>ML802672.1:190881-223430 GCA_009831015.1 Picea engelmannii | reverse complement strand
TTCTCCAAATCTTAAAGGACAACCTGACCATGGCACAGAATCACATGAAACAACAAGAAGATCAACATCGTAGTGAAAGAAGTTTTGAAGTAGGGGATTGGGTGTTTTTAAGACTACAACCATACAAATAGATGTCCCTCAAGAAAGCCAAGAAGGATAATAAATTGTCACCAAAGTACTATGGCCCTTATAAGGTGTTGCAAAAGATTGGTACTATGGCATACAAATTGGAGTTGCCTGCATCTTCACGAGTACACCAAGTTTTCCATGTTTCATGCCTAAAGAAGGTTATAGGTGACAAGATCCCAGTACAAACTATATTGCCAGAACTTGACGAGGAAGGAAAAATCATATTGGAGCCTAAAGCCATCATTGACACAAGAATTTGCCAACTGAGGAATAGATCCATTTCAGAGTATCTCATTAAATGGAGGAAACTATTGGTTGAATATTCCACTTGGGAAGATGAGTCTTTTATACAGAAGCATCCAGAGTTACTCAAGCATTGTGGACAACACTTGTCTCAAGGGGAGGGGTATGTTAAGTTCTAATATTGGCTCATTACCCCTTAATTGGGGCATATTACATTAGTAATGTTATTTTATTTATGTCGGCTTTATTCCATTAGTTGTAATTATACCTCCTAGTCTCCTATATATACCAAGGAGACATTTTCATTTGGAGTCATCTTGTACTTGAACATTTATGTGGGGTAAAAGGAGGTTTCCCTCTTGAAGATGCTTATTATCTGAAATTATCCCTTTTTCAAGGTGTTGAGTACTTATTCTGAGGTTTTTCTATGCTATATTGATATTTGGTTCTTAACAGTCCTCCATAAATACCTTTATGCAGGTCAATCATAATAAAATTGTATTCCTCTTCATCAATACATTTCAAAAAAATGTCATTGGGATCCTTACAAAACAAATTTTGATTGATGATGTATTACTTTACAGCCTTTAGCTTGAGAGATCTGTTTTTTGATTTATCAAAATTCGATGGACACTGAAAATTATGCAAAAATTAAACTATGTCTTTATACCATGATGAAGAATGATAATTGTCCAATACTTGTAAGTTTTTGTCTTTATCCTGTAATACTGGAACAACTGGTTGATTTTGAATATAGTTCATTCCAAGAGCTTTGCAATTTGGGTCATCAAGCAAACTTTCCAGACCATGCCCTTTGATCAACTTGGTAGGCTTGAGTTCTACATCATATTCCAAGAGCTTTTCTATCCATTTACCTCTCTTTCCTTCGTTATCTGGCTGCACAAGCATATCTTTCACATTGATGCTAGTAACATAGGAAAATATCTTAGAATGAAAAACATAAACTCTAAAAGATTTCAATGCCTTCACTAAGGCATAAGCCTACTTTTCCATTATGTTATACTTAAGTTCTGCATCTCTAAGATCTTTTCTAAAGAAAGAAATGGGTTGCTCATATCCTTCTTCATTTTTCTGCAACAATACAACAACAATTGTTTCTTCGGAAGCAAAAGAGAAGATCAAGAAATCCCTAGAATAATATGGACTAATGAGGACAAGAGCTTCAATTAAATCTTGTTTTATTCTCTCAAAGGATGACTTAGCTTCCTCTATCCACTTTATCTTGGCATCCTTCTTCAACATATTTGCAATGAGCTTAATGATCTTAGCAAAATTAGGTATGGATCTCCTTAAGAATTTGATTCCACCTATTAAGGATTGTATGGCTTTTTTGTTTCAAGGAATATCAATCTTATGAATAGAATTCACTCTCTTAGGATCTATTTTAATTCCTCCTTCCGATACAATATGACTTAGGAGCTTGCTTTCATGCATAACGAAATGATATTTCTTTGGTTTTAAAGATATGCCATACCTTCTACATTTCTTAAATGTCCGTCTAGGATGTTGCAAGTGTTCATCATCATATTTTGAGAAAACAGTGATGTCATCAAGATATATCACAATGAATTTGTCCTTTTCTTCAATGAATGCAATGTCCATTTCTCTTTGAAATGTATCCCCTGCATTCATCAACCTAAAAGGCATTTTTTTGTACATGAAGGTACCCCATGGAGTAGTAAAATCATATTTCTTTTTATCTTCTTCAAATACTGCAATTTGATTGTATCCAGAATACCCATCTAACATGGAGATCCTCTGAGAACCTACCACTTTTTGTAAAATGTGATCCATTTTTGGTAATGGATAGTTATCCTCGAGTGAAAACCTATTCGTATTTCTAAAATCCACACATAACCTTATTTCACCATTTTTCTTTGTGACTGGCACCAAATTTGCCACCCACTCGGAATATCTCAAAGGTACTATAATCTTAGCATCTAGAAGTCTTTTCAACTCTTTTTCAATGATAGGAAACAACATAGTATTTAATTGTCTCATTTTTTGCCTGAAAGGTTTAGATCCTAGTTTCAAAGGAATTTTATGCTGAATTATGTCAATGTCAAAAACCTTAAGGTCTTCATATGACCAAGAAAAAATATCAGAAAATCCCCTCATAAGTTTAACATAGCTTCTCTTTTTCTCTTATGACAATGCTTTAGATAGTTTTATAACCTTTAGATCTACATCAGTTCCAATGTTTTAATCAAACACGTCCTTTTCCTGACTCTGAATGGAAGATTTCTTTGAAACATAATTGTTGTCAAAAATTCTTTCTAGTGGGACTAGACCCTTTGGAATGTGCTTTTTTCTTTAACTACACAATTTTATGCCCCGCTACCTTATTTTGAAAAGGAACATCTCATTGAATTTTTGTCTCATCATTTTCATTCTCTTGGTCAATAGAAATTGCAGAAAATTTATCAATAGTTTCTAGAAATCTTTTCAGTTCCTGGTCATCACTGAAAACTTACCAATGTTTGATGTTATCTGGATTGAAGGCCTGTGTTTAACTTCAATTTCATATCTCAAATTGCAACATAACAAATTCTTGAAGTTGTTAGATGCTAATGCTAGTGAAGCTGCTTGTTGATTAAAGTTTCTCTGAACAAATGTGATATTAAAAACCAAAAAGAAGTTTTCAACAAAATCCCATACCTCATTCTTGTATTGCTTCAGTCTTTGCTGCTTTTTCTAATAAATGTTCTTGACTTGATGGATGACTAATTCAGAATCTCCAAAAACTTATAATTTGTCAATCCCCATATCTTTTGCAGCTCTCAACCCCAACAACAGAGATTCATATTCTGCAATGTTATTGGTGGTCTCGAATTCCAATTTATAGGACAAAGATATAACTTCTTTAAAAGGAGAAATGATTACAATCCCAACACTTGATCCTTCTTTTAAACATGAACCATCAAAGAACATTTTCCATACTGAGTTTTACATATACTTTGCTTGCTTACCAATGAGCTTGTTGCTTGATGGTTCAGGAAAATCATCACTGATATGAAATATGGCTGAGCCAATTTCATCGTCTACTGCATAGATAGTGTGATTTCCTGGATTGTCATGATCACTTACAATATAATCAAGTCGAACTTCCCTGTATAGTTTCTGATGTTCTCCCCAAAAAATAGGTATGGTGGCATATGTCGGATCCATTTGAAAATATCCACATACCTTTTTATCCCAATACCTAGACAACAACATTCCAAACTTTGGTGGTATATTAGCCACTACAATGTCCATAACAACACTCTTCATAGGCAATTGAGACAATGTTACAACCAAATATTTGATAACTCCTAAACACTTGAATTTTTTAGAGTCAAAAGAATAGAGATCTTGGTAGGGTTTTGTGATATCTAACCCTAACTCATCCATAACCACCTTCGGCATAACATTATGTAAAGCTCCTGAGTCCATGAGACAATTATGCATAATTTTATCATGAATGTTAGGGATATATTAAATGGTGGAGAAGAATCATATTTATATTCAATATGTAGAACAATTGTGATAGCAGGATTTTCATCTTGCAAATTTACAATGTCTAAAGAGATAACATGTACAAGAGAAGTGTTTGACGAGATAACAAATACAGGAGATTGCAAAACCTTCAAGATAGAATGTTTAAAGGCTCATTCTTCATTAGCTCCACCAAAGGCATAGGAATTTTAATTTTATTTATCTCATGCTCTAGATTAAAAGGATATAGTTGTCTTTCTGTTTATTTTACCTATGAAACACTTGCCTTGATATGTTTCTAATGTTGTTCCGATTGGTTTGGCCCTTGCTTGGTTGGAGTATTTTTATTCTTAATCTGAGTTTGAGCATTCGGTTTCGACCCACTTTGTTTAGACCTTAAATCATATTTATTTTGAGGCTCATTATGAAAAAAATTATCTTCTTAATCATCAAACTGATTTGATATCAAGGAATCCTCGTATTCTTGTTGATTCAAGTGACTGGTAGGAAGTTCATTTACATCTAAAAGAGTTGTAGAAATTTCTTCAACATCACCACTTTCTTCTGTATCTTCAACCGAATTATTTTGGAAAGGAGGAAAGATCATTTTGTCTTAATGATTCCTTCTTTCTCTTTGCATGATCCAAGGAGCATTTTTTGGTCTTCTGAACTGATTTGGATTCATTTTCCCACCCTCCTAAATAGGTCTATTCGGCTTCTTTGTTTCCAGTTTAATTCTAGCCAAATTTGATGTTAGAGTCTTCAACATTTTAGCCATTTCATCGATTTTTGTATCATATGCTTTTGTAATGGAAGAATATGGGACATCTTCTTTCTGATTCTTTCTGTCTCTATGAGACTTTGACTTTAATATTTTTGTCGCTAGAATATTTGACTCTACCTCAATAGCTACCTCATGCATCAAGCTCAAAGTGCCAGACCTTCTTTCTCTCAACAAAAGAGAAAATCCAGCATCAAAGGCATTAGCAAAAGTAATTTTAGTAGAGGTTTCAGTAGGCTTGATTTCATCAAAGATTTTGGTATACATTTTATTAAACCTTTTAGTAAAATCTGACACAAACTCGCCACTTTTTCTTTTCAGGGATCCAAACTCAGTGATACAATACAAGTAATCATTTTTATCTCCCCATTGTTTTAGAAAAAGTCTCATATAAAACATCAATATATAGAATAGAACCTGGAGGAATACCTCAAAACCATTTTCTTACTTCTCCATCTAGATTGTCAACAAACACTCTCATCCAAACATTTGATTGCTCTATATTGAAATTATCTGCAAAACTGTAAAAAGAGGTTAAGTGTTCTTCAGCAGTAACATCACCCTCCCCATTGAATCTAGGAAATTACTTTATGTAATATCTAGTTGGAAAAGAACTTAAGACTTGAGGTATAACCAGGGGTGCATATTTAGCAGCAATGATAACATCCATCCTATTTACAACCATTGTTTGAGCAACCAGAGAATGTACTTTAGGTGGTGATGAAGAATGAGATGCAAAAGGTGAGACTGATGTTTGGATTTCTGACTTTAATAATCATTCAATAGCAAGAATATTATTAAAAACTTCAATTTATGGTTGAGGAAAAGATGAAGACAAAATTTGATCAATTTCTTCTTTTGCATACTTAGGCAAGTCTTTGGGTCTCCCAAGAAAAGTCAACTCTTCATCATCTTCATCTTTAATGAGGTAGGAAAAAATATTCCACTCCTCAACTATTTGATCACCTAATTGAAGAGCTACATGTTCTTCTAAAGAAACAATTTTAGGCTTGTCCTTTTCTTCAACTTTTTTTGAAGGATCAATAATAGGTTTTTCTTCAATAACAAGAAATAACTTTTCTTCTGAAACAGTAATGGATTTTTTAGGAACATAAATTGTCTCTTCAGAAGAGGACTTACCTTTAGAAGAAGAGGATTGATCCTGGGTATTCTTTGATTTTCTTAATAATTTTTTTGGATCTTGTAATGATCCCAAGCCATTATGCAAGGATCATCACTGTTTTGGTGTCTTTTTAAAACTTTTTCTGAGTGAGGTATTTCGTCAAATAGTTTGTTGATCTACTTGTTTAGATGTGTTTAGATGTGTGTATGTAGAAAATAATATAAATATATAACCATGGAACATACCTCAACCATATGCAATAAGATAGACAAGCCAAAACATCTCAAATCTTCTTTATTCATAAAATAGAAGAACCTGCTACAATGGAGATGTCGATCTGGAATGCTCAACAGATGGCCAATATGATATACAATGGATAACAAGTATGAGCTGCTACAAAATGATCCCGACAATACAAAATAATCCTCCAAAGGATGGATAAGAGATGAAGACCAATGCCAAGTGCCAAACCCCGCACTGCTGGAAGATGCCACGCTCTGCTGGATAACTGAAGCTCCTCAACAATTTGGCCCTAGTGCCAAAGATGTCCAATCACCTTCAGAAAGATGACAAACAGTAGATCGGGTGATGGTAAGAACAACCCAGGTTCCTGAATCTCCAAGATCCCTCTCAACCTCTGTAGATCTGAACTCCTCCACTGAATGGTGCGCCCCACTGGATGACTGAAGCCCTAGATAACTCGGCCCTGATGAAAGAGGCCTCCAAATGCTCTGAAACTCTCCACAATGATAGATCGGGACACTGCAATGAGAACCCAAGTGCTCAAATCCTCAAATACCGGCTAGATCCTTAGATCTAGCTACCCTCCAAATAATGGTGTGCCCTCCTCTTGGGAAAATGTCCCACTCTCAATACAAATCAATCCTCCATTGAAAGACTCCGAAAAACCACCAAGAATGATGCCAAGACACCTGCAAATAAAACCCACTACCTGGAATTCCTGGAATCCCTTCTCCTCATCTAGGACGAATCCCTCCTCAATGAATGGTGCGCCCTCCTTGCTGGAAACCCCAACTGGTGTGCCCTCTCTCTACCTGCACAAGAAACTGATGTGGAATCCTCCTGCAACTAAGTAGATCTGGAACTAGAATTGTGTGCGAGCGTATTGCAGCTCCGAGACCAAGCTTGGGACAAGCTAGGTGGAATCTTTCACCATCGAATCGTCCTCTAGGGTTTGTTAAGTCAAAACCCTCAAAACCCCCAATGTTGGGCTCACTAGCTAGAAGCCAGAAATCAAAATATAACATACATGAATGAATGAGAAGAGGCCCTTGCCTTTCCTTTATACTTTTTGGCTCACCTTGTCCCTCTAAAGTGACTTTCATTTTATTAATATTTAATTAATTAATTAAATCACTTTAATTAATTAATTAACCTTTTTACCTTTGAAAAGCTCATTTTCTCTCCTTGTGGATTCACTGAAAGTCACTTTTAGCCATCCCATCTTGTAGTGTTTCTCCTCCCGATTCCAATGAGCTATTACATTGAGAGTTTCCTCCAATTAATGTGCCCAAAATGACCTCTTCAGTGAATTCCATTGACTTATAGCTCAAAATAGTCAAAATCATGGAAATCGTTAGAATGCAACAAAACCAAAGACAACCTGTACGGAATGGATCATAATGATGGAATATGATCATAAATGCAAGCTGGACCCCACAATTCCTCTCAAATACCCCTGTACTCGCTATAGCATCCATTTGGCTACTCTGGTCATCATAAATCTCTGCCCTGTGATGATGTCCCAAAGTGGGGACATTATAGATCTGATAATGTTGGAACAGCCTTGGGGTCTGGATTTGTTCTGGTTACTCTTTTTATTGAATATGAAGTTGATATTGAGGCTTTGGAAGGCCCAAAATTTGGTCCTTTCACTTCTCTTTTAGGAGCCAGAACTTCTGCAATGGAGTCGCCAAGTGAAAAATATGCAGTCAGACTTCAGTGTCTAACTCTTGTCCACCATCAAGAGCTAGCCCTTCTTAATGTCGTTCTTCTCAGGGAAAGATATCTTCGTTCCTCCGTTACTGGAAATGGAACCAAAATGTGTTATCCCTAAAGTTTCCTTGACTCCTACGGGGAAAGCTAGGGCACCTCAGTTATTGCAATGGTTTATATTTGTAAATCAAATGAATTTATAGATTGGTTTGTGGATCAGGAAGTGGATAGCTTGGTTTTGTTATAAGTATGGACATAAAGCTGCTTTTTGTAATGCCTTTTCAAGAAACATAATTCCACATAACAATCATGACAAGTCTAGGTTTGATTATGGAAGAAGACATGATAGAACCAATCAGAATAGTGTGAACAATTCCTATAACAGATTTGATGTTTTAAGGTTTGAGAGTGAATGTCATAGGTGTAATAATTTTGGACATGTGTCAAGAAACTGTCCAATGAACTTTCAGAAATCTGTTGAACCTAATTACACTAATCTGAAAACTAGATGTTGGAAAAAGAAAAGTGACCATTTAGAATCTGAAAAATTGCACTCTAGCTTTATAGGCTGATCATAAAGTAAAATGGTGTGTGGATAGTGGATGTTCAAAACATATGATAGGCAGAAAACAAAATTTTGTTACATTAGATGAAGGAAAAGAAGGTACAATTACTTTTGGTAATGAACAATCAGCTAGGATAATTGGAAAAGGTATCGTGTGTGTGAATAACAAAAATATTATGGTTGAAAATTTTTTGTTGGTTGAGGATATGGAACACAATTTATTGAGTGTAAGTAAAACTTGTGATAAAGGGCATTATATGATTTTTTATTCTAAAAATTGTCAAATCAGAGATGTCAAAACAAATCGGTTAGTTGGAAAAGCTACAAGAACACTGAGCAACATTTACATACTAGATGAGACAAAGGAAAATTGTTATCTTGGGAATGAAGATGAAAGTTGGTTGTGGCATAAAAGGCTTGGGCATATTAACTTTGAAAATCTGATTCAGTTAAACAAAAAGGAAGCAATAAGAGATCTACATGTCATAAAGAATCTTACCAGTTCTATTTGCAAACAGTGTCAACATGGTAAACAAACTAGAGTTAAGTTTAAAACCAAAGAACACTCTACAACAAAACCTTTGGAAATAGTACATGCTAATGTTTGTGGACCTATGAGGACAATAGGATTAAATGGTCAAAGATATTTTTTGTTATTTGTGGATGACTTTACTCAAATGACTTGGATGTTTCTGTTGAAAAAGACATCTGAAACATTCAATTGTTTTCAAATTTTCAAAGAGTTGACTGAAAATGAAATTGACATGAAAATTAAATGCTTAAGATTAGACAATGGAGGAGAGTTTTTTTCTAAAGAATTCAATAAGTATTGTGATGATAATGGTAACAAAATACATTTTTCTGTTACTGAAACACCTCAGCAAAATGGTGTTGTTGAAAGGAAAAATAGGACCGTTATGGAGATGGCAAGAACAACGCTAAATGAATCTAAACTAAGTAACATAATTTGGCCTCAAGCTATCCATATTGTTGTTCATATTATGAATATAATCTTGTTGAGAAATAACTATGACAAAACACCTTATTAGTTATGGAAAGGTAGACCAACAAGTGTAAGACACTTTAGAATCTTTCGTAGTAAGTGTTACATAAAGAAAGTTGATAAAAATATGGGAAAGTTGGATTCTAGAACTCATAAAGGTATTTTAGTTGGATATTCATGCTCAAGAAAAGCTTATAAGTGCTACAATTTCAGATTGAAGAAAGTTGTTGAAGCCATAGATGTTAAATTTGATGACTCTTCATTTTCAAAATCCAAAATTGAACAGAAAGATCATCAGACATATGAAATATATGACAAACTAAAAATGGAAAAAGAATCAAGTGATATAGAGGAAACTAAATCAGCTAACAATGAAAATATGATTCCTACTTTGTTGCAGGGGTCAACTCCATCTAAGACTCCAAACCAAAATGTACAAAGAAATCATCCTGAAGAGAAAATCATTGGTGATATAAATACAGGTGTTGAAACTAGAAGCAAAAGGCAAGAATCTATTTCAAATCACGAACATGTATCATTACTCTCTCTGTTTGAACCCAAGAATGTTGAAGAAACAATTAATGATGAATGCTAGATGAAATCAATGAAAGAAGAGATTAGTCAAATAGAAAAGAATGAACATGGGAATTGGTTCATAGACCTTTAAATAAGAATGTTATTAGGGCTAAATGGGTTTTCATAAATAAGTTGGATGAAGCAGGTAAGGTTAGTAGAAATAAAGCTAGATTGGTTTGTAAAGGGTATGCACATGTAGAAGGCATAGATTATGGAGAAACTTTTTCTCCCATTGCAAGAATGGAATCCATTAGGCTGATTTTGGCTTATGCTAGTTCCAAGCACATTACATTTTATCAAATGGATGTAAAACCTGAATTTTTAAATGGTGAATTAGAGGAAGAAGTCTACATGGAACAACCATATGGGTTGCAGGTGCAAGAAGCATAAAATCATGTTTACAGGTTGAAAAAGGATTTGTATTGGATAAAGAAAGCTCCAAGAGCTTGGTATTCCAGGCTTGATAAATACTTAAGGCAGCAAGGATATAGAAAATGCAACACTGATAGTAATCTTTATATTAAAGAAGAACATGATAGCTTGGTCATTGTTGAGATTTATGTAGATGATATTATTTTTGGTAGTGATAATGATCAACTTAGCCAACAGTTTGCTGAAAGTATGCAGAAAGAGTTTGAGATATCCATGCTTGGTGAAATGAAATTTTTCTTAGGTCTTCAAATCACTCAATCTGATAAAGGTATTTTAATTTATCAAACTAAAAATATCAATGAAATGCTCAAGAAATTTCAAATGCAGGATTGTAAACCAATTAGCACTCCCATGTTTACTGGATGTAAGTTAAGTCAAACTCATGATTATGAAAATATTGAGCAGACAATGTACAGATCTATGATTGGCAATATTCTATATGTAACATCTACAAGGCCTGATGTTATGCATGCAGTTTGTCAAGTTGCTAGGTTTCAGGTCTCTCCTAAAGCTTCTCATTTACTTGCGGTCAAAAGGATTCTCAGATATCTTAAGGGCACATTAGAGTATGGTTTAAGGTATCCTAAAGGTAATCATCTTGATTTGTATGCTTTCATTGATGTTGATTGGGCAGGTTGTGTTGATGACAGGAAGAGTACTATTGGAACAACATTCTATCTTGGAGGATGTCTGGCGAGTTGGTCTAGCAAGAAACAATTAGCAATTTCCCTTTCTACTGCTGAGGCATAATACATTGTAGCTGCAAATTGTTGCACTCGGGTTCTCTGGATGAAACAAATGTTATAAGAAATACACATTCATTATGATGCTCTCATTCCTATCTTCTCTTATAATACCAGTGTCATTAGTATCTCTAAAAACCCAGTTATGCATTCCAAAACGAAACATATTCCTAATAAATTTCATTTTCTCCGATAGCAGGTTTTAAGTAATATCATTAAGCTGGAATATGTTGGTTCAAAAAATCAAATTGTTGATATATTTACTAAGCCTTTACCTAAAATGCAATTTGAACGTCTCAGGGATCAGTTGGGGGTTTTCCTTCTATAATTATCTCTCTCTTTCATTATAATTAGGATTGTAGGTTTCCATGGTGCATTTTTCAACTATGTGATTAGATTTTTGGCCCCTCTACAATACTTTTTTTTCTGGTTGGTTACAGTTTGCACATATTCATATCTTTTTGATAGGAGGAGTTGGTGTTGTTTCAGTTGTTGTACATGTGATCTTTTCTTGGTATTTCTTGTTATTTATGACAGGGGGAGTATGATTGATCCTTTTTCATAGATGACCAAAGGGGGATAACAAGTTTGTTGGCCAAATTGCACAGAGTGAATGGGCATTATTGTCATTGATTTCAAACTTCTCATTATTGCATTTATGAGTTTGGGTTTGATTTGCATTAGTTGAACTTATTATTGGACTAACAACTCAATTAACCCAATGAATAGGTGGTCAAAGGCTTAGTTAAAAGTGAAAGGAAAATTGAATTGGTTAAACTCTTTTTCCACCATTTCGATAGCTCTCTCCTTTGAAAAAGGTGTGGTTATGAATCTACAGGATTAAGCACCATCACTTTAAATCTTTAAGACTATAAGATCATATGTTAAGGAAGTTTGCCAATTAAGAATCTTTGAATCAATTTATGGAAACGTTGATAGTTACAGTAACTAACTTCTTGATGAAATTTCGTTGAAGAGAAAATCGTTTCAAAGCTTTGAGGTGGATTAACCAAAACCATTTTTTTTATCTTGGTTAGAGAGAGATGAACAAAGTGGAAAAGTACTAAAAACTCTCTGTCGATTAATAGTTTTGATGAGGGTAAAAATGAAGATTCAAATTGGATTGATAGAGAGATGCAAATTGGATTGATACAGAGTTTAAAATCGGATCGATACAGGGATGCAAATCAGATTGATATAGAGTTAAAATTGGATTGATACAGAGTTCAAGAACTAGGTGATGGGTCTTTAAGAGAATAACGCAGAGGTTGATTAATGTTTCAGAAAAGGAGAGCCCTGGAAATCAATCAAATGATTTCTTGAAAGATAAACACAGAGAGATCAATAAGTTGAATTTAAACTCTGGCATAGATCTAGAATAGAGGTATGAAATGCTTGATTGATTGATCAATTACATCAAAGGTATATGCATTTAATAGTTAAAGACCATCTATGTAATTCAAATATACATTGAGATCATTATTTATTGCAATAAAGATTATCTACAGATTTGATCTCCAGGTTTATAATAGAGTAAATATGAACAGATTGAGTTGATCAGTTTTGGTATTGACAGAGTATGAACAGAGTTTCATTTGAATAAGATGTGTTTTGGTTGAAAACAATAAAGGTTTGGAAAAGATGAAATTGATGGTTAGAGGTTTGTTTTTCACAGAAAGAAATTAACAAAAGGATATTGATAGTTTAAAAAGAGTGTTTGAAATAGTTTGAAGCCAATACTAAAGGAAGGAAGGGAGGAGTTAGGGAGACTAACAGTCTCATTGCAAGTTGAAGCTTGCATTCAGGAAGTAGAAGTTGTCTTTCAGTAGGTGTTGAATATAAAGAGGTAGTATCCTCATCTGAGTAGTTTCCCAGACAAAATTTGATGTAACTGAAGTAGCCTACTTGCTTTACATCCATAAGAAGAAGAGGTTTTTCCCTTTATGGGTTTCCTCATAAATATTTTGTGTCTCTGTCCATTTCATGTGATTGATAGTTACTAATTCATTATCATTGAGACAAAATATTTATTAGGTTTTAAGCTGCATTAAATAAGTAATCTGTATTAAATAAACAAAAGTGATAATTGTGTATACAACTGATTCACCCCCCTTCCCCCTCTCAGTTGCCTAACTTGTCCAACAATTGGTATCAGAGCAGGTTACTTCAGAACTCAGTTTAATCACTTGGATTTTGATCTTTTATGATGGATAAGAAACCTGAATTTACAAAACATGGATTACATCTATTTGATGGACATAACTATGCCTTTTGGAGTATCAGGATGAAATTGTTTTTGCAGAATCAAGGAGTAGATATTTGCCAAGTTGTGTTGAATGAATATAATGTTCCATCAACCATTCCAGTAGATGTTTCAAGTAAGAAACTTTATGAAAGAAATTCCAAAGCTATGTATGCAATACTTGGAGGTTTAGCAGGGTCAGAATTTGTTAAGGTTATGCACTATGTGTCAGCAAAAGAATTATGGGAAGATGAAAAATGTTTATGAAGGAGATACTAAGGTGAAGAATGCTAAGTTACAATCATATAGGATTCAATTTGAAAGTTTAAAAATGGAAGAATCTGAAGATATAGCAACTTATTTCATTCATATTAATGAAGTAGTTAATACCATGAGAGGTCTAGGAGAAAAAGTTTAAAATGTCAATATTGTACAAAAGGTACTTAGATCTCTACCTGTAAGATTTAATCCAAAAATATCTACTTTAGAAGAAACAACTGATCTTGCCACTTTAGAAATGGATGAACTACATGGGATACTAATAGCATATGAGATGAGGACCTCTGGTGAGAATTCTTCCAAGAAATAAGCAGCATTCAAGGCAACAAAGAAGGACAAGAAAAAGGTTGAAGAAGAAACCAACAATTATGAGGATTCAAAAGAGGATATGGAAGAAGCTAATTTTGTCAAAATTTTGAAAAAGGCTACTGGAAAATACGAAGGTAATCTTCCTCTTAAATGTTTTGGTTGTGGTAGAATAGGACATTTTTCTTCCAAGTGTCCTTTCAATAAGCATTCTGATGGTGAAGAAGACAGAAATATAAAGAGTAAAGAATACAAGAGCAAGTATAAAAAGTCTTTTCAAAGAAACTCATATAAAAAGAAAAGTCTATTTATTAAAGATGATAGTGACTCTTCAAAAACAGATGAAAGTGATGTTAGCTCAGATATAAGACTTTTTATGGCTATAGAAAATCATAATGATAAACTTAGTGAAGAAGAAGAAGGTGAATTTGATTTGGAAGCTGATCTTGTAAGTTCTTTGATTGAACTTAGAAAGGTAAGAAGAGAATGTAAACATTTCAAAGAAGAAATTAAGAATCTTGAAAATGAGATAGAAAAATCTAACAAGTTGATAGAAACCACTGAAACTATGGTAATTGATTTAAACCTCAAAACAGAAGAAGCTAGAGTAACTGAAGAAGCACTAAACAATTTGCTTATAGAAAAAGATAAGGAAAGTGAAGGTCTGAAACTTGAAGTTGTTTCATTAAGAAAGAAAGTACAAGAAAATAACATGGATGATAGCTCAAAGATTTTGAAACAGATTATTAGTAATCAAACACCAACAAATGACAAAACTGGAATTGGTTATAAATCTGAGGTTACTAATGCAAGTACTAGTACAAGTTTTGAAAAAGCAGGTACAGGACATACAAATGTGAAAAACACTAGCAAGCAGACAGAATCAGTAAAGAAAGAAGGAAATCAAACTTCAACAGTACATAGAAGAAGTTATGACAGGTACCAAAACAGGTTTGATGGCTATTGTTTCTTTTGTTACAATTATGGACATAAAGCTTCTTTTTGTAATGCCTTTTCAAGAAACATAATTTCACATAACAATCATCACAAATCTAGGTTTGATTATGGAAGAAGGCATGATAGAACTAGTCAGAATAGTGTGAACAATTCCTATAACAGATTTGATGTTTTAAGGTTTGAGAGTGAATGTCATAGGTGTAATAATTTTGGGCATGTGTCAAGAAACTGTCCAAAGAACTTTTAGAAATCTGTTGAACCTAATTACACTAATCTGAAAACTAGATGTTGGAAAAAGAAAAGTGATCATTTAGAATCTGAAAATTGCACTCTAGCTTTACAGGATGATCATAAAGTAAAATGGTGTGTGGATAGTGGATGTTCAAAACATATGACAGGAAGAAAACAAAATTTTGTTACATTGGATGAAGGAAAAGAAGGTACAGTTACTTTTGGTAATGAACAATCAACTAGGATAACTGGAAAAAGGTATTGTGTGTATGAATAACAAAAATATTATGGCTGAAAATGTTTTGCTAGTTGAGGATATGGAACACAATTTATTGAGTGTAAGTCAAACTTGTGATAAAGGGCATTATATGATTTTTTATTCTAAAAATTTCCAAATCAGAGATGTCAAAACAAATCGGTTTGTTGGAACAGCTACAAGAACACCGAGCAACATTTACATATTAGATGAGAAAAAGGAAAATCGTTATTTTGGGAATGAAGATGAAAGTTGGTTGTAGCATAAAAGGCTTGGGCATATTAACTTTGAAAATTGGATTCATTTAAACAAAAAGGAAGCAATAAGAGATCTACATGTCATAAAGAATCTTACCAGTTCTATTTGCAAACAATGTCAACATGGTAAACAAACTAGAGTTAAGTTCAAAACCAAAGAACACTCTACAACAAAACCTTTGGAAATAGTACATGATGATGTTTGTGGACCTATGAGGACAACAAGATTAAATGATGAAAGATATTTTTTGTTATTTGTGGATGACTTTACTCGGATGAATTGGATGTTTCTGTTGAAAAATAAGTCTGAAACATTCAATTGTTTTCAAATTTTCAAAGAGTTGACTGAAAATGAAATTGACATGAAAATTAAATGATTAAGATCAGACAATGGGGGAGAGTTTGTTTCTAAAGAATTAAATAAGTATTGTGATGATAATGGTATCAAAAGACATTTTTCTATTACTGAAACACCTCAACAAAGTGGTGTTGTTGAAAGGAAAAATAGGACTGTTATGGAGATGGCAAGAACAATGATAAATGAATCTAAACTTAGTAACATACTTTGGCTTCAAGATGTCCATATTGTTGTTCATATTATGAATAGAAAATTGTTGAGAAATAACTATGACAAAACACCTTATCAGTTATGGAAAGGTAGACCGGCAAGTGTAAGAAACTTTAAAATCTTTGGTAGTAAGTGTTACATAAAGAAAGTTGATAAAAATATGGGAAAGTTGGATTCTAGAACTCATAAAGGTATATTAGTTGGATATTCATGCTCAAGAAAAGCTTATAAGTGCTACAATTTCAGATTGAAGAAAGTTGTTGAAGCCATAGATGTTAAATTTGATGAATCTTCATTTTTAAAATCCAAAATTGAACAGAAAGATCATCAGACATATGAAATATATGACAAACTAAAAATGGAAGAAGAATAAAGTGATATAGAGGAAACTAAATCAGCTAACAATGAAAATATGATTCCTACTTTGTTGCAGGGGTCAACTACATCTAAGACTCCAAACAAAAATGTACAAAGAAATCATCCTGAAGAGCAAATCATTGGTGATATAAATACAGGTGTTGAAACTAGAAGCAAAAGGCAAGAATCTATTTCAAATCACGAACATGTATCATTACTCTCTCTATTTGAACCCAAGAATGTTGAAGAAGCAATTAATGATGAATATTGGATGAAAGCAATGAAAGAAGAGATTAGTCAAATAGAAAAGAATGAACATGGGAATTGGTTCATAGACCTTTAAATAAGAATGTTATTGGGGCAATGGGTTTTCATAAATAAGTTGGATGAAGCAGGTAAGGTTACTAGAAATAAAGCTAGATTGGTTTGTAAAGGGTATGCACATGTAGAAGGCATAGATTATGGAGAAAAAATTTCTCTCATTGCAAGAATGGAATCCATTAGGATGATTTTGGATTATGCTAGTTCCAAGCACATTAAATTTTATCAAATGGATATAAAATCTGCATTTTTAAATGGTGAATTAGAGGAAGAAGTCTACATGGAACAACCATATGGGTTTCAGGTGCAAGAAGCAGAAAATCATGTTTACAGGTTGAAAAAGGATTTGTATGGGCTAAAGCAAGCCCCAAGAGCTTGGTATTCCAGGCTTGATAAATACTTAAGGCAGCAAGGATACAGAAAAGGCAACACTGACAGTAATCTTTATATTAAAGAAGAACATGATAGCTTGTTCATTTTTGAGATTTATGTAGATGATATTATTTTTGGCAGTGATAATGATCAACTTAGCCAACAGTTTGCTGAAAGTATGCAGAATGAGTTTGAGATGTCCATGCTTGGTGAAATGAAATTCTTCTTAGGTCTTCAAATCAATCAATCTGATAAAGGTATTTTCATTTCTCAAATTAAATATATCAATGAAATGCTCAATAAATTTCAAATGTAGGATTGTAAACCAGTTGGCACTCCCATGTTTACTGGATGTAAGTTAAGTCAAACTCATGATTCTGAAAATGTTGAGCAGACAATGTACAGATCTATGATTGGCAGTATTCTATATGTTATAGCTACAAGGCCTGATGTTATGCATGCAGTTTGTCAAGTTTCTAGGTTTCAGGTCTCTCCTAAAGTTTCTCATTTACTTGCAGTCAAAAGGATTCTCATATATCTTAAGGGCACAATAGAGTATGGTTTATGCTATCCTAAAGGTAATCAGCTTGATTTGTATTCTTTCATTGATGTTGATTGGGCAAGTTGTGTTGATGACAGGAAGAGTACTAGTGGAGAAACATTCTATCTTGGAGGATGTCTGGTGAGTTGGTCTAGCAAGAAACAATCAACAATTTCCCTTTCTACTGCTGAGGAAGAATACATTGTAGCTACAAATTGTTTCACTCGGGTTCTCTGGATGAAACAAATGTTATAAGAAATACACATGTTCATTATGATTCTTTCATTCCTATCTTCTGTGACAATACCAGTGCCATTAGTATCTCTAAAAACCCAGTTATGCATTCCAAAACGAAACATATTCCTATTAAATTTCATTTTCTCCAAGAGCGGGTTTTAAGTAATATCATTAAGATGGAATATGTTGGTTCAAAAAATCAAATTGTTGATATATTTACTAAGCCTTTACCTAAAATGCAATTTGAGGGTCTCAGGGACCAGTTGGGGGTTTGCCTTTTTTAATTATCTTTCTCTTTCACTATACTCAGGATTGCAGGTTTCCATGGTGCATTTTTCAGCTCTGTGATCAAATTGTTGGCCCCTCTACAATAACTTTTTATGGTTGGTTACAGTTTGCACAGATTCATATCTTTTTGATAGGGGGAGTTGGTGTTGTTTCAGCTGTTGTACATGTAATCTTTTCTTGGTATTTCTTATTATTTATGACAGGGGAAGTATGATTGATCCTTTTCCACAGATGACCAAAGGAGGATAACAGGTTTAAGTTTTCCATCAATGTCAAAAGGGGCGTTTGTTGGCCAAATTGCACAGAGTTAATGGGCATTATTGTCATTAATGCCAAACTTCTCCTTATTTCATTTATGAGTTTGGGTTTGATTTTCATTAGGTGAAATTGTTATTCGACTAGCAACTCAATTAACCCAATGAATAGGTGGTCAAAGGCTTAGTTAAAAATGCAAGGAAAATTGAATTGGTTAAACTCTTTTTCCACCATTTCGATAGCTCTCTCCTTTGAAAAAGGTGTGGTTATGAATCTACAGGACTAAGCACCAGCACTTTAAATATTTAAGACTATAAGATCATATGTTAAGGAATTTTTCCAATTAAGAAGCTTTGAATCAATTTTTGGAAACATTGATAGTTACAGTAACTAACTTCTTGATGAAATTTCATTGAAGAGAAAATTGTTTCAAAGCTTTGAGGTGGATTAACCAAAACCGTTTTTTTATATTGGTTAGAAATATGAACAAAGTGGAAAAGTACTAAAAAATCTATGTCGATTAATATTTTTGATGAGGGTAAAAACGAAGATTCAAATCGGATTGATACAGAGATGCAAATCAAATTGATACAGAGTTTAAAATCGAATTGATACAGGGATGAAAAATGGATTGATACAGAGTTAAAATCGGATTGATAAAGAGTTCAAGATCTAGGTGATTATTCTTTAAGAGAAGAATGCAGAGGTTGATTAACGTTTCCGAAAAGGAGAGCCCTGGAAATCAATCAAATGATTTCTTAAAAGATAAACGCAGAGAGATCAATAAGTTGAATTTAAACTCTGACATAGATCTAGAATAGAGGTATGAAATGCTTGATTGATTGAGCAATTACATCAAAGGTATATGCATTTAATAGTTAAATACTATCTCTATAATTCAAATATACATTGAGATCATTATTTATTGCAATAAAGATTATCTACAAATTTGATCTCTAGGTTTATAACAAAGTAAATATGAACAAATTGAGTTGATCAGTTTTGGTATTGGTAGAGTATGAATAGAGTTTCATTTGAATAAGATGTGTTTTGGTTGAAAATAATAACAGGTTTGGCAAAGATGGAATTGATGGTTACGGGTTTGTTTTTCACAGAAAGAAATTAACAAAAGGATATTGAGAGTTTAAATAGAGTGTTTGAAACAGGTTGAAGCCAGTACTAAAGGGAGGAATGGAGGAGCTAGGAAGATTAACAGTCTCATTGCAAGTTGAAGCTTGCATTCAGGCGGTAGAAGTTGTCTCTCAGTATGTGTTGAAGATAAAGAGGTAATAGCCTCATTTAAGTAGTTTCTCAGACAAAATTTGATGTAACTAAAGTAGCATGCTTGCTTTACATCCCCAAGAAGAAGAGATTTTTCCCTTTATGGGTTTCCTCATAAATATTTTGTGTCTTTATCCATTTCATGTGATTGATAGTTACTAATTCATTATCATCGAGACAAAATATTTATTAGGTTTTAAACTACATTAAAGAAGTAATATGTATTAAAGAAATAAAAGTGATAATTGTGTATACAACTGATTCACCGCCCCCGCTCAGTTGCTTAACTTGTCCAAAATGAATTTTATGAAATATATAATGCTACTCTATCACATTCTAATCCTTATTATCCACATGGTAACAGATTGGCAGAATCCTCCAACTAAAGCCTGATTAGAATCATAAAAAAATCATTGGCATATAACAAAAAGGGGTGGAATTCTAAATTGAAATATGCTTTATGGGATGACAAGGTTAGTACCAAAAAATCAATTGGCACTTCTCCTTTCCAGTTAGTATATGGGACGGATGTTATTTTCCCAACCCAACTTGGTTTACCTATACTAAAATTCTGCAAGAAGAATTGGAAGAACCTAATGATATTCAAAGAAGGATTTTTCAAATTATTGAGGTACAACAGAGGAGAGAAATGTTAAATGAAAAATATGAGGCTTATCGAAGTAAGGTCAAAACAACATTTGACAAGAAGACTAAGAAGGAGAGTTTCAAAACAAGGGACCTTGTTCTAAGATGGGATGCTAGAAGGGAAAAGAAGCCAAAACATGGTAAGTTTGACAATTTGTGGTTTGGCCCATTTAAAATAGTCAAAATTCTGAACAACAACACTTTTGTTTTACAGAACTTGGATGACAGTGAGATATTTGGAGGCCCAATCAATGGGCATTTTTTGAAACATTATTTTACCTGAAGAGCCAGATTTAATTTAGGTTGCACATATTGCTTTATTTTGTTGTGTTTAGCAGATCAAATAAGACTCCATAGCCCAATGGAGACACTAGTATACAATTTAACTTCTTATTTTTTGGTATTTCAGAATGCAGAATGGATTATCTATAATAAGACAGAGGTCAGAACATATAAGAAAAGAACAGGGTGAAGGTTAAAAGTTCCAGTGGTAGAATTGAAAAAGAAGGCATTGGTCTGCAGTTCTTAATGTCTCACAAGGAGAACATTATCCTGAGATGGAGCCAATATTAGTGCCTAAGCCTACTACTACCTTTAGTGTTCTTAAAATTAAGCCTATTCTATCAAAACCTATTCTAAGCCTATTTTCCTTTGTTGGTTGCACCTTTTATACTTTAATTTTCATTTTGGTGTGATTTGGTTTTCCTTATTGTCATTTCCCTTAAGGTTTTAATTGCCATCTTTTCTTTCTTGGCAATCTTAGGGATATTTTCTAGGATGTCATTGTCATCTATGATAATAAATTTCCCTTTCTTGAGAGAAGGTTTGAACAGAGATTTTAAGTTAATCCTTAGCTTATATTTAGGTCTAGTTTTGGGTCTACTAGGGTAGCTAACGGGTTTTTTTCCTTTATTCTTTTTTCTCTGTATTTTCATTAGAGGCTTCTCAACTAATATATCATGAGTTTATGTTTCAAGCTCAATTTTTACCTTTTGTAATTCTTGTGCTATCTTCCTTTTCATCCTCCTGGTATAAAATCGGTACAAACTCTGTCACAACCCACAAAATCCTATTTTGAAGCAGAGAATTTGGATTCCTTAATTTCTTCTTCATGTTGTAAAATGAGCTTTTTCTTGCTTGATTTGGTCTCTCTTGATACAAGAGAAGCTTATTGTACCATTTTTTAGTTCTTTGATGTGCTTTCCTTTCTTCTTGTAACCTTAGTTTTTTTGTCAGAAGTTGTCTTTTGTATTTTTGAACCCTGTTCTTCAAATCCTAAGGAAGATAGTAATTGTTTCCAGGACACTTGAACTTCACTTAATGCATACATTAATAGAATTTTAATTAAACCTTGATGAAATGATATTTTATGAGAAGTTTTAGGATGACTCAGTATCCTCTTCTCCATCTTTCTCAAGCTTTTTAACAAATAAAAGGGTAGATTAATTTCTTGATCACCATTTAAATGCATTAGAAAATGCATGTGGTAGAAATGAATGGTAGAAAACCTACCTTCACAAGTTATGTACTTCTGTACCATTGCTAAAACACTCTGCCACTCTGCCTTTAGCCATTTATTTGGAATTCCTTGGCTCCAATTTGGATAGTGTTGTTCTACCACTAAGAATTGATTACACGGGTCTGCAGGGAGTCTACTCTTCTTCCACCATCTTTCAGCCTTTACAGGAAATCGACAGGATGTTGCAATTGAATGCTCAGTTACATGAATGATCACATATCCAAACTAAGTCTGAAACCCGTCAAAATTCTTGGAAAACAACATCGAAATTTCTTCATGGTGCCCCTAAAAAGAGTAGCAAAACTTAAACCATTCTCCCTGGATAAATTTCTCGATAATATTTGGGAAAGATTATAATAATTTGATTCCCTTAGGTTCCAATATGAGAACTATACCTCCTTTCTTAGATGACATAGTCCACTCTTGCACGTCCACGCTGACCACAAGCTCAGTTATACCTGTTAGAATTAGGGTTTCCCCTTATTCGGGCTTTCAAAGTTACCTGCACAAAACAACTAACGCATAAGGGTTTGTATTGAAAATGGTGCTAAGATACATTTCCCTTTATTTTACAGACTTTCTAAAACAAAATTAAATCATAATTTTTCATGTGTTAATTTGTGGCCCAGCACCTAGGTCTGATGGGAGTACGAACAAATTTGGATTTGGGTTCATAGAATCATGCATAGGGATAAAAAAATGATTTCGATCTGACACAATTTAATATCATAACTTCTTGCATGATCTCCTGCATGATTTCGATGCGGCTGGCATGATCTTCGGATTTGAAGCACACTTGAAATAATGATGTTTTTATGTGCTGCAAGAATAACATCATTCTTGTAGTGACCTTACTTATTCTTCAAACCTTGGAAAATGGCCTTTCTTTGGAAATGTGAATAACAAATATGATGTGACACATCCTATCTATTAAAAAATTTCAAGCTTATTCTATAAGAAGCAAATGAAAATAGACTTAAGCAAAAAAAAATCACACCAAAATGAAAATTAAAGTATAAAAGGTGAAACCAACAAAGGAAAATAGGCTCAGAACGGGTTTTCATAGAATAGGCTTAATTTTAAGAACAAGAAAGGTAGTAGTAGGCTTAGGGACTAATAGTATCCAAAAGACAATAATAGAAAGTTGGAAAGCTTATCATGATCTTGAAAACAAAGGTATAAATGTTGGGTTCAAGAACTTTGATAAGAAAAAAATCATTTTCAACACTTACATTTATCCCAATTGTTCTATGTGGTTGTGAAGTTGTGCTTACAATGTCTCTCATGAGATTGGAATTAAAATTGAGCAAAAAAAAGGTTTTATAAACTATAACTTTATATCAAATGTGATTATCCTTACCATGTTCTCTTAATTCAAGCTAGTTTTAGTGTACAATCCAAAGCCAACTAACCCTCCATCCGAATATTCCAAGGAAGAGAGGGGGATCCCATGAGTTTTTCCTTGGGAAAAAGATATATAGTTTAATGGGATAGCTTGAGTGGTTACTTGAGTGCTTTGAGCTTCATGCAAGATGTTATAAGGTCCATGCCTCAGCCTAGTTTCTTATGTTGCAAGCCTCACTTAATGTCCCTATTGGGTCAAATGTCACAATCAACACTTACTAATCTATTAAAAACAAGAAAGTGCTCAAAATTTTCTCAAATTAATTTTTTATTGAATATATAGATATGAAATTTTGGAAAAAAATAATTTTCTTTCTATATATATATAATCTTTAAGCTTTTATTTAATATATAGATATGAACTTTTGGAAAAAAATAATTTTCTTTCATTAAAATTTATATATATATATATCTATATATATATATATATATATATATATATATATAGAGAGAGAGAGAGAGAGAGAGAGAGAGAGAGAGAGAGAGAGAGAGAGAGAGAGAGAGAGATTTCTTCATATTGTTGTTGGGTGTTAGATTTGACTCCTTTTCCAGCTCCATTTTGACCCTGAAAACAACCATGTTTGCCTACTTTTACCTAGTTTTTGAGATAATGAGTGTAAATAAGGTAATAAGTTTTCAATTGAGATTAACTATTGTTTTCTTCTTGTAAATAACATTAAAAGCTATTTTCCTTTGAAAAATTACTGATAATTCAGTTATTACGGAAAATTACTTTATTGCATGAGATATTGCAGGAACTACAGGTTGGCATAGCTCCACTTGCTCTAGGGGATAATTTCCACTTGGGGATGCTTCAACAATACCAGGAGATGGGTATTTATCTATCTTCTCATCCCTAGACCATTCAACACTCGAAAGTGAGTGATGGTTGAATTCAGTAGAAAACTATTATAGGAAATCTACAAGTCGTTATTACAAGAAGTTTGCATGTCGTTATTATAGGAAATTCGTTGTTTGTTATTACATGAAATATCTAGACTGTTATTATAGGAAATCCACAGTTCACCCATAGAATTGGGGATTTGATTCCATAAGTGTATAACGAGGATCATCTCATTAGAAAATCAAGGACCCGGTCCATAAGATCAAGTAAAAACCATGTCCAATGCTATAATAGAGATCTCAGGCATATTTCCTGTAATCTATTTTTGAAAACAAAATGTACTCGATTTTCTTGTAAAATATAAAGAGAAGAAACATAGTATAGGGAGTTAGTGAGAATATGGTTATGAACCTGAACATAAATTGTAATTGTTGATATTTTCCTACATTCGATATAAGGAAGTTTTGAGTTATTTCATGTGTTGAAGTTATTTTAAGTTCTAATTTTAATTGAGATCATATCCAGGAGCCCCCCCTGGTATGTTTTGTTCTTATCTTTAACTAGTCTATGTATTGGAAGTACTTCCTCTTAATTTCTTTCATGTTTGTTCTTCTTTTTCATTCACTGTAATTTCCTGTAGAAGCATAATTCTAGATTGCAGACATTGTTGTTTTATGTATGGTGAGTAAATGTTTAGGATGATGATGTAAAGACAACTGAACATTGGGATGCTCTTCCATCTATTGCGTTATACCAATAATTCTCACAAAATATACTTGAAGAATAAACATAGTCTGTAGGTTTTCTTGTTTCCACACTTCATTTCAGAATTTCGAATTTATCTTCAGCTAGCCTTTTATTCACACTTAGGAAGATTCCTTCTGATTCCACATTTTTAGTTGGCCAAAACAGAGTGTGTTTGTGAGTAATCACCCAATGTGACTTCCTACAATCTGAATCGCTACCATTTGATAGTCAAATATAAATGATTGTGAACATAGGAATCAGTTCTTGATTGTGATCCTTTTGTTTTGTTTAATTATTTAGGAATATTCAGGATCAATTATGCACTTATAGTGTTAGTGTCTCATAAGTTTACTTACTCGGATTGATAAGAAAATTATGAGGAATCTAGATCACTAGTTCATCCCAAGAACTATTTCAAAAGAATTGCCATTTTAGTTTTTATATTACTTGATAAATATTATTGTTAATAGGAATTGTATGAATACTTTTAAAATTATCAAATTTATTATTAATAAACTAATAATTGTTTATACGATATGGATGATAACAAATATAAAACTTAATTAAACTTTGACATTTTTATTAACAATTTTTTTTCTCTTTTTTGAGCTTTTTCTAACAATTACTTAGACTGGAGCCTCTCATACTGAAGTGTGTTTTTATTCCTATTAGAAATGGTGATGTTAGCTATGGTTCATCCCTATCCTTGCACATACCATCTTTGGACATCCAGGAGGCTTGGCCTAGCGATCCCTGGTATTCTCTTCTCCAGATGAATCTTCTCTTTTACTACTCCAATGATGATGGTTTCTTTACGTGGCACCTCTCTTCATGGTAAATCCATTTTAGCATGGTGGTGGATCCCTCTATGTTGGTTGTGCCCCCCTGGTGCTTCTGGAGCTTGTGTGAATTCCATGGGTGATAGATTGGATCTTGATTGCAGATATATCCCTATTCCCTCCAAAGATAATGTAGGTAAGGCATCGTTTAGAGGTATTGTGAAAAAAATTTCAAGTTCTTCTAATCATCAAATGGTCCAAGAGGCTCTAGTGATTTATATTTATTTAGGGGAAAATGTTCTCTTTGGAAACCATTTACAACAAAACTATGCATGTTTGTCATTTGAATGGTTTTTGGACATGCCTTGTCAATTTGCACAACTGGATCTCAATGTCTTATCTCTCCAAGTTAAAAGATGAAGCTTTAATTTTCCCCTATGCTAAGGGGTTTTTCATTGTAGTGTTCCATCTTGAAGAAGACAGGGATTTGATATTAAAATCAAGTCCCTGATTTTGGGGTAATTATGGAATATGCATGAATCCCTAGTTCCCATCCTTCAACCCATTGATAGATTCTCTATCCTCGGCTTCGTTTTGGATTAGAATTATGAATCTGCTTTTGCATCTTTGGGGTTTATCCTCCCCTCGAGACATTGGAAATGCCCTTGGAAAATTCCACTTTAGAAGTGAAGGAAAAAAGGAATACAATACCAAAACTTATGCTCAAATTTATGTTGAAATGGAATTCAACAAAGGATTTATGGACGAAATAAACTTAATAGGTGCAAACTTATCCTGGTCTCAAAATTTGGATTGTGAAAAATGTTTCTTTTCATTGTAGAGTATGTTTTAAAATAGGACATTCGAAAACACATTACCCAAAAATGTCGAGGCAAGATAGAAAGAATCAATGTAAGTAGACTTGGTGGGTTGGTCCAAATACAGGACATCAAGTGATTTGCAAGGATCAGACAAATGACTCGGATTGCCCATGGATGAGTAAAAAATCAGGGACATCCTTAATAATAAGAAATATGTATAACCTTAGTATTCAATGAATGAGGAAACTATTATTCCCCCAGATATGGATTGAGAAGTATAAAAAGAGAAAAATGTTGTACCACGGGAATCAATATCTCTCCATGGATTGATACCAACAAATATAGATCTAGAACCCTAAGGAGTTATGTTTCAACAATCATGTAGTTTGGAAAATGAGAAAACCTCTTTTTAGATTCAAGTAAGGAAGAAATGACTCAACTAAGTTCCCAATTAACAAGTTGGGTGGATGAGGTCGAAGAAGTAGAGGCATTAGAATAACCAGAACCTCTATATCAAGACTCTTTTAAATTGGAAGGAATAATGAAGACCCCATCACATACAAAGGAAGAAATGGACGATAGTCGGAAAGAAGAAAAAATCACCAATATCATATCAACCAATGGTGACAAGAAATCAAGCGTGAAATCCAGTATACTTAGAGGAGCAAGAAAAAAAAGGAAAAGGTCAGTCAATAATCAAATAATCCAAGTGGCATCAAATCTCTTAATCATGTTTTGTAAATGTCTATGTATCTTGAATGTTTTCTATAGGTATTATACCTGCATTATTAGTATTTATGTAACAGTAAGATTCAAAAGAGTGAAAAGACTTATGTTTGTAGTAGAAAATGGGAAAAATTTGATGATGGTGTTGACATGATCTTTTTTGAAACAACATGTCATATTTCTTTGTAATTGATTCCCATTTTTAACTACCTTTAATACAAATATTCCCTAATCTCGATTTTTTTTTTAAAACAATAAATCTCTTTGAGAAGTAAAATGTTAAACACAAGGCATGTCATTTTTTTTTAAATCATTTTTGAGTATCGACTCTGCTAGGGTTTCAACCACAACCCTCCTGCGCGCATCACCCTGCACCCTGTTGCGGCCATGGAGGCCGAGGAAGGGGGGCCTATTGGCCTCTCTTACATTTCTGTCACAATTCCATAGCAAAGCTTCAAACACTTCAAGCGCCCGACCTTTGAGCTTCCAGTAGAAATGAAGACCATCATTTGGGAGGAAGATATGCCAAAGTAGAAACCAATGGAAATAGATCATGAATCTAACCATCCAAAAATGGCTCGCACCTGGGAACCAAGCAAATGCATCACACAGGCCTCGATATCACCCAAATACACTATCCATTCTCCAAGAATAGAAGACCAGAAACAATATATGAAATCTTTCGCCCTGATAGGGAAATTTATGGGATTATGGCCATCGAAAAAGGATTTAGTCAAATGGATTAAACATTGGTGGAAGCCCAAGGGTCACTATGACCTCCAACTTGGATCAAAAGGCTTCTTCACTATTATCCTGCACAACCTAGAGGAAAGGAACAAAATCTTTGAAGGAAGTCCATACTTTTACAAATCGGAAGGTCTTTTCCTTCGTTTCTAGACGAAAAGGTTCATCCCCAAGAAGGAATATTTCATGCATGCTCTAATATGGTTGAGGTTCTACTCACTACCTCAAGAGTTCTGGCTGGAAGAAATACTAGCAGGCATTGGCAACACGATTGGCATATATGTCGAGGCTTCGGAGGAAACAAAATAATGAAGGTACACCACCTATACTCGAATTTGTATCTATTTGAATATCTCCAAACCTCTTTCTAGATTCATAACCCTAGATTATGGTCCCAAACCCTAGACTATGAGCACATCCCATTTCACTGACAGAAATGTCATGAACATGGACACCTCTTCCACGAATTTCCTTTAAATAACCCCAGCAAATCCAATCTGGACGATCCCAACAAAACCAAGGATGGGTTTACCCAAGTCACGGGACGCCACAGGAACACAGCCAAAAGAACCCCCCTCCCCCCCCCAACCCCCTATGGAACCTCAACCAGTAACTCTTTTGAAGCCCTTCATACCCCATCAGAAAACCCCATCACTCTCGTCGACCCCCTGACAAACCCCTCAATCTCAATGCAATTCCAAGGCTCTACAAACCCCACTCCCTCTGCCCCAGGATCTTCTCAAATCCCCCCCCTACCTGCAAATATTGGACCAAAAATTGAATACCCTGACATAGATATAGAGGATCAAGAGCTCACGGGAATAGATATGGCACACCTGGAACAAGACTACCAAAAACAAAAGCTCTAAACTATACCACCAGATCAGCTACGCAAAGTCCACAAAGTCTTCCTCGACTCATCAGTAGGAGGATCATCCCATGCTAATTCAAATCTCGAAGTACAAAAAGGCAGCTCGAAGGATCAACGCAAATCTACAAAAGATGAGAAAAAAAGAGGCAGGAATCCAAAACATCAAATCATTCAAGATGTGGGCAATATCCTAGTGAACTCGGGCCAGATCCATCTGATCTCAGATAGATTTCCTCCCCTCCAACCCTCATCATCCTTATGAATATGCTATCTTGGAATATAAGGGGTCTCAATGCAAGAATCAAGCAAGGATTTATTCAAGAAAGGATAATGAAGGAACATCTAGACATTCTTCTTTTGTAGGAAACAAAATGTGTGGGAGAGGAAGTTTCACAAATTCTTAAAAACTATTGAAAACAAGCTAATCATGTCGAAATAGATGCAAAGGGGTTCGTCGAAGGGCTTGTTGTGCTCTGGAACCCAGTCATGGTACTGATGGAAGGCTTCTTTACCTCCAACTGGACCATCACAGCCTCCTTCCAACTTATTAGTTCGAACAAACATGGCTTCATCCCGAATGTCTACAGACCTACAAGATTGGGAGACAAGGAAGCCTTCCTACATCATTTAGAATGGATTTCCAATCACATCGTCATCCAACGATGGATCCTTGGGGGAAATTTCAATATGATAACAGGTTTGGAGGAAAATAAGGGAGGCACACTCATGCTTGGAAAGGACAGTGAACAATTCCATCAAACCATCGGTCTGTTGAATATCATTGATGTAGAAACAGACAATAGTCCCTTCACCTAGTCCAATAGACGCTCAGGGACACAACATGTCTCTAGTAAACTAGACTGCTTCTTAATTTCAGAATCCATCATGATGGATGGGTTGGCTTGGAATGCCATGATGATTGAGTCCCCAGGATCTGATGACTGGTCAATTCTCTTATCAATAAACATGAGTGGCACCCCAGGAAGGAAACCATTTCGCTTTGAAAAATTCGGGTTGACACACCCGGACTTTCAAGCTAACATAAAGCTCTGGTGGAAAGAGGTTAGTATCCCAACAGGCCTCCTATGTAAAGATTTCAACAAAGGCTAAAAAATCTCAAGAAGCAATTGAAATCTTGGAATAAGTCTAATTTTGGAAACATCTTCCATGCTCAGGAAATCCTAAATCAAAAAATTCAAAACCTCCAACAGCAAATCAAATCTCAAGGCCTCACTGATTCTCTAAAGCAACAAGAATATCTCCTCAACAACTAGTTAGTTGAAATACGAGCGCAAGAAGAAATTCTGTGGATACAGAAATATTGCATCGAATGGCTCAAAGAGGGAGAAAAAAATACCAAATTTTTCAACAGATCAATGGTCTAGCGCCAACACACAAATCGCATCACTCACTTGGTTTTAGAACAAGGCCTGGAGATTCAACAACATGATGATATAGAAAAGGAATTACTCTCTTACTACAAAAACCTTCTTACAGAACCCCCTATAGATCGATCTGCTACGATTGACTCTATCTTCAAGCACATTCGTAAGGAGGTCATGAAAGAGAAGAACGAGGTTTTGATGAGCCCTATCACTTAAGAAGAAGTTGACCAAGCCCGAATGGACACCCCACTTGGAAAATATCCTGGAACGGATGCGGTCACTTTAGACTTCTTCCATCACTTTTGGAACATCATCCGTGAAGATGTCTGGGAAATCATAGAGGATTCCTGAAAATGTGGGAAGGTTCTACAAGCCCTCAACACCACCTTTCTCACTCTTATTCCCAAAGATAACAAAGCCACCTCCCCTTCTCATTTCTGACCCATAGCACTCTGTAATGTAATCTATAATATTCTCACTAAGATCATCGTTAAGCGCCTTAAACCTATCCTACCATTCATCATCTCTCCAGAAAAATCGGGTTATGTGGAGGGCAGACATATTTTGGACAGTGTCATCCTAGCTCATGAAGTAATCCACTCGCTTCATACGACCAAGTCTCCAGGTATTCTTATAAAATTGGATCTTTCTAAAGCCTTTGATAAACTAAGTTGGAAATATATGAAATCAACCCTTCTCACCTTTGGTTTTGATCCCTCGTGGGTCTCTTGGATAGTCAATATCACCTCGTCAGCCATATTCTCCATCCTAGTCAATGGTGTCCCCTCCAAACCCTTATCTCCCTCCAGAGGAATAAGGTAAGGGGATCCACTTTCTCCCTTTCTCTTCATCTTAATGGTGGAAGGGCTAAGCCGAGCCATCAAATCAGACATCACAGACCACTCCCTCTTTGGTCTCACCCCCCATGGGATATCCACCCCCATTTCGCACAGTCAATTCGTGGATGATATACTCCTCATGGGAGTACCCACAGTCTAAGAAGCTCTTTGCATCTGCTCTGTTATCAACATTTTCTACGATGCTTTGGGTATGGAAGTCAACCTTTCCAAATCCCAAATTTTCTTCTTCAATATGCCCATCCAGATCCAACGCCACATTACGCGGCTCATGGGGTTTACTCGTAGCATTCTCCCCTCCAAATACCTTGGCATTCCCATGATTGATAACCCGCTAATAAATACCTCTTGGGACGTTCTTATTTCTAGCTTTAGGAAAATACTTTCCTTGTGGTCTTTCTGCTCCCTCAATCTACCTAGACGCCTCATCCTCCTCAAATATGTCCTGCAAGCCCTCCCAATTTATGTCTTCTCGGTGCTTGTTTCCCCAAACTTTATCCTTATCACTTTAATAAATATTCAAAGGAACTTCATGTGGAAAGGAACAAAAGAGGGGTGCAAAAAGGCTCTGGTCAATTGGAAAAAAGTGTGCAGACCAAATAATGTAGGGGGGCTCGGTCTTAGAGACCTGTTGGCAGCCAACCCATTTTTTTTGGATTGCTCTCAAAAAGCTGCCTACACCCCTTATTGTATTACGACAAATCATTGTCGCATTGTGCTTCTAGACATTCGTCTCATTTTTGCGACAATTTCAATTCAATTTCGTTTTAGTTTTCACAACTGCAAGTGTGAAAACACCTCATTCGTTGCTTTGATTGTCGTCGTCTTTGGTTGAATTGCTGAAAGATACTTGATCACTGGTTTATCACATGATTTCTAAAGGTTGTCTCGAACCTATGTTCTTGAGCGTTATCTTACCTTGATTGCGCATTTGGATATATTTGATTGTTAAACCTTTGGGCATAAAATTTATTGGTTTTATTCTGATCTTATGAAAATTGTAATGGATTTGGTCTTATTGCTTTTATCCTTATTATTGTTTTCACTCAGTTATTATATGAAAATCTTTGGATCATATTGTTCTCAAAATATTGGAATACAAACATATACAATATGCATCGAATACATGGACAAGTTTATAAGGTGTGATAGCAATGGTTCAAGGCACATGGGTTAATCACATTGAACTTTACAAATCGATGCTTAACATACTATTTGCAAAGTTGGATTATACGTTGAATGTTTCATAAGTCCCGAGCTATGTAAACCATGTGTTTGAGCGATTGATTGAACGATGGAATTGGCACGTCGGATCGATAGTTAATGCTGGTACTGTGCTTGTTTAAACTTAACACTTGGCACATAATTATCATATGAGGTGTTGGTTCTCACTCGGATGAATGGCACGTAGAG
>ML802672.1:147752-166547 GCA_009831015.1 Picea engelmannii | reverse complement strand
AAAGAATGATCACGACTGATAATTAGGCAGTTGATTTGAGTTATTATAATCATAGTTAGTATCTTGTAAATATATAATAGTTAGTAGTTTATAGTTAGATTAGTATAGTTAAGTTAAGTTTGTTTTTATTAGTTTCTAGTTTCATTAGTTTAGATTATTAAGCTCAGATCACTTTCTCTTTGGTTTCCTTACGAGACCTCAGAGCGGCCAACGGAGCCGTTAAACTCGTCAGGGTGGTCCATACCAAACGGCTTGGGTTATTTAGACAACCCCGGACCGGTTCCACTCTCCCAGTTGACGGATGGACTGTTTCGTCCGTCAACGAGACCCTTCTCTTCTTAATAAAGTCCTCAGTGTAAAAATTTGGTGGAGATGGTTTAAAATGCCACAAGACTTCTGGGCACACCTCTGGAGGAAAAAATACACCCCATCCACTCTGGAAAATGACATAATCAGATGGAATGCTCAGAGCCCAGGATCTCTTATTTGGAATGTAGCTAGGCACAACAAAGGACTGATAATGGATCACTCTTTCTGGGAATTGCAGGATGGGACTTATGCTCTCTTCCGGAGCGATTCCTGGCAACAAATTCCATCCCTGGACACAGATCCCACTCTGATATATTTCATTCCCTTAACGACATATGTTGGCCTCCATAAAGTGGTCGACTTATGGATTCTAGAAGCCTCAAGAGACTCATGGCGCAAATGGAAAAACACTCATGAATATCTAAACATCCCCCGTGAGATAAATCTTCAACCACTGCTGGATCTGCTCAACTCAAGAATAATATTTATCCAACAAGGGGATGACATCCTCAGGTGGGCTCACACCAACACTAGAACCTTCAACATTCAAGAATCCTACTCCCTTAACATAGGACATAGCTCCCTACTAAAACAAGAGGTTTGGGGAAAAAATTGGGGAGCAAAGCTATGGACAAAAATCAAAACCTTCCTTTGGTTAATGGCGCACAATAACATCCTTACTTGGGACAACCTAAGGAAAGGAGGCTTTATAGGCCCTTCTTGGTGTCACTTATCTGGTACGGAGGAGGAGACACAAAATCATCTTCTCAATCTTTTCTCCTATAGTTCTTGTATCTGGGATCATATTGCTAGCATTATGAGAACCTTAGGCAGGAACTGTACAGGGATTCAGGAAACAATCAAGGGATGGCGAGAGTCAACTTTCTAGTATCCCATCCTCAACAGAATTTGGCAGCTTCTTCCTAGCTTCATCCTTTGGAAAATTTGGAAGGAACGGAATCGCCGAATATTTAAATCTGCCTCCCGAAATTGGCAAGAAGTTTGGTCTAGAATCCACTCCAACATTAAGGAAACGATCCACTTGCACCACTGGATGGATCAGGACTTGAATTTCCCAACGAATGAGCGTCTCATCCTTAATTCTTGGAAATTAAATATCCCTCCCTCTCTTTCGATCCCCTCCCCAATTTTCATTCCTAAGACCAGCCCTTCCCAATGGGAGGCTCCGCAAAGAGGTTTCTACAAAAAAAAAATGATGGAGCCTCCAAGGGGAATCCGAGACCCAGAGGTTATGGAGCAACCATTCGCAACAGCAAAGGAGAGATCCTCCACATCAGGGATGGAAATCTGGGGCATAACACCAACAATGCAACGGAAATCTGGGGACTTCTCAAAGGTTTGCAAGCAGCCAAAGAACAAGGGCTATCCCTCCTTATAGTAGAAGGTGATTCGTAGATAGTCATTAACCTCCTCTCTCACCTCTTAAACGATGCAGATCTGGAGAAGATATCCCCAAGCTAGAGACTCATGAATTGTATGATCAGAATTAAGTCAATTCTCTAGCCCCAATGGGTAATTCTTCCCTCCCATGTTCGAAGAAAAGCTATTCAAGTAGCAAATATGTTGGAAAACTTTGGGTTAGACATGCAGGAAGGAGACTTCTCCTGCTCTCCAGCCTCATCTCCAACCCACCCCTTCGTGATCGTTTACATAAATATGGCTCACAACAAGGACCAGCTCCCTGATGGGGTGTCTACAAACTCAACAGGTGGACAGCCAGAGGGGAGTACACCTGGCCAAGTTTCTTTCCACCTCGAGCCATCACAGGTGCACCCTCCCTCTACCATCACCTCATGATTTTAAAATCCCAGTCATCGATCCTCATATTTCACTCGCTATCGGCCTGGTGTTATTACTTGGCGACTTAGTTCATGTTAATTTTAAAGGGGATGGGTTGGATGAAGTCTCAATCCCATCACCCATCAAACCATGGTGGTATGAGGCCTGAGTCATGGAGCATCAAGGCTCATTCGATCCCTTGGCCTCCAAAGTCTCAGCCTCCACCGATTTTTGGTGCAGTCATTCTCCTCTGGTTCGATCTTCTACATTCCTCCTGGCCCTCAGCACCCAGCATCTATTCACTCTTCTTATAGTGTCATTGCACATGGCTGGTCTTGCACTTGTCGAGCAGCAACTCTCACTCTCCTCATGTGTTCTCTCTGGTTTCAAGTAGTTATTTCCATGCCTCGTCTCAAGGGAAAATCGAAGAGGGGAGTGGTCTGGTACACGTCCAAAGGAAGGGTGGAAAGAGGGAATGGCTCTCATCCAGAAACTGAGTGTGTTTCCAGTCCTGTGCCTATTGTTTCTCCCACTCCTACTCCTCCTACTTGAGACAACTTTCAGGAACTATGATCGTTGTCGAATCCATTTGGTTTTCAAGTCGAATGGTTCGACAACATCGAAAACTCCCTTGGATTCTCCCCCAAGCTCAGTCTGTCCCCNCCCCCCGTCACCTCCACTAGCCACCATCTCTCCTCAAATCCTTCCTCTGACTCCCCTGCTAGCTCCGTCGACTCTCCACTTCCCCCTCTTCTCAACCTGTCTTGCTCCTGTTGCACAGAAATGGATTCTCTTGAGGAGTCCCTGGATGACCTTAAGTGTGGAATCGAGGACATCAAGACAGCCATTGATGAGTTGCAGCACAAGGAAATAGAGCGTTGGCGTCGTGTGGACCTCTTGATGACTTTCCTGCCAGACCTCAAACACGCTATCTTAGACAGAGATAAGCACAACAAAGACTCCATTCATGGGAGTAAGGATGTCTCGGGGCAAAGGCTCGACCCCGACATTGGATAATTCCTTTTGGATCAAGTTTCCTATTTTTTATGTTTTCAGTTAATATACTTCATAAGTTTTTTTCCCTTCGCGACCACTCAATTTTAGGAATTTTGGTCTTAGCAAAGGACTAGTCTTTTGGGTTTGGTCGGTTTCAGTCTAGAACACAGAATCTCTGCCCTTTGTGGCACTATAAATTTTTCATGAACACTCTAAATTCTTGGACATGTGGCAGCATTGGTTTCCCACCAGGGAAATGTTGTCACATCTGCCTATGATGGATGGCCAGTTGTAATATTTCTGCTTCGCAGGTTTTAATATATATCCTAACTTACAAAAAAAAAATGTTAAACACAAAAACCATTAAACACAAATATCCAACTTCAAATTAGTCACTATGAACCCTATCCTCACCTTTACTCATACATAATCATATCCTTTCCATTAAAATTTTCTCATGTCTCATATTATGTAAATTTTTGGAGTGATTTTTAAAAACACTTTGAAAATTGTATCATATAATAAAGTATTTATCTAACTTGATGTTATTTCTTATTGTGTAATTTTTGGATTGATTTTTCAAAACACTTTGAAAGTTATATCGTATAACAAGTGTTGCATGGAAGCGCAGTCCATGTCGAGTTAGTTGGGAAATATATGTTGAAAAATGAAACTTAATATAACTAAATTTACAAGTAATGAATAGTATTTTTTCAAAAGATAATACATATAATAAAGAAGAATATTGTTATTGTTTATGCAAAGAGGGCAATGATAAGAATAAAGTAAAAAAACAAGTAAAAACATTTAGCATAAAACTTTGTAAAAAATAAGCAAAAAAGTAAAGTGTTCAATGTAGAGTAAAACTTAGTAAATAAGTGAAATGTTCAATGGGGAGGTTAGCATATGCAGGAATCAATGTAAAGTGTTTGAAGTAAATGTAAGAACAAGCAAAAAGGTAAAGTGTTCAATATGGAGTAAAATTTAGTAAATGTTCAATGTGGAGTAAAACTTAGTAAATAAGTGAAATGTTCAATGGGGAGGTTAGCATATGTCGGAAGCAACGTAAAGTGTTTGAAGTAAAAACATTTAGAATAAAACTTTGTAAGAATAAGAAAAAAGGTAAAGTGTTCAATGTGGAGTAAAACTTAGTAAATGTTCAATGTGGAGTAAAACTTGGTAAATAAGTGAAATGTTTAATGGGGTGGTCAGCATATCTGGGAAGCAATGTAAATAAGAGAAGTGATCAATGGGGAGGTTAGGATGCGTTGGAAGCAATGTAAAGTGTTTGGAGGTTAGGATGGGCAGGAACCAATGCAAATTGTTTGCGGGTTAGAATTGTGGGAAGCAAAGTGGGTAGGGTTCTCCGCACAAGGGATGATGTTTGCACAAAACCTTAGAGATGAGTAAGTATAGAATTTTATCTATGTCAATGTTCATCAACTTTATCTATGACCAAGTATAAATTATGAAACCATCTTACATATATTGTTTACTAAATTAAAATTTGTTTTATATACTTAAATTTTGTAAGTTTTGAAATTTATTGTACAAGATACTATGTGTGTGTGTGTGTGTGTGTAATTAAAACTTTTACATTTTTGGTTATATATGTCGTACAAGTGGACGTCGAGTAGCGATCACAAAAGTCAGAAAGAAGTGTGAAGTATAGGCTACAGAGTTTAATATGAAAACTAGTCGATGCACCTTGTCATGGTCTATGATTGAGTTGATGCTTTGTGTTTGTAGTTGATTTCTAATTAAGTGGTCAACTATGCATTTGAAAAATAATATTAATATCATGGCATATTTATTCTGAGATGAACAATAAGCAGGAAGAAATGTAAAGTGTGTGGAGGTTAGGATGCATTGGAAGCAATGTAAAGTGTGCATGGGTTAGTATGTGCGAGAAACAATGTAACGTGTGTGCAGGTTAGGATTTGCGGGAAGAAAATGGGGTAGATCTCCCCACACAACATATGTTCCTTGTGCACAACGTTGAAATTCATAATAGCATATCAAAAATTGGTTACTGGTATCACTACTTCTTTAAGCAAAGCTCAAAAAAGACAATATGCAGATCACTGAAGAGATGAAAGATAGTGCAGAAGTAGAGGAATTCTCAAACTTCCAACTTAATAGAAAAATACTTTTAAAACAAGAAGGATGGAAAATAAGACAGTGTACGGGGATGTGTTAGTCTACTAGGCAATGTTCAATCAATATTGTTGATCTCCAAGGGTGTTTAAGTCTTGAAAACCAAGGATAATTTTAAGGATGAAAATTTATCTTAAAATACAGAAACCTGGGAAAATCTTATTAGTCCTTAATATGCAAACTATAAAATGTTTGGCGACAATTTTTAAAACAATATTCAAATTTATAAGGATTTTATATAGTTTTTGTAAAATTTTGGCTATTTTTAAGGTAAAATTATTTTATCCTATAGAATTTGGGCGAACAATTTTTAGAAAAAATGGAAATTAACAAATATTTTCTAGGAAAAAGCATGGAAAATTATCCCATGCACGAAATTTATCCAATAAAATTTTCCCGTGAGAAGGATAAATCCTTCTACATTTTTTAAAGCAATTAAATGGACCGGGATAAATGTTCATCATACACAGAATTTAGAAAAATAAAATAATAAATAATAAAAAAATAAAAACATGAGAATGGAGCAGGTTTTTTAAGTAAAACTTCACAAGAAAAGAAAGTCTTGGGAAAGGACCAAGCTCTATTCTATTCAGTATTCACTATATAATACAAAATTTACAAATCATAGCATAAAGGTAAAGATATCATTTGGAAGAATGAAAGTAAATGGCGACATATGCATAGAAGTTAACATGATATTTCATTGAAAAATCATAAAGAATGAACACATACTTGAAAATTCAGTTTGAGAATCGAAGTCTGGAAAATCACTAGCCATTTTTGCCAAAAGAGCTCTTCGGAAATGTCAAAAAATATACAATTGTTTTTTAAATAATGCTTGTAATGGAAAGAAGAGGGAAAGCAGATGTAATGGATGCTTCACTTACCAAGAAGGAAATGTTATGTTGATTTGTATTTAAATGGTTGACTATGCATTTGAAAAGTTATACTAAGATCATAACATCTTCAAGATGCCAAAGCAGGGCGAGGGGAATAAAAGTTTGGAAAATAAATGTTTGGATTAAGTCTTTGTGTTTTGCATAAGTGAATGTGTGCAAAGAAAAAGGATAATTGAAAAGTTGTTGAAGCTTCACACATAAAAGCCAGTAAAAAGAAGTGTTTGGAGGTTAAGATGTGTGAGAAGAAAATGGGGTAAATTTATTTGCATAAGAGATCACATTTAGCATAGAGCTATGTAAAAATAGGTAAAAAAATCTAGCATGGGACTTAGTAAAAAGAAGTATGCAGAGGTGAAGATGCGGTGGAAGTAATGTAAAGTGTGCAAACATTAGGATTTGTTGGAAGAAATGTAAAGTGTGCAGAGGATAAGATGTTCAGGAAACAATGTAAAGTGTGCACATGATAGATTTTGCGGAAATAAAATAGGGTAGAGTTCCCTGCATAACAGATGTTCCTTGTGCATAATGTTGAAATTGACAATAGAATATCACAAACTAGTTACTGGTATCACTACTAGTTTAACTAAATCTTAGAGAATACAATCGAGAACTGAAGAGATGAAAGACGGTGCAAAAACAGAGGAATTCTCAAACTTCCATCTTAATAGGAAAACTACTTTTGTAAACGAGAAGAATGGAAAAAAAGATAGTGTATAGGAAAGGGTTGGTCTATTAGACAATGTTCAATCAGTATTGTTGATATCTAAGGATGTTTAAGTCTTGAAAATAACCCGAGAAGGATAAATACTATTACATTTTTAAAAAATGGAGTAGGATAAATTCCCATCATACACAAAATTAAAACAAAACCTAACAATGGAGCATGTTTTTTAAGTAAACATTCACCATGAAAGAAAGGCCTGAGAAAGGACTAGACATTATTCTATTGAGTATTCACAATATGATACAAAATTTACAAATCCTAGCATAAATGTCAAAATATCATTTGTCATAATGAAAGTGAATAGCCACATATGCAGAGAACTTAACATGATATTTCATTGAAAAATAAGAAATTGTGAACACAGACTCAAAAATTTAGTTTGAAACTCAAAGTCTGGAAAATCACTAGCCATGTATGCCAAAACAGTTCTTCAACAAGCTCAAAAAAACACAATTGTCTTTCAAATAATGTCTGTAAAAAGTAAAGGATATTCTCCAAATGGACTAGGATTTGGGGCTCATGTGGACCATTAAATAAAAGAAAGGCCTAGGAAAAAAAAAGATAGTTAGAAATGGGTCTTAGGTTTTCATATATTATAAAACAAATAATTTCGAGGAATTAACAATTCAACAAAAGAAAAGAAGGGAAAAATCAGATGTGATGGATGCTTGAGTACTTACCCAGAAGGAAATGTTCCGTTACTCTAGTTTGTCTATTTTTGTTGTGTATGTGCCTTTATAAGATTTGTTTCTTTGGGATTATATTGAAGTAATTGTCTCTAGTGGTTATCTGGGTTAACAATTGGTTCCAAGGCATTCTTGACCCAATGATCAATATAGTCCTTTATTGGTGGGATGGTGATTGGTTGATGGTTGGCAAGTGGTCTTTATTGTCATTAACAAATGTGACAAGCCAATATTTCAGTTCTTCTTGAGGAAATATCCATGAGGCTGTCGAAGTTGTTAGCTAATGATATTTTCATTGTTGCCAAGTGACTATCAAGTTCTTCTTTAGTGATCATGGTTGAATTCCTAAAAAAATCCGAGCCTTGCAGTTCTTCAAAGACACCAAATGCTTTTAAAATAGCATTTCTTGTCCTTTCATTGATTTTTTTGCAAGAAAAAATTACATCTTGCAACATTTTTACTCGTGCTTCCAAACCTGCCTTTATTTCCTTTAATCTTTTGTTTGAGGGAAATCCCTACTAATTATTTGATGGTCAGTCATAGTAGTGACCCATGTGATGAAAGTATTTAGCTCATTTTTACAATAGGTTTCATCATGTTGCAAATATCTTTGTAAATATTTGACAAATTTTGAAATCCTTTATGAAAGATGATGTATGTTGGTGTTGACCTCCTATGCCTATATAATTATCTCAAGTATTGTTAATGTTTTCAACAACATAGACTTTAACTCCATTCAACAATTGAAGTGCTTTCCTGATTGGATTTTGGGTTCCTGGAGTACTTGGAGGAGTTTGTTGTGTTGAAAGTATGGCAAATGGTTGTGCAAAATAGTGGCTTGGGAGTCAGTTCCTCCTTAAGCTCACTTATTCTCTTCTTCAATGTAATGGTCTACAACTCTTTCTCCGAAATTGAATGGTCAATAACATCTCATGTAGAACAATGTAGTTTCATGAGTCCATATGGTCCAACTCCTAAGACAATGACCACTGGCCTTAATTTATGAACTACCTTTTTGTATTTTACACTCAACTTGTTGATATGCAATTCCTATTCATCATTGTTGTATCAAGTATGGTGTTGCATCAAGGAATGCTCCTCAAATAACATGGGTTCTTCTGTTGCAAGGTCTTGTGTAATCTCTTTGCTTTCAAAAATTCTTCGGGCTACCCAATCGGGTAGATTTGTACTATCGATTTGCATATCATAAACATTTCTTAGGCTTCCTAGATCTTGTGAATTGTCTCTATTTGGGATTCGTTTCATTTTCTATTGGGACATTGTATGTGTCATTCAAGATTTACATGAGGTGGTTTCTCTCCACCATCACCTCCAACACACCTTTCAATACTCTCTTCTTCGTTTAGATTACGTTGTTGTGCTCTTTTCCCATAGGAAGAGCTTTTACATGGTTGGGGATTTGAGGAAGACTGAACATTAGTAATGTTTTTCCCCTTTGTCTTTCTTTGCTTTGGATTTTTGTATTTTAACTTATTTTTGTCAACAAGTCATTATTGCATCCATTCTTTTCCTTTTTGTGGAGGGATTTTCGTCGATTTCTTCATCAAATGTCGTGAAAAGATTGGTGTACCTTATCGATGCTAAATGTCGCGAGAACAGACCATTGGGGTAAAAATCCCCTAGGGGTTGTGATTCTCTTAGATTAAACACACTAAGTGATTATGAGACTTCTTTTAGATGAGTCAGATTCTTGACAATTGTGTCACCAACATGAAAAGGAAATGTAATGAATTGTTTTTTTCTCTTCCCTCCAAATAAAATACATCAAACTTTATACTGTTGACAAACTTCCATGACAAAATATCTATTGTGGATAAATATAGGGAGTAGAAGGGGGTTTTCTTGACAACCATACAATCGGATGTATGTATGGTTTTCCTCTTGAATGAAAATTCCCTTTCCCTTGAGAAATTCCTTAACTTTCTGAGCTATTCTCTTGGGCTCTTCCCCAACCAACATGTGCCTAAACTCTCTAAAAAAATTATATTGGAAAATGTAAAAATTGAATGGTGCTTTATGTCTTCATAGCACCAGGTGCCAGAATTGAAGAAGTTCGTTATCTATATTTACACTTTCTTTAAAAGAGAGATCGTCAAAGAAATTGCAATAGACAATTGCAAACACAAAATATGTGGCCATAAAAAATATTTGAGTAGTTAAGTAGTTACTCAACTAAAAACAAAATTCATTTGATATCACCTCTGCCAAATCAAAGATACCATCCTTCCTAAAGGAAAAGTACAGTTCATATAGAGCTTAGTTGGGTATGTGTGAAGTCAAATCCTTCCTAGCTACACGTGCAAATAGCCATGAAAAATCTTGGTATGGCTCTTGTAGGAAAGTTATATCAATTGTTGAAAGGTTGGTATGCAAACAGTAGAAAAAACTATTTCAATACATTGGAGTCACCTACCTAAGAGTACAAGAAGGCATCTGCATCAACAAGCTTAAGAGTTTTATTTGCAGAAGGAAGAAAGAGCATTTTCTTGAACACCTTGGGAGTAAGCACGATTGGATTCTTTTCTTTTGTTGTGACTTTAATCATTATTTTCCTAGAATCGAACCTTCAAGCACACCAGGATACCAATTCATTGAATTCAAAAACTTCAGGTACATAGCCAACGTTGACAAGCCCTGTGTTCTAGAGTCTATCGTTCTTCTTTTTTTCTGGACTCTTGTTCAAGAACCACTGGTAGGAAGAAGACCAGTGGAAATTATTGTCTTGTCTCACTAGTGAATTGATAGTATCATCGCAAAAGGGCTCGTTTCTTCTTCTATTTTCCATACCACTAATTTTTTAATGGACTTGACATAGGTGAACCTTATGAATAATAGATTATTGATCTCCAATTTATTTAAATCCAATTGCATGGTGTGTATTTAATAGAATATCCTTTCCACACATATGAACTATCTTTAAAACACATTTAATCACAAATAGAAACCATTAAGTATCTCATAAAAGAGTGGGACATTTACTTTGCATTAGTCCTAATTGTCACTCTTTCATCGTAAATCGAAGCAAATCAACTTGTCATAAAAGCTTCAGTTTTAGTGAAAATTACATGGTTTGTTAGAATCCATGCTTAAAATATATTGGATGTGTAGATGATGGGAATTGTGAAAGATATGGTTGTGTTGCATGCAGAGATACGATGGTAGAAAAAGGTTCGGCACAGGGTCGAAAATTACTATGTAAAGAGCCTTTTGATGGCAAGTTTTTTGGAAGATGGATACATCTTGAGTTAGTACATCATCTACATGAGGGATATCTAAAACTTCAATACCAGTCATCAATTTACAGTCCTTGTTATCTGACAGTCTCCAGAAAGTTGATGTCCATTTCATATTCTTGAAGTTTGACAAGAGATTTTGTCCATCGACCTTCTCTAAATTGTTCCTAAAGCAATATTGTTATTGGAGGATGTGCTACATAAGTTATCGACACAAAAACATTGTTTTGTTTTTATATTTTATATACTTGTAGATTTTTTAATGCACTTGGATATACGTGAAATTTATGAATAGTACATTACGGAGGTCGAATTACTTTAAGGAAAAGTGCATGGGACATATTTACTAAAATTTCATGTCCACACTTGAGCTAGTTACAGAATATGGGGAATGATATATAGAAACCATTAAGTATCTCATAGAAAAGTGTGACATTTACTTCACACAAGTGCTAAATAACCTCTATTTTTTCGAAAATCTGAGGAAATCAACATGCCATAAATGACTCGGTTATCGGGAAAATTACATGGCTTGTTAGAATCGTTCGTGTGGAACCATCGCAAATGAAAAGATGCAGAAGTGAGGGATTGTAGGAGGATCAGTGGTTTGAATTGTCTACACAAGGGTTGAAAATAGAATTAGAACAAGTCCTGATTGTGCAGGCGATATACCTGTGCAGAGTGAACAAGTGCGGAAAATATAGGTGCGTGCATTGCGGGGATATGGTCATGGAAAAATACTCTGCACAAAGTAAAAAATGGCTCAGTAAAAATGATTTTGACTAAGAAATTTTTGAAAAATAGTGGATTGATAGAAGAATTTTATACAAGATTTGCATTGAGAATTTTGTACTAGAGTAGCTAGTACATGTGCTACTAGCACAAAAGTTCTCTTTTATTATTTTAATTTCCATGCTTCTACAAATATTATATATAATTCTTGTGGAAATCCATTGTGTTTCAAAATTTTCCTTAACAAAATGCATTTTCTCCATAACGATTATTCACATGTGCAATGTTTGAAGTAATTGATTGTATACGCCCTCTTCACGTAGCCATGTTGTATGCATGTGTGCACTTCATGAGGGATATTTACAGCTTCAATACCAATAATCAATTGATAGTCCTTATCATCTAACAATCTCGAGGAAGTTGATGTCCATGTCATATTCTTGAAGTTTGGAAAGGGAGTTTTCTCATCGACCTTTTCTAAATTGTTGCTAAAGCAATATTGTTACTAGAGGATGTGGTACATAATCTATGGGAACAAGAGCGTTGGTTTATTTTTTATCTACTATACTTGTGCTTTTTTCAATGGACTTTGATATATGTGAAATTTATGAATAGTACATTATTGATGTAGGAGCATCGCTCCACCTCATCAAATGTGTCAGCGGACAGTGCATCAGCGCACTAGGAGGGAGCGAATCCCAAAGAAGGACGCGTCAATCCTTTCAAATTTTGAGCTTAAATTTAAAATTCAATGTAATTTAAGTCTGTAAGGCTCAAGGAAAGTTGAGACAATGTCTTTATACAGGCCAAGTGTAGAGTTTCCTTTAATGGCTGACAGTTAGGTGGATCTAGATCTGATTCACTCTAGATGTTTATTTATTGTAATAAAGCCTTAGTGATAGATTTTTATGGTGAAGTGATAGCACTAATGTAGTCTGGAGGGAAATCTCGAGAAGCCCCCTCATGTATAAATATATGTAATATATGCCCAGTTGTGGTTGTTGGCAGTAGAGGAGATAGATGAGAAGAGAAGAGAGGAGAGGAGAGAAGAGAACTGAGACTCTGTTGCAACCCAGTTTTGTAACCATTGTATAGAAGCATTCAGATATTAATATTAAAGCATATTTCCCTGCATATGATTTCCTATGTGTTTTTATGTGTGTTTTTTGGATGTATTTGAATGGCCACTATGTGTGTTTATAAGATGCCATGGATGCATGTATGTTTTCCCTTTGCATGAATTATACAGAAATTCTCTATCTGTAGTTTTCTAAGTGTTTTGGGCTCTTAGGCCAGTGCAAGGAGTGCACTTGAACTCTGTCTCGAGTTTAGAGAAGAGAAAGCCAGGTGGGCACACCAAAATAGGATTAAAGCTCAGAAGGGAAAGTTGTCTCAGGAAGACACACCAAAGTTGTCGAATACTCTAAGGAAGGAGGCTCTGAAAGGAGTGCGCAAGAACTCTATTTTGAGTTCTGTGAGGAGATTGTGCAAGTGAAAGAACACCATAGTTATTGAACACTCTAAGGAGGAGGATCTACAAGGGATGCATTAAGCAAGCACACAGAGTGCGCAGGAATATTTTTGAAAAATATTCAAGTCTGAAATCTTTTGAAGTTTCAGGAAAGTGCAAGGAGTGTGCCAGAGGCCAAGTATTCATAGTGCCAAAGCTCAGGAGAAAGAGCGTCTGAGTGCCAAGAGGGCAGAATAATTTGTTGAAGGAAAAAGGGCCAATTCCCTTTGAAAAACTTTGAAAGAGATCAGAAAAGATCAGGAGGTGTAGCACAAGTCGAGGCCTAGCAGTCGGTCTCACAGAAGAAGGATCAAAGGCCGAGCCTTTGAAAAATCTTAAGAAATCCTTCATTTGAAGGAAAGCGTAGTAGCAGCAGAGGAGGAGAAGCTACAACATCCATCAGATCTGGGTCCAGCCTGAAGGAGGAGTGTGCAAGAGGAGAACATATCTCAATCGTTAGATCTGGGCGCGTGGACCGTGAGCCATCGAATCCAAGTAAGTATCACATTTTTAATCCTAGAATTCCTTTGAAATTTGGAGGTCTGGAGGTTTTTCATACTCAAGTGAAGTAGGGATGAGACTCCCGAAGTCTCAAAGTCCAAAGTGAATCAGGATTGTCCATCAGCAAGGACACGTGTGAGAAGGTTGCGGACAATTCGGAAGTCTAGCAATTCAGGAGATCAGAGGTGAGGATTGTTCAAGTCTCTCGAAGCTCTGAAGAGTGGAGTACATCTGGGCCATCAGATGTAGAGGACGCGTATCAAAGGATTGTTGAATCTGGAAGATCGACAGTCTGGGAAGATCAGAAGTGTGGAGTGTTCAATCCACCCAGAGCTCTGAAGGTCGGAGAAAATCATATTCATTGGCGTGGGGAGACACGTGTCAGTGGATTGGGGATGGTTTAGAACTCTGATAGTCTGGCAGGAAGTAGAGTTCAAATTTGTGAGGACTCTCGAAGGCCCAAAGGTTGAAGCCCATCCTAGCCATTTGTTTGAGATGGACACGTGGCACCAGATCTGGAGGTCCAGAGGGTTGGTACTCTAGAGATTTCATCGGAAGGATAACTGAGAACTCCCAGAGGCCTGAAGGGTGGAGAAAATCTCAGTCGTCCGTCAAGGAGAGCATGTGGAAATAGATCTGGAAGTCCAGAGACTTAGCGCTCTGGAAGACTGTTGGTGAAAGTTTGTTTGCATTGAGAACTCCTAAAGGCCCGAAGGCTGGAGTTGATCTCAACCGTTGGTGGAAGAGGACACGTGGAGCATGGATATTTCTTCCGCTAGTTCGACGTTTGGAAGTAATTCAAGCTTGGAGAAGCCAGGACTCCCGAATCCTAGAGTCTCAAAACCAATCGTAACCGTTGGTTGCCGAGAGAACGAGGACTCTTGATTTCTTGCTATGATAGTTCGTCAATCCGACGCTCCGGCTAATCTGTGGTGTTGTGCTTTGGAAAAATCTGAAGCCCAGAGATGCGAAGTGGGTATAGGCCGTCGATCTGGAGCAAGACTTGGAACCGTCCGATATGGTCCAAGGTTCACCACTCCAGGAGAATAGCTTGTTGGAGTGGGCAGAATGGTCGAAGCCTGGAAATCCTAAAGTCCCATGTGAGTCATCATGGTGGATAGTTGGAGTCATCGATCCCCGTAATTGTTTGGGACTTTGCCTGTTCATGATTTCAAATATTTTGGAAGGTGGTGAAGGCAGAAATTCAGGAGCCCAGAGCTATGGAGTGCCGAAATAATGCGTTGTGTTTGGCGCCTAGTTTTGAGCTTGGGGTCATATGCAGGTTTTGGTCGAGACAAGAGGGATAGGGCTCGAATTTGTATTTTAAAGGTAAAAGGGCTTAGTGATAGCCCACAGGTTTCTATGGAACCTGCACGAAAAATAAAAAGGACCTATGAATAAGCATTCTAAGGGCTCAGCAAGGCCCCTAGAACCAATTTGGCTCCTTAGTTTTGAAGGATCATAGACTGGGAGGTCGCGCGGACCCCAGTAGGGGGTGGGGGTCTACATCAATTATGGAGATTGAATTGCTTTAAGGAGAAGTGCATGGGGTGCATTTACTAAAATTTCCTTTCCAAAACTAAAATAGTTACAAAATATGGGGAATGATAAATAGAAACCATTAAGAAGGTAATAGAAACGCACAACATTTACTTCACACTAGTCCTAAATAACCTTTTTTTTTGCAAAACTGAGCAAATAAGTGTGCCATAAGTGAATGGATTATCATGTAAATTAGGTGGATTTCCAAAAACTCTGGTGCAGAACCATTGCAATTGTGAAGGTGTAGAAATGCGGGAATGCGAGACGATCAGTGGTATGAATTGTTCGCACAAGGGTTGAAAATAGAATTAGAACAAGTTTTGGTTGTGCGGGGAATATACATGTGTATAGTGTGGATCTGAGAAAGATATAGGTTCACAGAGTGTGGATATATGGTGATGGAAAAAAGCTTCACACAACGTGAAAAATGGCTAAGTAAAAAATATTGACTCATAAATTTTTGAAAGATAGTGGATTGGTAGAAGAATTTTATACAATATTTTCATTGATAATTTTGTACTAGCATAGCAGGTACATGAGATAGTACCACAAAAGGCTCCTTTATTCTTCTAATTATGATTCTTCTGAAAATATTATATAAAACTCTTGCGCCAATCGACTATCCACCAAATATTTTCTTATCAAAATGCCCTTTTACTTAGCAATTTTTCATTGTTTGTCCAATTTTTTGCATTAGTTGTATGTGACCACTTTGCACAGCCATGTCTTGTGCATGCATGCACTTAGCATAGGCACACACTTTGCACAGGAAACAATTCATTTCTAGCGCTTGTGCAGACAATTCATAGCAACCATCCTCCCACACTCTGCATCACACAATTGTGACAAGGCATGCAATCTACACTATAAACGGCCCATTTATAGTATGTTGATTTGCTACGATTTGGGAGGACATGGTAGGGATTTATACATTTAGAACTATTGCAAAGAAAATGTCCTTCCTTTAAATGACTTGTCCAATGGTGTCTATATATGGTTACTTGTATTCTAAATAAAAATCACGCGTGGAAAACAAATTTTAGTAAATGGGAGTGATGCAGTTAACTTTAAAGCAATTCAATCTACGCAATGTATTTATTTTTGCAAATTTTCTAGCCGAAAAGTGTTTTACTTAGTCATTTTCCATGTTGTGCAAATGCTTTTTCCATTACCATGTGTCTTCACTCCGCACAGCTATATCTTTTGCACGGTGGCACAACCATTTTTCAGGTTGTGCAAAGGCTTTTTCCATTACCATGTGTTTGCATTCCATATAGCCACATCTACATGTTTTCACTTCTCACACATATATGACATGCACAACCAACAACATATTTTAAACCCTTGTGCAAAAAATCCATAGGATTCATCCCTCTTCACTCCGGTGCCCTGTTTTCAACTCTTGTCAGCAAAATTCATATTACTTATGCTCACGTATTTCTGGACTTCCACACTCTGGGTTAATTTTTGTCTTTTGACAATCTCCAAATCAGACACATTTTTACTTTGTAATTTTTCAGGTTGCACGCACGTTTTTTCTATCACCATATATCTGCAGTGCACACAACCATATCTTCAGCACTTGTGTAGTCTGCAGAGATGTCTCCCACATAGGAAAGACTTGGTATATTTTCGAATTATGTGTGAATAATTCATATGACTGATCCACCTGCATATGCCCATATCTATACATGTGCACTTATGCACTACTTACAACTATATCTTCAACACTTCCACATTTTGCACAAGTATACCCTTGCATAGACAAGGCTTAGTCTATTTTCAACACATGTGTACAAAATTCATACAACTCATCACACCACACCCCCACACTTCTAATACTTCAAATAGTTGCAAAATGACATTTTATATTTGCAACCCACCCAAGAGAGTAGAACTTGCATTTTAATTGATTTCTTGTGTATGTAAATTTAGGATTCATGGTAATGTAGACCAAGAAAAGTTATTATAGTTGCTAGTTGTTCTAAATTCTATTCGATTGGTCATTCTTACAGGTTACTGAAGTGGGCCATAAAGATATAAATTTTTTTTATTTTGAAGTCATGGGACGCATGATGTGTTAACTTTTGTCTTTACAAATCCATGAAACAAATTACTTGGAAACGAAATTAACTATGGAAGCTATCTTATCACGTGTTCAAGCATTTAAAATGCTTTGTAACAATAAAAGAAAATGATTTTCCAAATCCCATGTAAAAATGAATTTAGAAACATGAATGTTGTGTTGAGAAAGAATTGGGAAAAACCATATTGAAGGCTTGTATAGTTTTGCCAGATTTGTAATCATTGAATTAAAGCTAGAAACTTTTGGACAATTTCTACCATATATAAATTTTATTGAAACTTGTGCAATTCACTAAGTTTTTGGTTTCATATTTAAATTCCATATGAATATGCATATATGTCAGAAAAATAACTTGTCCTTTGGAACCTTATGTACATAATATGCTACCGAATAAGAGAAATATTTCACTTAATATAGTAATTAAACATTGTGTTTATTATTAAAGTTTGATTGCATTTGGTTTTATCTAGGCCAATTAGAATATTATTATTAGTGTTTATTATCAGACATATGTATCATAGATATTGTAGACATAGAAATATGTTCAGTCAAACCAACTTGCTTAAATTAATACTAAGTTCATTGATCATTCCATGCCAAATCACAAGCAAGCCAATATACAGGTCCACATTAATATCTCAAAGCAGAGTATATATAGTCAAGATTTTTGGTGGAAGGATTGTGCAAAATTGTTTATAGCAGTAATTTCTGACACTATGAACAGATGCATATGGTGTTTGCAAACAACATCAAATTTGTTAAATACATTAAGGCTAGACTACAAATTCCATGTCAACAACAATTCTGAAAACATTCAATAGAAAAACTTGTTTTAATTGCAATCTAACCCTAATGAAAATATATAAACATCGCAATGTAACCCTAATAATAATATATAAACATCTAGTTCAATGCTCATTAAAATTTTGACATAATTTAATTGCAAAAATTCAATATAATGACACTGCAATCTTAACAATGTTCAGTAAATACTTTGGAGTCAAAATGTATATACAATGCACATGATATTTCTAGTATTTAAAAACTATATAGGTAATATGTATATACAATGTATATGTTATTACACATCAACATTTAGATAAATCTAAAAAATAATTAAATTATGGTTCTAGTATATGTATAAAGAAATCGAAAAGAAATGCATAGAACTCATCGCACATGCAGGACAACACTATCTTTGTTCAATACCTATCCCACATGTAGGATGACACTATCTTCGTTTAATGTAAATTTTCCATGCACTCGAAAATCGCATAGCATATAAGCAGTGCTTTGTTTTTGTTTTTTTTTATTTTTATTTCATATGGAATTTAGGTCAAGCCATGAAGCAAAATGTGTAGTATAGGTTCCCTACTAGTGCATTGCACATTATTGTTGTCCATCATGCATATAATAGCACTTAGGAAATGTTTATATATAAAAGGGCATCTCTGATTACATCTTGCACAGTCAAACATTACATTTTTTATCAAAGCAGATGCACCTATAAGAGAGTTGCAGATTGCATAGACAGGTTCAAACAGAGTTGAATATGAATTTGTTGCTATCAATGTACCTTCAACCTGTTTATATAGTACA
>ML802672.1:110307-139981 GCA_009831015.1 Picea engelmannii | reverse complement strand
ACTCGTCATTTATAAAGGTGGTCTTATTTTGCGAGGATTTTGGTGTCCTCCAGGCAGACATGGTTCTTGGTTTTGAGATAGTATTCTACCAAAGCAGAGGTGCAAGTCTACTCCCTCCTAATGTCTATTTCATGTTCTTTGATCCTTTTTTGGAATGATCGTATGGTTTCCCCAATGTAACACTTTCTGTAGGAACATGAAATCTTATAGATTCCCTTCCCATGACACTAGTCAATAGGATATTTTATTGACCTCATTCTTTGTCTCGCGATTATCATAGGTTCAAATGAAGTTGTAATCTCTTTTCTTTTCAAAACACTTCTGATCTTATCTGTGACCCCTCATATGTAGGGGAGGTATGTGATCTTATCTTGTTCGCAAATATTATTACGGTTTGACAGATAAGCATCAAATAATAGGATGACCAAATATTAACAAGATAGAGCCCATGGTGTAGATCAATACAACCATTATTGATATAAGAAGAGTAGATATTACAGTTCTATGAAATGTACTAGTCTGCCTTTGTATGTATCGTTCGTATCAAATGAAAATAATACAAAGTGTTGTTTCTTTTTGCAATCCAATGTGTCTTTTCTTAATTCAATGGATATCTATCTTAATGCTCTATGTTTATTATTGTGTTAATGCATTATCATCCAATCAATACAAGTCTAAGAAGTTTGCTTGAATAAATTGTCCATTCACATCTAACAAAAGGCTAACTATTCTATGTGATTCTTATATCGTCTTGTGTGACAACTTGTTCAGTGTGCCACTAAACATTCAATATGAAGATGCCTTTGAGTTTTGTAGAAAAAATCTTGACAAACCCTAAATTTTCAACCCATTAGGGATATCATAACCACGGGCGAAATATGCACTTTGGATTATACACACTATTATGTACTATGAATATATATTACTACATATGTATATATTTTACCAAAAAAAAGGTGTTCTTTGCATTATTTTTATGGGCATACCTCTTATTTGAACATTGTTCATGAGTTTCTTCCCCTGTATTACTTGTAACTTTTTGCTCTCATGCATTTGTTCTATTGCATTTTGATGTGAAAGCAGTGCACGAAATGCAATGAACATGCAAATAAACCCTTATGTCAAAATGACATGAAATATACAATATTAAAAAATAACAAGTGAAAAGCAAATGAATAGTATACAGATGGAATTAGAAATATCTACCTTTCCAATTCTTGTTCCAGGTTTCTTTTTTTGCCCTATCTTATTTTTAATTATTGGTGATTGTTTCAATGTATTGTACATCGAACAACGCAAATAGTGACGTAGATGGATATCACTGAGATGCAAACAAAATGAAAATTGTTGATATTGTATTTTCTTTGTGATCAAAATATGTGTTATACCAATTGCTTGTCATGTCCAACACAATTTCTTAATCCAACACAGAAAAAAAAAGTTTATAAATATGTAACAAGAATATGAAAACATGCTTTGGTTCAGTAGGAAGGAAATAAAAATTTGTGAATATGTAAACAAAATATGGAAATATGCCAATATGTGTTTCAATGTCCATGTAATTAAATATGTCAATGTTTATTATGATTTACATGCATTTCAGATTGAAAGTCGAAAACATGAGTCCATTGTTTATTTATAGTGATGTTTTGAGCCTTGTATAGAGCTCTGGAACATAATTATTTTAATGCCCTCATGAAAATGTTTACACGTACTCTTCTAGTCAGATATGCATTTTTGTATTACAGTCATCTTTTCAATGCAATTTCAATTTTCATTGTTTCGTCCATGGATTGTGGAAATGCTTTTTGCACAATATCCATATGAACATGCACATTGGTGATGGACCTTGTCAAGCCCATCTATGATCATTTGTAGCCCCATTTTCTAATTTGTGCAGATGCAATTATGAGTGATACAAGTCTCTCTTCAAGTTATGAGAGTGTACTTGCAATTTCTAATGTCATGTTGTGTCCTATCTCATCGGGTATTGCAAACTGTGACAATTTCCCATTTTCAAGTGCTCTTTTGCACCTAATACATATCTTGTTAGAAGAGAATGTTTTGTCACATGATGTCAAGCTCATATATTATTTCTTCAATTCTTTGTTGAAGCATTTAATGTTCTTTGAAAAATGCAATTGTTCACAAATTGCACAATGTTTTGTCACATGATGTCAAGCTCAGATATTATTTCTTCAATTCTTTGTTGAAGTATTTAATGTTCTTTGAAAAATGTAAGTGTTCACAAGTTGCACATTCGTTCCTAGTTGTGTCTTGGATCTGTTTCACATAGACTCATCGTACTTGTTTCTTTTTTACATCGATATGCTACATGAACATATACTTTTTTCTTTTTTGTCCAATTTTTGTGTTGCATTGTATTTGTTTAATTTCATAGATGCCACTCTTGCTCTTTTACCACCAGGCGTTGTTGCAATGATTGAATTCTCATCTTGTTCATGTGCATGTCTTTTCATCCCATGCTCGATGGGGAATGCACTATTCCATTTGTTTTTTCATGTGTCATATTCTTTATTCTATGATAACTAAATCTATTATTCTCAACTACACCTCTCTTTGGTTTATGACAAGCCATTTTAGAGGTTGCAATACTATTTTCTAATGTAATTTTATCCCCACAATGTGCATGGAATTCATGTTGGCATCTTCCCCGTACATGTTCAAGAACTAATACATTTCCACCCATACTTTTTCTCAATGGTAGTATTGTATCTCTATCGTACTTGCTTCCACATGTATTGACTACACCCATTGTCTGTTGGCCACAATGCTCATCGCATATGTCATCATACCTCTCTCTTCGTAATGGCTCGTAGTGAACATCAATTGTATATGTTTCAAATGACATCACATCAATTGTTCTATTAGAGTTCAAGTTAGCGCAATACAAGTTGCCAATATTGCTTCCATGGGTGCACCACACTTGAATATTTACATTGAAAATGAATGATATCGATTGCAAATAGAATCCCCCACCCCCTATCTTTCCTTTTTGATATAGCATTGCCATATTTACAAGATACTCTTGCTAATACGCAATAATTGTTGTATTGTGTATAGCACCAGGTCCCAATTATTCGTGCAAACAATGCAATGCCTTCTTGTCACTACTTTTCATTTCATTTCAAAAGTATTGGAAAATATAAAGCCTCAAGGATTGTACATTGAATTCTATGGCTATCAAATAGAAAATTGCTCGGAACAAACTATCACTGCAATTAGATACAATAGGTGTTACTTTGCTCAATCCATAAGAATGCATTTTATTCATATTATATTTCTTATAGTATTCAATATTTTTGCACATCGATGACAAGTATTAGATTGTTCAAGAATACATCTTTCTAGTATTTTGTAAAGCAGTGGTTTGTAATGACCACTAACAGGATTTGCATCATGAAACAAGATGCAATTTGGATCTACATTTGCGTTTCTGTTGAAATCAAAATACTTTGTTTTTCTTGTTAGTGTCCAAACTGCAATTCATATATTTAACCATTTTTTTAACCATGATATGAAAAATGTATCTCCCCATAGCCCTCTCTCATTTGAATGTACATTGGAATATGCAGACAACTGCATTTTTGACATATGTATGTTAATGTCACGAATCCCACACAATTCTACAAGAAATCAGATCCTAGATGAAACTAATATGATTCCAATGCCTGTATATATCCATTGTCTAAACAAATCAAGAAATGATCTATTAATCCATTTCACAATTAAATGGAAGACTGGTGGAAATGCAACAGAATGTGAAATGCATCAAACAAACAATCCCCAGGAGTATATGAAAATGCATCCAATCTAAAAAGACCATTTCTATGCAACACGTGGTCAATATTGCCATTCACAATGCATTGTTCCTTGATTTCATAGTTTTCAACATCTATTGTATCTTCCATGTTTTAGTTTATGCCATTCATATAATTCTTAATCTATGTCTATGTCTATAGCATTGAGAAACCAAAAAAAGAAAAAGAAAAATACAATATAAAAACAACATACCTTATTTTTATTTTTTTTTAACTTTGATTTTTTTTTATCTATATTGCTTATGAAATATCCCTTCACCAATTTAACCTACCCCTAAAAAATAAAAATAATAAGCAACTACTAATTCTCTTTGGCATACATGATGCACCCCAAAAATATTTCATTATACCATTTGATTGAGTAATATAGACAAAAAAAGAGATTGGTTTGCTTAAACATTACACCAATGCCAATGAAAATTTCAATGAAACAAAGTAACTGCACTATGCATGAAGCACACATTATCAAACAATAATGGATTTTTTTGGACCACATAGAAATCGGGATGTCGGATGTCAATATTAGCATATTTTCTATGTATTAGATTCAACTATGTCCATGGACATGGGAAATATAAAAACAAGCAAGGAAACTAGTTGCATGTGTTTGTCAAATACATAAATTAATATAAGCAAGATACTAGATGAATACTTTCAACATATCCAACAACTATTATTGAAGGAATGCGCAAGTGTGGAAAGCTAGGTGGTATGAATTCTCTGCACATGTGTTGAAAATAGACCAAGTGTTGACTATGCAGGAGACATAGTTGTGCAAAGGGAAGAGATATGGCCATAGCAAAAGCTTCCACACAACCTAAAAAATGGCTAAGTAAAAACGCTTTTGACTAGGAAATTGTCCAAAGATAAATAGAGCATAGAGTTGAGATTGTGCAAAGGTGAAGGGCACGATGCGAATTTGCTAAAATGTCTTTTCCACATATATCAACTACCTTTTGAATAGGGGTAATCATAAACAAAAACCATAAAGAATCTCACATATAAGAAATACATTTGCTTCACATTGCTTCTAGATCCCTTCCCTTTCCTCATAAATCCTAATAAGTTATAAATCAATCAACTATTGAGAAAATTACATCTCTTGTCACAATCCCTGATGCAGAACTATTGGAAGTGCAACATTGCGAGAGGATGAGTTGTATTAGTGCTCCACACAAGGTTTTAAAATAGACCAACTGTCATCTCTGTGGAGCATACACCTATGTGGAAGCGTTGATGACATAGCTATGTCGAATGCAGAAGTGCCAAGGCACCCAAGTGCACCAATGTCAAACCATAAGTGGCATGACTTCTCGGCACAAGGGTTGAAAGTGTGGATTCTCCATACAAGGATAGAAAATAGAGTAAGTGTTTTCTTTGCAGAGCATATTCTTGTAAAGAGAATTGGAATATCGCAACAACAAAAGCTTCCACACAACCTGAAAAAAAAAATCACTAAGTATAAAAGAATTTCACTATGAAATTTACGAAACATAAATAAATTAGATAGCTCGAATTTCTTCAAGGCCAAGTGCATGACACGTATTAACTAAAATGTATTTTCTAAACACATGAATAACCTCCAAAACACAAGTATTCATAAATAGAAACCACTACGCAGTCCATAGAAAAGCGAGACATCTACTTTGTATCAGTTCTAAATACCTACCCTTTCCTACTAAACCTAAGCAAATCAACACACCATAAATGACTTGACCATCCTCCAAATTACCTATCTTGTCACAACTCGTGGTGTGGAACTATTCAAAATGCATACTTGCGGAAGTACAACCACCTGCGAGGATCAGTGGCATGGATCCCTCCACAACGCTCAAAAATAGACCAAGTGTTTCATATGCCCGCAACATACATGTGCGCAGTGCAGAGGCACAAAACAAATAGCTATGTCAACTGCGAATATATGGTCATATCAAAATCCTTCGCACAACCTAAAAAAAAAAAACTAAAGTAAAAAGGAGTTGGACCAAGAAATTTTGGAAAGATAAATATAGCACCGAGCACAAATTTCTTTAAGCCCCAGTGAATGATGCGTGTTTAATAAAATGTCCTTTCCTCCCACAAATTACATTCAGAATACGCATAATTATAAATATAAGGCACTAGCCAGCCCATAGAGAAGTGTGACATTTACTTGGCAATAGTTCTAAATCGTTTCCCTCTCCTTGTAAATCCGACAAAATCAATGTGTTACAAATGAATATAATATCTTGAAAATTACATCACCTATCACAATCCATGGTGTGGAGCTGTGAAAGTGCATGACGACAACTGGCATGAATTCTCCTAACAAGCATTAAAAATATAGAAAGTGTTGATTGTGCTAGCAATATACCTCTACGAAGTGCAAAGGTGGTCAAGACATAGTTGTACTAAGTGTGAGTATATGTTCATAGAAAAGCCTCCGGACAACTTGAAAAATTCCCTTGTAAAAAAATGCTTTTGACTAGGAAATTTTGCAAATATAAATACATTACCAAGCTTGAATTTATTCACTTTGTTGTGCACAACTATTGGAACTATGGAGGTGTGCAAGTGCATGATGATAATTGGCATGAATTCCCTGCACGGGTGTTGAAAATACACAAGTGTTGGATACAATAGAGATATATCTCTGTGGACTTCGAAGATATAGAAGACATAAATGCATTGAGTGTGGACATATGTTCATAGCAAAAGCCTCCATACAACCTGGAAAAAAAAACCCTTGTAAAAAAGGATTTTGAGTAGGACATTTTGCAAACATAGATACACCACCAAGATCCAATTGCTTCAAGGAAAAATGCATGGCCCGTATTTACTAAAATTTATTTCCCACACATGAATCACCTTTGAAATATGACCAATCATAAATAGAAACAATTATATAGTCCATACAACAACGAGAGATTTTCTTTGCACTAGTTCTAAATCCCTTCCCTTTTCTTGTAAATCCAAGAAACTCAACCTACCATAAATGACTCAGCCACTGTGCAAATCACATGGCTTGCCACAATCCGTGGTGCAAAACTAATGCAAGTGCCAACATACGAAAGCACCATAATGCAAGGGTGCAAGAGGATTAGTATCAATTCTCCACATAAGAATTGCAAACAGACCAGATGTTCACTGTGCCAAGGAAACACCTGTATGAAGTATGAAAGATATAGTTGTGCAGAATGTGAACAAATCGTCAAAGAAAAAGGCTTCGAACATAAGCAACAGTGCACTATACATGGCAATATAGACCATCTACTACATAGAAATAATCTTTTTAGATTGGATGCATTTTTCATATACTCTTGCACATTGTTTATTTGATGCATTCCACGTCCCCTTGCATTTTCGTTACTCTTCCATTCAATTTGCAAATGGATCAACATATCATTTCTTGGTTTTTTTAGACAATAGAGATATAGACGCATTAGAATCATATCAATATGAGCTAGGATCTAATTTCTTGCACGAATTGCATCAGATTCGTGACATTAACATATATCTTTCGAAAATGCATTTGTTTGCATCTTCAAATGTAAATGAAAATGAAAGAGCACTATGGAGACATACATGTTGCATATGATGACCAGCAAAAGTGTTAAATAAAGAACCAAAACAAACTCCAATAAAGAAGTGCGTGCACTATGCATAAAGCATACACTATTGAAAAACAAGCAGAAAAACTAATTGGATCTGTCTATGAAACACAAATCAATATCGCAGACCATTGGTCAAAACCAAGATAGTAGATGGACACCCTAGTTTTGTTCAACAAGTATTGCAGATACTTTGCAAACATAAGTCACATGAAAATTTGTCTACTACTTAAAGAATAATTGAACCAATCTATTGCCCAATTCAAATAATTATATAATCAAAATTATGGCTATGAATAAAGTGCATTTCCATCCAAGAGTTTTCATCTTTTCTAATCCTGATCCTATTCACTAGAAGCAAACAAGCAATAAAATGTATTCATAATAACAAAACATTACAACACGAAACCAATAATACCCAATGCACAAGATTTCCTACTTTCTGACATAGATTTGTATATGCCCAAAATTGGAACTCTTGCAAATCGCCATTCACAGCACTTGGAAATTGAGATGACCCTTGTCTTTATGAACTATGGCGACTTATATCATGATCAAACACAAAAAAAATAACTAATGGAACAGGTTGTGGAATGCATCAACTAAACAATCCCCATACCATATGAAAATGTATCCAACCTAAAAACAACATTGTTTTACAATACATGGTAAATAATGCACTGCTCCCTAACTTTATATTTTTCAACATATGTTCTCTCTACACCTTCTAATTTATGTCATTCAAACTATCACTACTCTATCTCCATAGCATCAAGCAACTGCAAAATAAAAAGAATGATACAAGCTCTATTGGAAAATTGGTTGTCATTGATGTCAACTCTAGAAGAAGTCTAGAAGCCTCTAGAAGTAATGGGTGTATTTGAATAAGTCTCCAAAGTGGTCCCCTTATGGCATAGCTTTAAGTATGGCCCTCACGAGAAGATGCTTTGAAGAAGTCTACAGGAATACCCAGAGGTGTGGTCATGGAGCCTAAAGGTGTTTGAGGAAAAAGATGATGAAGGATAGTGCAAATACATTCAAAACCATCATAGATGGATAGTCCTCGTCATGTTGTTTCCAATGGTAGGTAGTAAGTCACGTGGTTCCTCATGGTTGATAAGTTATTCCCTCTTAAACTGAAGCCCCAAAGTATGGTCAAGAAGCCCTCGATCTAAGGACGTGAAATTACAAGTCGGCCCCAAAATTAATTAAAGAAGAAAAAGTTGTTGCAACAAGAAGTTACATGTCAACCCTGAATTCAAATAAAGGAGGCACATGGAAAAGTATAAATACACATCAAGAACCTCTCATTTGTTTATCCAATCAAGTTTGTTTGTGGTATGGAGCTATCATAAGTGGGTATGCACTTGTGCTAGAAGGATTGGAGAACTCAGAAAAGAAAATCTAGCCTAGGAGAAAGGGCGTCGGGGAGAGCAAGGATTATGGAAGTGATTGTACTAGATTTATGAGGTTATCCATGGGTTGCAAGGGAGCAAAGCACGAATGTACATAGGTCATAGTGAAGCAAAGAATGAATGTTCGTGGGTTGACAGTGTTTGAGTTGTGGATCTATGTAAAAGTTTTGAAGAAGGTTCCATTCTCTTAATTCTAAATATTGAGGAAGGTTTGTTGGTCTATGATCATCTACACCAGGTTGTTGCATGATTAAAGATATGTCTTTATGTATGGTTTTGAGAGTTATATCTTGATAATTATGGTATATTCTTGAGACATATCTTGGAGATTCTTTGTGATGCATACCCCCACCACCTCTTGGGGCTGACGCGACCTCCTGATCTAAGTATCGTTCACACTAAGGATTTCAATTAGATCTTGGGCTCTTGCTGAGCCCTAGAAACTCTCTACCACAGGCCTTTACTCTTCTCCCTACATGCAAATTCATGTTCGTGAGGGTATTTTCACTTCAACGGAGAAGTCCACAAGACCTCGGGCCAAAACCATAGCCTAAACATTGAAATTGTGAGAACTTTGGCACTTCAGAGCTCTGATCTTTAGGAGTTCCAACAACAACATCCTACGATCCTACTGAATGTTGAATTTACTAAAAACCAAACAACAAAGGGGATCAATGATTCATAATAGACGCCGAGATCCATGGCTCACGCATATTTTGGGACTCCAGGCTTCAAGATTTTTACCCGCTCCAACATGCAATTCCTCTGAATGCGTGAACTCTGAATCGGTAGATTAGATGGTTGTCGTCGGCCCCATATCAATAGTCATTATTTACTCCATGCTCTAGACCTCAAAGATTTTCATGACACAACTCTTCAAAACCTCTGGAGTGTCGAACTAGTGAAGGATTGGATCTACGGTCCACACGTCCCTCTCAACTGATGGTTGAGATCTACTCGGGCCTTAAGGAGTTATCGAACCTTAACACTTTACTCTTTTGTTCTCCCAGACTACCGAAATCCGAATAACTGGCAATATTCTGACACATGGCACTATCGCCAACGGTCAGGATCTTCTCTACGCTTCAGAGCTTCGGGAGTTCTACTCGCTCTTGCAACTTCACCTCTAATTCTTCGGAGTGTCTAAGTTTTGAACATGCTCGATCTGTGGACATGTGTACTCACAACCGATGGCCCATATTTACTTTGGATCCCGGGACTTCGGGAAATTCGTCTCCTCCACAGTACACACCCTAAAACTTCTGGATTCACGAAGTCCGAAGGACTTCAAGGGTTATCACTTGCACACCTTTCCCAAATATGACAGTTGTGAAAACATCTACTCCTTTCAAATGGATCTCGTTGTTACACATTATTTTGGTCACTCTGGTGATGTCTCTATAGTTATGTGTTCATTCTCTCATAAGGACCTTTTTCCAGAGAAAAGTGATTGTTGTCTTCTTCTATAAAACATATTTTTAAGATGAGTTTGCAGGTTACATGTATTGTAGGGTGTGAGAAACCCTGATTCTCGCAGGCTACTCTATACTTGGAGTGCAAGATGTTCGCAGTTTTCTCTACAAGTAGGGTGAGAACCTGCTTCAAAGCTTAAAAGGGAGAAGAGGTTACGAAGGTTCTAGAAGAGGATCTTCTAGAAAATTAGTTGGCATTCACATGGTTGGCATCCTACTGACTTCTCAGATTTAGTGGGATCATCCTCATCTCTTTAACCATCTCTCCTTCTCCTATATAATGAAAGGTTTCTCAAGGAAGAGGTTAAGCAAGATTGAATAGAGAATTGATGAAAGAATAGATTCAGAATTGTGTGAGGAATCATGTTTGAATTGATGCTTGAGGCCTACATTTGTCCATAAAGCCACGGCGAATCTTCTTCATGCAAGTACAGAGCAAGTATGTGTGTTGGAACAAAGTACCATTGAAAGGAAGCTTGCGACATGAAGACAATCTGGTTGTATCTTCTACTTTCATTTAATATAAATACAGTGGCATGTCCCTTTCCCATAAAATCACTCTTATTTTATTACATGACTCCTTGATCACATGTTTAGGTCTTCATTGAATATATTATTGTTTCTTTCACCTTGGTCGATTTGTGTCGTTGTAGATCTGATATCTCAAGGCTACCAAAGCGAAGCATGGACAATAGAGATATAAGGAAGTGATATCTAAAGGTATGTCATTTATTTCTTCCTCCATGATAAATTCAATGATTGTAACTTAGGGGAAGTGTCATGTCCTATCCTATTTTGTTCTAGATCTAGGTGGATCTAGGGAGATCTGTTAATGTCTGCATATACCGATTTATCCGATAACAAAATTGGCGACTCCACTGAGGATACGACTCATTTTGTGGTTTTTGTTGGCCATTTTATCTTAGCCTACTTTTTTCATTGTCAACCAGTCTCTGAGTCTGTAGGAGACCCTTATAGACTCTTTGGACCCAGAAGTTCACTCAAAATTTGTGTCCCTTTTCCAAATTTTCCTTGATTACAAACCTTCTCGCACTGTACCTCTCTGTAGCCTGCGAGAACCATTGATGTTAGCACCCTACTGTTCAATCCAATGCGACCTTCTCGCACCCTGCCAGTGTCTAGACTGCGAGAATCCCTGATTTTCGCATTGTACCCTACTACTAGACTATGAACTCATTTGTAAAAAAAAATGGATTAGGTCTTCTTGTCTTTTTGATGCCCAGATTTGTTTGTTTACCTAGGAAGAACTTATTTTGCCAGTGTTTGATTGTTTCTTGAATTCAAATCCTGCGGTTGATTGGTTTTCAGAGATCGAAAACTCTTCTTACTCTTTTTTCCCATTTTTTACATCTTGACCTTTTATCAACCAGGGTATAATCTCTGGTTCTGAGATTTGAGTGCTTGTTTGGTCAAAAGCCTTTGATTGGATTAAAAGTTGGGATTAATTGTCCTTTTAGATTGCTTGCTTCTTGGAAAGTTTTTTGTCCATGTGCATTTGAAAAGATTTTTCTTGTCAGTCTGTTATTTTTTATCTCCATTGAAAGATCAATTTGGGTGTTTGTTGAGTATTTTATTTTCATTAGTTGCTTACTTTTTCTTAGTTCCATCCCTATTTTTTGGTTTCGAAAAAAAAAATTAAAGTCTTTTTCTTTTAAGCAATCATTTATTCAGAAAATATTGGCGTTAAAGTATTGAAAGAGAATGAATTGTGAATTTACATTGTCTATGATTGTTTGGTACTACATTTCGAAAGAGATCATACATCGTAGTTTGCATTATTCCAGAAAACTCCTTTTTTCCCTACTGTAGATAGAATTCATCGAACGAAAGTTTGTATCATTCATTTCTATTTATGCATTGTTGGGTCAGAGTCTTACACAACATTGGTTTCATGTCTGTCTCCCTTTTGCATAACAACAGCCTTTAATAACATTGCGCAACTTTAAAATTAAACTAGTAACCTTTTCTAGGGCTCTTTTGCACCAACATTAGCTAGGCTAGAGCTTTGGAATAGGCAGTGAGACACACTCTCCAAAGCGCAAAACACACAGTAGCATCGTGTGTTAGGGAGTGTCAAATTCCATTTGCAACATTTTGTACTGGGAAGCCCTTCTCACACAAGGGTCAAACCTAAGGTCACATTGCGATTGACAGAGTTACTCACCTTGCTTTGTTGATCTCAGTGTAGAGATTGCATGTATTACAAGGGTCGCTTGAAGGTATACCCACAATGATGAGTGGAAGCCTCTCAAGTTGATTTTGGGCTAGATACCCTGCCCTTACGTGTGGATCTGACTGTCGATTGTTCCCCCAGTCATCATTGTTGTTTGTGGTAAATTTAGTAGCCTATCTTCTTAGTGTCTTACACAAGGTGACTGTGGAGGGGTAAGTCTTCATAGTACCTGGAATCGACGTTGGCCGGACTCACTCGGGATCCTTGGAGGGTATACCCACGATTATGTGTGGGAGCTTGCACCAGGGTGTAAGTCCGTTAAGGAGGTCATCAACTTAACTTTTCCACCCTAGCCCAGCCCCTTCTTGTCTCAACGTCGTAGCGTTGGGTTTCATCACCAACTGGTGACTTCGGAATAGGAAGGTCTTGTTTGCTTGGTTTTGATTCCTAGATTTTACTAGTGCATGTTGTTTGTTTCCATAAATTGGCCATAGAATTTATTTCATGAAATTTTAGCTTGATCACCATTGACCCTCCACACCGCTAGCGTAGAATGAAAGGACTACCCCCAGAAGATCTGGAAAGTTATCAACCCTTTCCTACCAACTCACCGGAGGGCTCTCCTCAACAAAGTGAAGTCCAAGACGTTGCCACTCCATGAGTGGAAAGAACTAACTCTTTAGACCAATTCCGAATTACAGATTCTCTAGGGGGCTTGTGACTTCCTCCCGACTCTGTGAGACATATTGTTCGAGTGAATTCATCCGAAAAGATTGTTGTTGAGTCTTCTAGATTACCAACCGGACCTTTCACAGGCCCTGAAGGTCAGGATCCTTTTTGTACTACTAACATCTTTAGACGGGATCTCTTCGGCTCAGGAGCAGGCATTGATATCACTATCACACCTGAGCCACCCGAAATGTTCGATCCAGACGCGGTACCTTTTACTACTGCCTATTATTTCCCTGGTTCAGACGCTTAGCCAGCCGACCATATCTTGACTATCCCCCTTCAAATGGCCCATTATACAATGGTCCTAGATACCATGAATCTTCACACCGAGAATACGGTGGCTAGCCAAGCCCCCATTGGCACACCGATTTCGCCCAGACTCACCCCGATGCTTCCTCCCAGTTATCATGTGTTGAATGCCTCTATTCCCATTCCTACACAAATCCCATCCGGGACTCCTAGAATTTCCACTCCTTCTGGGCACCATCTTGTTCCTGGTTTTATTCTGACACTTCATCAACCCCCTTCCATAGGGTCTCTTCCATCCCTTATCGAAGGAATTGACCCTAGTGGCACCATTCAGTACTTCACACCTAATTACCAGATTCTTGTTGGTGGACAATTTCACCCTGGAGGTCAAATCTCAATTGGGACACAACTTCTGATTGGAGGGAAACCCCCACCTACCCCACCTTCTGGACAAAACATACATGTAGCCTTGGCCCAGTATTGGAACTATCTTATCCAAAATAATCCTCAATCGACTGGGGGGAAACAGCTTCAAGCTAACTCTTTCATACCCCCTAGTACAGGCCAACCATATCCAGGTCCATCCAATTCCATCTGGGGCTCAAATACTCAACTCAATGTCCCCATTCAAGGGAACAACCCCAACCAATACAACCCTATCAATTACATGCCTCCACACCAACAACCAAATCTGCCTAGATCTTCGCATTATATGCAAACTGCTTATGGTCCTACTGGTAAACCTACGGGACTCCCTCCCCAAAGTCACCAATACCCCCATGTGAATAGAAAGTTACCCTTCATAGTCACCCTGGACCTCCCTAATCTGTCTAGAATTTTAAACGATCTTATCTGTCACTCTCCTCAATGGCCCACCATACCAGCCAAACTACCTTCCGACATTCCTAAGTTCGATGGTAAACCAGGAGAGGACCCGAACAATCATGTAATGAATTTCCACCTTTGGTGTTCATCCAACTCGTTAATGGATAACTCTATTCATTTACGTCTTTTTCAGCGAACTCTCACAGGTTCCGCCGCGAAGTGGTATATAGAATTACCGTGAGGCTTCTTCACTGACTTTAACACCCTTGCCATGGATTTCCTCACCCACTACCAATTACTGATCCGATACGAAACGGGAACCAAAATTTTGATTTCTTTCAAACAAACCAAAGCCACTCATATCTATGATCACATTCATGAGTGGCGACGGCGACGACGTCTCATCAAACTCGAGCTTCCCGATCAGTTATTGGCAGAGTGGTTCACAAAATCATTCGTGAACGACATCGCTCATGACATCGCCATGGGTGGAGTTGTCACAGAAGAACAAGCGATCAATCATGCTCAATACCTTGACCTCGTTTACTCACAAATGGGTACTCTTTACGATTTACTCCCTGACGCACCTCGTCCTTCTACTACTGCAACTTCATCTACTCATGCTACTTCTCATGCGGCTGATGGTGTGATTGGCACTTTCCACACCCAACCCAACTCTGCACAAGCCTCTACCACCAACCCTAATTCTGTTGCTTGTAATATTCAACATGCTCTATCTCCTACCCCTTCTGCCAGCAAGACTTCTGAGGTGAACTATGTTCAAACTACCCCTGCCGGAAAGAATAAATCCAAAAAAGGAAAGGGTAAGAATAAGGAGGATAAAAATAATCTGCAATCTGAGAAGACCAAAACACAACCTGTTGATGATAAGGATAAGCACAAACCCCGATACCCTTGTCTTATCTGTGGTGATGATCACTACACTAACGATTGTCCGAGACAAGCCAAGGTTACTAAGTTCAACGTTGTGTCCACTATTTTTCATGTTGTATGTTTCCCACATCAGAGAAAAGTGATTACAGTGGACCAATTGGCCTTCTTTAACTCTGATACATGCACCAGCAACGTACCTTTCATTGCGAAAACCCCCCCTGGATATGAGAATGTCGGTGTGGGTCTTCTTAAATATTCCTCTTTGATGGGTACTTTCCCCATTCCACCACCCAATGTTCCACATCCATTTGTCGCCTTGATCAACATGATTTTATATCTTTGTTAGCAAAACCCCTACGTCTTATGACCCATGGCTAGTACCCAACCCCAGTGATCATATTTGGTATGGCGACCAAATGCCTTTGAGTCCGGTCGAATCATATTATCAAGCCATTCAATCGGAAACCCCTTCTACCCCCTCTCTTGGTGATTTATCTCCGGATCCATTTCATGTCATTTTTCCTACAGACGAGATGATTATGTCTGTTATGTCCATGGAATATACCCCTTGGGATGATGGACATCATCGTTCCATCCTCTTCCTGGAACAACACACCATTGAGAGTTACCAACGGATCTCGACTCCATCGACTATTGTTGTCATTTCTATCGTTCTCGAGTCTACACACGATCTTTTCTACGAAGGAAACTTAAGTAATATCCCACCTACCATCCCCCTCGACATATCCATTAAACCTGGAGTTATCGAAAATGTGCATATCGGAGCTTCGTGTTCCAATGACGAATTTGTCACCTACAAGTCTCTTTTTCAAGAATTTTTTGACGTCTTCACATGGAGCTATGAAGAAATGTCGGGTATTGACCCCAACATTGTTGTACACGAGATTAAGACATACCCGAGCGCTAAACCCGTCCGGCAACGACTTCGTTCGTAAAGCAGCTGCTATCAAAGTTGAAGTTGAGAAACTTCTTAAAGCTGGCTTTATTTATCCTGTGGCTCTAACTAACTGGGTTTCCAATCTTGTTCCAGTTAACAAGAAACAAGGTACAATCCACATGTGTGTTGATTATAGGGATATTAACAAAGCTTGTCCTAAAGACAACTTTCCCACCCCCTTCATTGACCAGATCGTCGACGATTGTGCCAAGAATGAAATCTTCTCTTTGATGGATGGTTTCTCCGGATACAATCAAAACAATATCGTACCCACTGACCAACACAAGACCGTTTTTATTTGTCCTTGGGGCACTTTTTCCTACCGGAAACTACCCTTTGGTTTAAAGAATGTCAACGCGGATTTTCAACGTGCTATGTCTTATGCCTTTCATGATATAAAGCACATTTTCCAACCATATCTCGATGACCTACCGGCTCATTCCATGCATCATGTCGATCATCCAACACACCTCCAAGCCATTTTCCTCCGATGTCAGTTTTACCGTATACGCTTAAACCCGCACAAATGTGTTTTTTGTGTCGAATCCGGCCGACTTCTGGGATTTATTGTTTCATGTCAAGGGATCAGGTTAGATCCTTTGAAGGTCAAGGTGATTCTCAATCTCCCTCCTCCTTCCTCACTTCGCCAGCTACAAAGTTTGCAAGGGAAGGCAAACTTTCTACGTCGTTTCATCCCAAACTATGTTGAGTTAACTCTTGGATTTACTCGACTGCTCAAGAAAGGTTCTGAGTTCGTATGGGATACCACTACCAAAAAAGCTTTCGATGCTTTAAAACTGACTTTAACCCGTACCCCACTACTTTTCCCACCCAATTACAGTCGCGGTTATTTCTTGTATCTCGCAGCCTCAGACTATACCATTGCTATGGTTCTAGTCCAGGAGGATGATTCTCATGCCAAACATGTCATTTATTATTTGAGTCGGTGTCTCACGACTACTGAAACCAAATATTTACATGTTGAAAAACCGGCCTTAACCGTCGTCCAAGTTGTTCAATGTTTTCGACACTATATCCTTTTACGCAGGACTACTGTGATTTCCAACTGCAAGCCTATGCAGCGCATTCTTACATGCCAATTGCTAGGGGGAAAATACTCCAAATGGATCATAATACTCCAGGAGTTTGACTTAGAATTCGAACACACATTTTTTAAGTCTACTACCGGGTTTACACCTTTCCATTTAGTTTATGGTCTAGAATCCATCTTACCAATTGAATGTGAGATACCGTCTCTAAATCTAGCCGTTGAACTTCTCCCAAACACTTATGCTGAAGAAGAACATCTGTTGTATCTTATGAAACTAGACAAAACCCGTCGTGATGCCACCCTAGTTATAGAAACCTAGAAGAACACGTCAAAGCCCAATACAACAAACATATCAAGCCACGTGTTTTCTCTGAAGGTGATCTGGTTCGCCTTTATGAACAAGATCGAGATTTTCTAGGAGCTGGAAAATTTGAGGCTATGTGGCGAGGTCCTTATATCGTCAGACGAGTGTTGGAGAAAGGAGCCTACGAGTTAGTGGACTACGACGGTAGCCCTTTGAGTGAACCCAGAAATGGGCTTTAGTTAAAGAAGTACTATGCTTAGATCATTTGTGCATGAGTGCTTGTATTTTATTGTATCATAATTTTTGTGTGTTACTTTAGTGTGCTTTTTCGTTATTTGGTTTCTACCCTCGACCGCTTACCTTGGGTTGTGCTTGGTTTCTATATGTCAGAGTCTTTGCTACCCCACATTGGCTTCGCCAATGGCACTAGTCGTAGTACTCAGAACCTTGCATTTGTTGCATGGGCAATTTATGCACCTACAAACAAACTTATCAATCTACGAGGTGTTTCCCTTGGTCGTGCGACCAATAATATCGCAGAATATAGCATCATCATCGAATTGTTGACTAATGTTATTTCACTTGGTATCTACCACCTAGTTATACGACTTGATTCGCAGCTAGTAGTGCTACAGTTAAGTAATGTCTATGTTATCCGAAGTCCTACTTTATTGTGGGAATATCTACGAATTCGCCTCTTGTAACGTTATTTTGATTATATCGAATATCAACACATTCCTAGATGTCTAAATACATAGACTGATGCTTTAGATAATTATGTTTTAGACAGATATCTGAGACTTTTATAAAATCAATCACACAACACATGTATTATACAAAACAAAATAAGATGGTAGAAGCCACATATATATATATAACGATCAAAATTTTTACAAAAAGTTTTTGTCCAAGGACCAAAATATCAAAATATATGAAGCCCGTGGCTTCTACAAATTAGCATCACGAATGATCCTCACAGTAACATACAACTGCTCGGGCTACCCTACGGAGTAGTCGACTAAGAGACTCAGACACGCCCACAGTATGGCGATGATAGTGCCTTGGGATCTCCCCAATAGCGATGTCTGGGACATCCGCAGTCTGTCCCTCTAAGTTTTGTTTAATTGCCTCATAGTCCTTAGCATCCCATCTTGCCACTGGAGCCACTTCTCCTCATCTCTGAATGGGTGATGTTCCTAGAGGTTGATAAGGCCCCACATCTGTGTCGTAAAAATAAATTTTTGATTAGTCCTTGGATCGAAGACATAAAAACATTTTATATAATAAAATTTGCAAAAACATTAAAAAAGAACAAAATGTGTACTTCTTACCTAAGTCAGCCCACTGAGCATCCTCAGGTAGAACCAAATCCGGATCTCCTCGAAAATCCAAGCCGGCATATGTGTAGTCATCGATCATCAGCATCTGGGGCCTCAACTAGTCAAAAAACGAATTGTTATATTTGATTATAGGCCCTGCTACGTGCCGAGCCATGAGGTTACACCACCTCAGCATCCTCGGATCCTGTGGGGCCGGTGAACCCCAATCTACCTGTAGACGCAGTAGTAGGACCCTCTCAAGGAAGAACGACACCAAAAGTGACCTGTACCCGAACTGTTCCAAGTTACCCCTTCTACACTTTGTCAGTTGTCTCTTCATACTATGGAGAACCACGTCCGACCAATTGAAAACTCGAGGCTCTGTGCACTCTATGGCATATTGGAAATAGCTCTGGAAATCCATGTGCGGAGCCGCACTCCCAGCCATGCATGCAATGGTAAACAAGATAGTCCGTAAGGTCATATTTTGGACACCTCGGATGGCGACTTTACCCTTGCTTCTCTCTGCCTCGGGAACACAATATTGACGAACATACTTGCTCATAGGAAGTTTGTTGCCTCTACCTCCGGTTAGAGTAGCATGGTATCCATGTCGTGACAACCCCGTCAGAAAATAGATATCCTCGATATATAGTGTGAGTGTGTGGACCCCTACATGAAAGACCTATTGGTCCACATCCCACATGTGGACCAGGTACTCTAACAACCTGAGTTGGGCTCTCATGCCTGGGATCCGAAAAAAATTTAAGAGCCTACATTCTCGGAGGGAAACAACTGTACCCGGATCATTTCTGGCAATGGCATCATCCTCCTCGTGTTCTCTTTCCCTCCATTCCAACATCGTGATGATCAATATCTGCAATGGATCCATGAGAAGGAATTTAACAACTCGTTTTAACCTCTCGTATAAATTTTTATTGGGTAAAAACATGCATGAAAATCCAATTTTCGACCCTCGCAGGTGAAGCTTGCACACAGCGCGATATTCTCGCAAGTGCATTGAATCCCACCTGCGAGAACCTTAGGTTCTCGCAGGTCCTGAATGGCCCACCTGCGAGAATGCTTGAGCGCACCCACCGGCCCTAAAATGGACTCAAACACTTAAATTTTCCAATAAAAATCAATTTTAATCCATGAAAAAGTTGAAGAATTAGAAGATTACCTCGTTGGTCGAAACCATTTGTCAAATGACTGCTTCTACCTCCCGCAATCGAGTGAAGAAATTTGGGAAAAAAGAGGTGTGTTGGACAAGTTTTTGACAAAGTAACAATGAAATGGTAAAAAGGGCTTTTCACCCATATTTATTCACTTTTTTACTATTTCTCATTGATTTTTATATTATTTTTATTATTTTTCTTAAAAACCTATTGCCCTAATGGCCTTGTGAGTATGGTTCTTCGCAGATAGATGACCTAGAAGTCCGAACAACGGTGTACGAGTATTTTTGTCACATGTACGAATACCTTTTTAGGGTTTTGTAGGAAAAACCTCATGCTCAGTCTTCATTCATTATCGCGCTCGAAAATACATGAGAACGCAACCGAGTATACTTTTCTCGTCTTTTCGTACTCTTCATGGTAACACAAAAACAACGAAAATAAGGGAGTATCCTTTAAGCTCTTTTCACGCTCCATAAAAAGAAAATATTGTCGAGCGATCTTGTTCTTTTCACGCTCGTAAAAGTATTTGAAGAAAACATTCGATGAGTGATAGTTTATCACTTTTTCGATCTCATCGAACTAATTTACGAAAAAGGAACTGGGAGAGTTCTCTTTAAGTGTTTTTCAGACTCTCAAAACATGAAAAACCCCTGAGTTTTCTATCTTTGGACTCGTTAAACAAACATCAAAAGGCCCTTTATGGGACCGAACCACTCCTTCCTAGGGTTCATTAAATATACTCTGAGGGACTCGTCGAAAGGATGAGCTTACATCAACAAGCATATGTTATCCTCCTCAATCTTGTGTAAAAATAAAGAGGTACTCGCCAGAAATGGTGGGGGAAATTTTGGGAAAGGGATGTGCTTTGGTATTTGTATTAATGGCAGTAAGCGTCGCTCTTGAACATGACACCCCATGTTCGTCATTTGAATCGGGGTTGAGAAATCCATTTGTCTCTCATCTGACTTGCTACAAGGTCATATCTTGGGTCATCTTTGAGTCAATGCTGCCAACACCATTGTCGTGTCGTTCATATGTTCAAGAGAAGTCCAAACAATCCCTCCTTTGAGTCGGCCATCTGCAGTTGTCAATCCTTACCGTGTCGACCTTCCCTGTGTCCATTTCAAATCATATTCATACTTTGACTTACCTTCAAAATCTATTACTTATTTCGTGTCATTGATGGGGGATACATCAAGGCTCTCCTGTGATGATTATTTTTCCGTCGAATCCAACTCATTATCTGGGAATAAGACTTAGAAATCATTTAGTACCTTAGAACCTGCATGCCTTAATGGCAGGTCTCTTCGCTTTCGACAGTGGATTCACATCATTGGCCCCTGATCGAGAGATTTCGTCGATTGTTTGACTTCAACTCATTTATTCACATTCGTTCGGATTGTACTTAGGTACCTTGGGAGTCATTTACATCAATGGTGATTTCCCTCACACTTGTTAATGATTTTCATCAATGACCGATAATCAAGTGGTTTCTACCATGTTTGACTTCGACACGTGTAATCACATGGCTAGATTCGTACTTTTAGACGACGGGATTGAAGACCCTGGGTCTCATCTTTTTGGTTCAGGTTGCGATGGAGTATTTATTATTTGTATCGACACATAGATCCACTTTGTATGTCGTGTGGCTATGTCCTAATCTGATTCTTCTAACCTAGATCCACAGTGTATTCCTGGTGGCTATGTAGCATTTTAATGGCATGGATCCACGGTGTATGATCGCTGGCCATGGCCTACATTTATGATTTCATTCATTTGTGGTCTGAGCATGGGATTGCCTACCTCAGAACTGGTATTATATTCTACAGATGCTTGATTGTTTGCAGGTTTCTGATTAGGTGTGATCCTTGTTTCTGACACACACACATTTTACAAAGTATTTCGGTTGTCGCAAGTTCCAGCCTCATACTTTGGGGGGCATTCTATTACACATTATTTTGGTCACTCTGGTGATGTCTCTACATTTATGTGTTCAGGATCTCATAAGGACCTTTTGCCTGAGAAAAGTGATTGTTGTCTTCTTCTACAAAACATATTTTTAAGATGAGTTCGCTAGCTACATGTATTGTAGAGTGCGAGAAACCTTGATTCTCGCAGGCTACTCTATACTTGGAGTGTGAGATGTTCAAAGTTTTCTCTATAAGTAGGGTGTGAACCTGCTTCAAAGCTTAAAAGGGAGAAGAGGTTACGAGGGTTCTAGAAGAGGATCTTATAGAAAATGAGTTGGCATTCGCATGGTTGGCATCCTACTGACTTCTCAGATTTAGTGGGATCATCCTCATCCCTTTAACCATCTCTCCTTCTCCTATATAATGAAAGGTTTCTCAAGGAAGATGTTAAGCAAGATTGAATAGAGAATTTATGAAAGAATAGATTCATAATTGTGTGAGGAATCATGTTTGAATTGATGCTTGAGACCTCCATTTGTCCATCAAGCCATAGTGGATCTTCTTCATGCAAGTGCGGAGCAAGTGTGTGTGTTGGAACGAAGGACCACCGAAAGGAAGCTTGCGACATCAAGGCAATCTGGTTGTATCTTCTACTTTAATTTAATATAAATACAGTGGCATGTCCCTTTCCCATAAAATCACTCTTATTTTATTACATGACTCCTTGATCACATGTTTAGGTCTTCATTGAATATATTATTGTTTCTTTCACCTTGGTCGATTTGTGTCGTTGTAGATCTGATATCCCAATGCTACCAAAGTTAAGCAGGGACAACAGAGATATAAGGAAGCGATATCTAAAGGTATGTCATTTATTCCTTCCTCCATGATAAATTCAATGATTGTAACTTAGGGGAAGTGTCATGTCCTGTCATGTTTTGTTCTAGATCTAGGTGGATCTAAAGAGATCTGTTAATGTCCACATATACCGATTTATCCGATAACACTCATCCACTCGTCCTCCAAAAAAAAGGAATTATTTCTTTCAAGAGTTAAATCTCACTACCCTTCCTGAGCTTTGTCAACTTCAAAGGACTTAGGCTTGGGTGCACACCTCGCGCTACTTCTCTTGAGCTTGAGACTTAGAAAATCTCTCGTGCACTCCTTGCACTTGCTCACCTTGAGACTTTTTCAACACTTCACTAAGTGTTGGCCCTGTGCACAGCTTGCACGAGTCTTACCTTTGAGCTTTTATACTTAGTCGAGGATATGTGCACTCCTTGCACTCACTCTATGAAATTCACTCTATCTCTCCTGAGCTATTGAGTCTGAAAATGACTCTGCCTTTTCACTCCTTATGTGGCCACTGTGCACTCCTTGCACCAGGATTTCAGAAGAGAAAGAATTGAAACTTGTAGAACATTACAGGTTCATTCATTCAACCATGAAATACACACACATGCATATAAACATAGAAAATAGATAACATGAAATTACCCAATTAATTCATAGATAAGAAAACTCAAACATTTGAAACAAATCTCCTCTATTATATTCCTCCAACAAAACATTTACAAAGTGTTCTTGTAGCTCTCATCTTCTCTCTTTGGCAGCACTCACAATAAGCTTCAACAAGAATTACAATAATCTTCAACACCCTCTTTTGGGAATATATTACATACATTTATACATGGAGGGGTTTCTCGAGCCTTCCTTCCAACTACTCTAGTGCTTTCACATCATAATTAAATAATTCTACCACTAAGCTTATTACAAATAAATGATCATTTACAATATAGATATGAGTCGATGTTCCAAATATGTACAATCCTTTGGGAATTAAAGAAATTACAATCTCTTGGATTGTTTACAATGGCTCATGCCTCACAATCTTACAAGCCTTTAATTACAATATTTTCAAAACATTAAAGTGACGTGATTTTCTTGGAATAGAAAACCAATTTGAATGTGCACGTTGGATGCTGAGATGTATTCCACTTGGCCTCATTGAATGTTGATGGTGATGCTCCTACATCATACTCCACTGCTGAAAAAATGATGAGCTCCTACTCATGGATCCTTTATTGATGCTATGTTGGATCCTCCTGGGTCCGAAAATTCACTCTGAAGATCTCCACCTCCTCTTCTTTTCTGTTGTTGTTGTTGTTGTCATGCTACTATTGCAAGCTATCCTCTTGGTTTTCATATTTTATGTTTTAGGGCTTCATGTATGTTTCCACTACAGTCTCCCCTTGTCATCCTCCACCTATTGTTGACTGTCTCTTTTGTTGACTTTAGCATCAGCCTTCTTATCTCCTCTATCTCCCTGTACAACTTGTCCATGGGCTAGCTTCTCTCTTGCAGTCTACTTTGTTGCATCTCCTCCTCTTCATCAATATCCAACTTGACATGTTGGATGAGACTACTCTAGGTTATTACTCTTTCTCCCAGGGATTCCAATTCTTCACATAGATCAACAAAATCCATGATGTTTTCTCTCTCTCCTGCTACAGGTTCCAATTCTGCAGTTGTCCTATGTTCATCTCCCTTGCTGCAATTTATGATCAATTCCATTGAATTCTCTTCTTTCCTCCTCCTTCTAACTTCTGAAATGACGGAATATGTGGGTTATTTGTCAGCTTCCTTAAAAGAAACATATTCAATGGACTTTTCTTCTAAACCCTCTCCAAGAGATATTCTGATGTCCCCTACCATCAAAACATGGTTAAGGTCTTCTCTTCCCTCCAAAATTTGGGAAGATGTTTCTCCTTCCTCCTCCTCCATGACAGTCTTTGTTGGCTATATTCCTTCTCCTGCACATGCAACACATGCACTGTTAGTTTTAAAAACATTTTTCCCCATGGCCTCTTCCCTAGATTCCTCCTGCATCACTTCCTCATGTGCAACACATGCATTGGCTTCTGTTGGGTTTATTGGTAGGAATATACCGATTCCCCCAATGATTAGAATGCACCTTTGATCTTCCTCCTCGAGAGTTGAGGTATTTAACTTCTCGTCATATTCATTCATATGGTCTGCAACCCCACATGAATCTTCATGTTGATGAGGCTTCTCTCATGAATCTTCCTCCTCTCCTATCAGCCCTCCTTTCTGATCTGAACTCTCCTCTGAGTTCTCGAGACTCTTAAACAGTCTCACCTCCTTTTTTCCCACCTGGAAACCTGAAATTTCATTTATTCCCTCCTGGCAGACTACGAGATATTCGATTGATCTCTTCTCATTTCCCTCCTGGCAATCTGCGAGATCTTTAGTTGATCTCTCTTCCTCCTCATTGAGGCTCTCTCCAATTTCTGGTTCACAAATGTAAACCATCTCCTCCTCTATGTCACTGAGGTTTTCCACTTACCTCAACCACCTCTTCAACATTTGCTTCTGCTTCCTGGCAATCAATTGTTGAATAGGCCACTTTACATTCCCCTTCATGGGCCACTCATACCTCTAGCTTCCTTGTTGCATTCTCAGTCATTGCAACGTTAATCTGTTGAGCTCCTCTCTGGTCTCATTGAGCTCTTTATCCATCTCCTTTTTTCTCATCTTCTTGCAGTCTCCTCTCGGACCTTGTCTATGGCCTTCAATAGACATTTTATATTTTTCCACTTCTTCTCTATGTCCATTGTCTGCAAACAGAATCTTGCTCTGATACCACTTGATGCATACCCCCACCACCTCATGGGGCTCGCGTAGCCTCCTGGTCTAAGGATCATTCACACTAAGGAGACGAATTAGCTCTTGGGCTCTTGTTGAGCCCTCAATACTCTCTACCACAAGCCTTTACTCTTCTCCTTGCACGTAAATTCAAGTTCGCGAGGGTCTTGTCACTTCAACGAAGAAGTCCATGTGACCTTGGGCCAAAACCATAGGCTAAACCTTTAAATGGTGGGAACTCTGGCACTTCGGAGCTCTGGGCTTCGAAAGTTCCAACAACAACACCCTACGATCCTCCCGAACACTGAATTTATGAGTTGTCGAACAATGACAAGGATCAACGGTTCACAATACGCACTAATATCCATGGCTCACAGATATTTCAGGACTCCGAGCTTCGAGATTTTTACCTTCTCCAATACACAATTCCTTCGAATGCGCGAACTCTAAACTAGCATATTGGATGCTTGTCGTCCCCCCCCCAGATCAACAGTCATTGTTTACTCTGCGCTTAGGACTTCAGATATTTTCACGACACAACTCTTCAAAACCTCCAGAGTGTCGAACTAGCGAAGGACTAGATCTACTTTCCACGCGTCCCTCTCAATGGACGGTTGAGAACTACTCCGGCCTTTGGGAATTCTCGAACCTTAACACTTTACTCTTTCGTTCTCCCAAACTATAAGACTTCCGAATAACTAGAAATCTTCTAACACATGGAACTGCCGCCAACGATCAGGATCTGCTCCGGGCTTCAGATCTTCGGGAGTTCTGCTCGCTCTTGTAACTTCACCTCCAATTCTCCAGAGTGGCTAAGTTCTGAACACGCTCAATCTGTGGACACGTGTACTCATGACTAACGGTCCAAATTTACTTCGAATTCTGGGACTTCGGGAAATTCGTCTCCTCCACAGTACACACCCTCAAACTTATGGATTTGCGAAGTCCAAAGGACTTCAAGGGTTATCACCTGCACACCCTTCCCAAATCTGACAGTTGTGAAAACCTGTGCTCCTTCCGAATGGATCTCGTCCGCTCGTCCTCCAAAAAAAAAGAATTCTTTCTTTCAAGAGTTAAATCTTGCTACCCTTCCTAGTATTTTTCAACTTCAAAGGACTTAGGCTTGGGCACACACCTCACGTTACTTCTCTTGAGCTTGAGACTTAGAAAATCTCCCCCACACTCCTTGTGCTTTCTCACCTTGAGACTTTTTCAACACTTCGCTAAGTGTTGGCCATGTGCACAGCTTGAATTGGTCTCACCTTCGAGATTTTATACTTAGTCAAGTATATGTTCATTCCTTGCACTCACTCTATGAAATTCACTCTATCTCTCCTGAGCTATTGAGTCTGAAAACGAATCTACCTTCACACTCCTTGCATGGCCACTGTGCACTCCTTGCACCAAGATTTCAGAAGAGAAACAATTGAAACTTATAGAACATTAGAGGTTCATTCATTCAACCATGAAATACACACACAGACATATAAACACAGAAAATAGATAACATGACATTACCCAATTAACTCAAAGATAAGCAAACTTAGACATTTGAAACAAATCTCCTCTATTATATTCCTCCAGCAAAACATTTACAAAATGTTCTTGCAACTCTCAGCTTCTCTCTTTGGCAGCACTCACAATAAGCTTCAACAACAATTACAATAATCTTTAGCAGCCTCTTTTGGGCATAGATTACATACATTTATACATGGAGGGGCTTCTCAAGCCTTCCTTCCGACTACTCTAGTGCTTTCACATCATAATTAAAGCATTCTACCACTAAGTTTATTACAAATAAATGAGCATTTACAATATAGATATGATTCGATGCTCCAAATCTGTACAATCCTTTGGGCATTAGAGAAATTACAATCTCCTAGATTGTTTACAATGGCTCATGCCTCAAAATCTTACGGGCCTTTAATTACAATATTTTCAAAACATTAAAGTGGCATGCTCTCCTTGGAATCCAAAACCAATTTGAATGTGCGTGTTGGATGTTGAGTTGTCCTCCACTTGGCCTCATTGAATGTTGATGGTGTTGCTTCTGCATCACTTTGACACATGGATAGAGACATATGTTGGTGATTTTGGGCATATGATTTGAGGTATATTTTTGGTACATGGTTTATGGTTTATCATGGATGTTATGGCACTTGCTTGAGGCACGTCTTTGGCATATGGTTTGAGGCATATCTTGATGATGTTGGGAATATGTGTTGAGATATGTTCTTGGTTATCTTGACATATTTTTCATGTGAATGAATCTGGTTTTGATGATGATGATGTATCAGTATCAATGACAGTTACATTGACAGGTTGATTATCAATGACAATTACAGTGACAGGTTGATTATTAGTGACAGTTTCAATGACAGATTGAGTCTCCATTTATATTTTAGGGAGGTAGGAAGGGGCAAGGAAAGGGGGTTGTATCCTCCTTCCAATTGGTGTTGGAGAATACAGGGAGTCATAGCTTCCATCAGGTTGGAGCCTGCAAATCAAGGGGTTGGAGCCTCCTTCCTATTGGAGCTAGAAAATTTAGGGATTTGTAGCTTCCTTTAAGTTGGAGCCTGTAAACAGGGGGTTGGTGCCTCCTTCTAGTTGGTGCTGGAGAATTTTGGAAGTTGGTGCTTCCTATGAATGTAATCCTTTTATATATAAGAAAACATTTTATGGTTTTCTCCTATTTGGGTTTCCACGTAAAAATATCTTGTGCACTGTGTATGATGTGATGTATTATTAAATGGTACTATTTATGGTTATATGTTCATGAAATGTTAAATGCAATCATAAGTGATAAATTTTTGATAAGTTGATGTTTACATGTTCTGGTTAAAAGTGGTTAAAAGTGATCAATATTGATTCACCCCCCTCTCAGTATTGGTGAATATTCCAACAAGCTCAGAACAAAACACCTTCTTTTGTTTCTGTTTAACTCTGATTCTTTCTGATGTATGCAGTGTCTAAAATAGCCCTCGACCGACTTAACTTAATTCTGAAAAGGAAACCTAAGAATCAATTTCTATTTTTCTTTGGCATATAACACACAATGTAGATGAATTCTTACCCTCTGACATAGATTTGCATAACCACAAAATTAGAAGTCATGTAAGTTACGAGTTGCAGCACTTGGAAATTGAGAAGTGTTTCGTCTTTTTGAGCCATAATAGATGACATGGTAGATAAATGCGTTAAGCAACTAAAAAACAAAGTGAACAATACAACCTCAAAACAACACACCATTTTTTCTTGTTCACCTTTGATTGTTTTCGACCAACACATTTTCTGCAATAGCCCCTGATCGACTTAATTTGCTTCTAAAAAAAAAAAAATCAACTCCCAATTCTATTTCGCATATACAACACATAAAAAAATATTCCACTCCACCATTCTAACCAGTAATAGAGCAAAAGTAATTCCACTATGCACAAGACACACACTATCAAACAACAACCAGAGAAACTAATTGCACTTGTCTGAAATACATAAATTAATACGGGAATCAATTGGTTAAAAGCAAGATACTAGATGCACAAGATTTCTTACCCTTTGACATAGATTTGTAGAAGCCCAAAACCATATGTCTTGCAAGTCACAACACTTGCAAATTGGGAAAAACCTAGCCTTTCTGGCTTATAACAGGCTATATCATGATCAAATGCAAAGAATTGAACAATTAATTAGAACAAAATAATTCAATTAAAATTCTTTGTAATCCATAAAAGCTCTAACACAAAATCATGTCATACAGTGCACAAAATTCCCTTCAAATTTTATGGATCTTACTAAATAGAATCAAAAGTGAATAATATCCCACAACTTTAAATGTCTCCAATTACCAATTAAGACGGTAGCAAGTTTCGGAAATCGAGATGGTCTCGAAACTTTGAGACTCGTACATGCACCTGTTCCAACCATACACTAAACATGTATAATTAAATTTCCTATTAAATTCTAACCATCACCTCAACAATAAAATATTTTTATAAAAAACCAAACAAAAAAAAAGGAAAAAAAAATTAAATCACTTACAACAAAACTAAACTTTAAACTAAACTTTAGAAAA
>ML802672.1:78580-108755 GCA_009831015.1 Picea engelmannii | reverse complement strand
GCACTTTTTAAAATCATTTTCTTCATTAAAGGAGGGTCGACCTCTCTTGGGGCACTTTATGACAGTCGTGGGATTTATTTTGAGCCATTTGGATGATGTGGAGGTCACTTAAGTAACTTTGCACTTGATGATGATGACATGGCACTCATTCCTTGCTAAGTGGAGGGGCTTTTGATCATCCTTTGATTACTTATGCAGAAAATTGAAGAAGACATCCACTTAGAGAGCTTATTTTTGGTTGGGGGTGAGACTGTTGCCCCTCTTTGAGGTGGGCATTGGAGATGGAATGGCTAAGGAATATTTCTTGCCATGTTTTGAGGTCCCCCAAGCCCTTTTCAAGTGGAATGTTGTATCTTGGAGCCAAATTGACCCTCTTAGAAGCTTGATGTCATTCTTGTTGTTGGGGGTTTTATGACCCTTTTTATGAGGGATTCTAGCATGTAAAGCATCATTCAAATTGTAATTTGACGTAGTCTCCAAGTTGTTTGAATGACAAGTCATTTTTTCTTGATTCCTTAGCTTGATTTAAGGAATAAAGAATGAGAAGGAGTTGTGAACCCCATCTATAAATAAAGGCACTCCTCTCATTTCAAATTGTTGTGAATTGTTGGAGATCATTATTGGGGCCATTTAATAGAACATCTTTACTTGGTGTTTTCTTGGTGTCAAATTTTGGAGGTCTATCGTTCTTGGTTATTCTTCTTTGTATTTTTAAAGGCTATTGTGAAATGATTCAAGATTCTACATAAAATAGCAAGATCGGTCCATTGGGGAGTTACCAACTACTTGGAGAGAGGACATCTAGGGTTTGTATCTCTTCCTTCTTCCCTAAAATGATTTGGTAAGGGATTATCTCTTGTCTTGAGTAGTTCTATACTCCTTAGCAAGGGTTTTAAGTATTCTTTTCAAGTCTTTTGTTGATCTTGTTGGTGAGGGATATTCCCTTGGGGAAACCCTTCTTTTAGAGCCTTGGTTTTCATGGTTTTTATTTATTAGACAATTGACTAGTAGCCTTGTGGCCCCAGTCTCATTCTAATACATAAACATGGATAACCAATTCTTAGATGGGCATACTTCTTGACCCCATAAGCCCTAAATGGAGACAAGGCTTTGAGCTTCACTCCCAACAACCAACCATTAAAACCCTAAAAAATCAAGTATTTTATTTTCTTGTCATATCAAATATAAAAATACAAAAAAATATATAAAAGATAAAATGCCAAATTTATTTATTTCATTGTCTAGAGTAAAGCTAACAGTTTGTTTTTTATTTTCTAGGCTTTTTTCATCAGTGGTTTTACATTTCATTATTAATTTCTAACCCTAAGAAGGAAAATCGACCCTATTGGCATTGTGTTTCAAGGTTATATCTAACGTTTTGTGGCTTATTTGATCTAGGTGGATATCGGTCGCCACCCACCTCTTCCACCTGGCTCACATACAGTTTTCATCTTGGCAGTTTTTTTCTAGCTTTTCGAGTCCTAAACTTTCGGGTTCGATTTGAGGCCCTAAACAACATTTTTTGGGATCACCAGAGTCACACTATTGATGGAGTTAGATTGTGACAGAAAAATGTTTAGTCCTCGGATAGACCTTTCCAACAAGCTATTGTGCTCCTAAAACGGAGATCGTATGCAAAAGTTACGACCCCAGGAAGTTGATGTACCAACTTACTCCATCGGGGCCCACATGACTTTTGGCACTTCATCTCCTAGAGTTACGTTTTTGGATGTCTAGGATTTTCTGATTTCTTCTTTATGCTAAAAATTCTTGGAGACCTCATTGTAATGTGCTCAGACAAATGCGCGTAATCACCACATCTCTTCTCAGAGATTAGCTACCACCATTAGAGCAAGATTGTTTCATTCTGCATTTTACAGTTTCAACATATTTCTTTATTGAATAGAAGTTAAGTTTCATTGTATCTATGTTATTGTTCTCTGTATATCTGTGTTAATGTTATAGATCTATGTTTCATTTCCTTTCGCTCATAAATCTAGATCAGTGGTATCATAGTGGCCTGCTCTTCATTTGTTTCTTTTTGCATGTCCCAAATGAGGTCAGGGTATAAGCAGTTGGGACTCGAACCAGTTGAGCCTTTGTAAGATTGGCCTCACCGAACCTGACGACCGCCCATGGGGGAAGAAATGAGAGACGATGGGGTAGGAGATCTCTTTAAATTGTTTCTCAAGGAAGCCCCCGCGCAACAAAGGAGCAAGATGATGGATAATTTTGCTCAAATCCTTCGATGATTGCCAACAGGCGATGCATCTTCCTCGAGCAGAGGTGCCGCCACCTTCAAGGTACAAATCAATTTTGATATTCCTATATTTGAAGGTCAAATAGATACGAATTTCATAGACAAGTGGTTAAACCTTCTAGAAGGGTATTTTTTGTCCATAACTTTTTCGATAGAGAAAATATTACATTTGTGCTCATTAAGGTCATCCCCCATGTCAAAGATTGGTGGGAGACTTTCTGTGAACAAAAAGAAACAGAGGGATCTACATTATTTGTAGTCACACCCACTTCAGGTTATTTTAGGGATGCTATTAAGAAACAATACAACCATGTTGGAAGTTATGACAACTAATATACAAAATGGACCACACTACGGCAAGAAAGGGACCAAATGGTGCTTGAGTTCACCAATGTCTTCCATGCCTTGCGCACCAAGCTAGGTATCAAAGACTTTGAGTGACATATGGTGCTTAAGTACCGTGATGGTATGCATAGATACATCCAGACAGAAATAGAGTTTCTAGACATTTCATCCTTGGGTGTGGCCTATTGATATGCTATCAAAATCTAGCAGAAGCTTAAACAAAAGGCGCGACAGTTTGGGTCTGTGAACCCCTCACAATAGAAGCAAGGCAAAGGCAACCCTAATAGCCTGAGGACAACCAGTCTAAGCCGAAAACAAAGAAGGACAATGGGAATACAAAGAAAGACATTATGAAGTGGTACGAATTTCATAAGAGCCCCTGACATGACACCACTAAATGTCGCTCAAAGCAGTCATTGGTGGTCGAGGTGAAAGACTTTGAATCATATGTGGGCTTCGAATCTGAGTTAGAACCAGAAAAAGGGAGACAGATCATTGACGCAAAACCCAGTGCAACCATTGCTACCACCAAGGTCCATTCCGGTGAACTTGATGAACCAGAGGAAGGTGACTGTCTCTTTCATTCACAGGTGTGGGTGAAGGGTACTCTGTTGCACTTCATCGTTGATAGCGGTAGCCAGAAGAACCTCGTCTCAGTGGAGGTCGTCAAGCAGTTGGCTCTGCCTACCACACCACACCCACAATCGTACACCATCGGTTGGCTCCACCAAGGGAGCGATCTTTGCATCATCCAACAATGTCACCTACCCTATGATATCAATCCCTTCAAAGATGAGGTATTGTGTGATGTCTCCCCCCTTGAAGTTTGTGATGTTATTTTGGGCCAACCTTATTTATGGAACTGTCATGCTCTATATGATTCTAGGCCTCATAGTGTTATTATTACTTTGGACAGGAAATTGTATAGGGTACCTGAGGTAATCCCACCTACTGCCATTTCCTTAAATCTCTGCCAAGAAATGAAGGAAGGTCATCTCTCAGAGCGAGAAGTTTGTCTTCTTCATGATTCATGCTCAAAGTGAGAGGAATATTGCATCCACATCCTTGGCCTCCGCAGCAGGTCTATTCATGCATCATAAGCAAGTGGATAAGGTCGTGGAAGAATGCAAAGAATTCTTATCCTCACCCACTGGGGTACCTCTGCACTGTCAAGTCAAGCACTCAATCGATCTGACCCCTGATGCACTACTACCCAATGAACCAGTCTATCGCCGCTCTCTGTCATAAAATGAGGAAATCAAGCACCAGATCCAAGAGCTGCTAAAAAAGGGTCACATCCAACCAAGCTCATCACCTTGTGGAATCCCAATCGTGCTTGTGTAGAAGAAATACGAGACATGGAGACTCTGCATTTATTACCGAGCCCTAAATAAAATCACAGTCACGAACTGGTACCCATTTCCCTGAATTGTCGATCTCCTTGACCAGCTCAAGGGGGAACAATACTTCAGTAATATTGACCTGAGGTCCTAGTAGAGTATACCATGTATGGAAGACTGCCTTCAAGTCCAAAGAAGGTATTTTTGAATGGTTGGTCATGCCCTTTGGATTGAAAAATGTCCTAGAAAAATCATGAGGATTATGGATGATATCTCTCGACCTTTCACCAATTATTTTGTGGTGGTGTATTTGGATGACATCCTCATTTTCAACAAGAGTTGCACGAAGCACTTGCAGCATATTCAGCAAGTTCTGCACACTCTGCGGCAACACAAGCTATATGCAAATTTGGAAAAATGATCCTTCTGCATGAACAGGGTCTAGTACCTAGGCTACATTATTGATGAGCATGGGGTGCATGTCAATTTAGAAAATATCCAGGTCATTCGTGACTAGCCAGCCCCGACCACGGTCACTGAGCTTCGGATCTTCTTAGGCCTTCCCAATTTCTATCACAGGTTTGTGATGGGATTCTCCCACATTGCATGGGCCCTTAGCTAAGTGACCATGGATGGTGGCAAGTAAATGTTTGTGTGGGGCGAGTCCCAATAGAAAGCGTTCGATAATTTGAAGCAGTGCTTGTGCTCAGCCCTGGTGCTCTCATTACCCGACCTGCAACAACCTTTTGGGATTGAGACAGATGCTTCAGACTATGTTGTGGGCGCAGTTCTCACTCAACATGGACATCACATGGCCTATCATAGCGAGACACTATCAGACATAGTTCGTAAGTACCCCACTTATGACAAACAAATGTATTCCATTGTACAAGCCTACCATGAGTAGAGGCATTGCATTCTCAGGAAGGAGACAATCATCCACACTAATCATAATCCCTTGCAGTTCATGTAGACACAAGGCAAATTGTAGAATGAACACCATCAGAAGTGGTCCACATACTTGCAGCAGTTCTGTCTCAACATCAAGTATAAGACAGGGAGAACCAACCACGTTGTTGACTGCCTCATTAGCCCTCCAATTTCCACACTAACCACGGTGTTACACTCTTGCGAACATGAGACCTCCAGATGACCCCAAATCTACGAGAGAGATATTGACTTCGCCACTACCTACCATATGTTGGGCACAAACACAACTGTCACTAATTTCCATCTTCAGGATGGGTTGCTGTGCCATCTAGGCCATCTTTGTGTCCCAACAAGTGAGCGAGCGAAGCTGATTTGGGAAGTTCACTACAGTCGGGTGGCAAGACACTTCGGCGTATAAAAGACAGTGACAATGTTGCAACTACATTTCTATTGGCCGAAACTTTGACAGGATTGTTATCACTGAAATTTTGTTTGCAACATTGCATGCAAATAGTTACAGAAATACAATAATGCCAAATAACTATTAGTTCACCTGCAACACCAAAATGCATTTCCAAGAGGAAAAAACTATACAATTGGGAAAAAATTGGCATGTGCTTACTCACTAAAGGAAGCGCGTAGGCCAAAGAAGCTTGTAGAGTGCACAATGCACCATATGCGCTACTATGTACGAGAAAATATGCACACTCATGTGAACGACGCATTTATGGTTATTTTCGACCCCTCAACCACTTATGGACCAACTCCCAACTTGATTTGACCTTCATATTTGAGCTAAATCCGAATTGGGGGCTTGTCAAGGACCAAAGGGTGCCCTAAAGGGCCCCTTGTTCACACCATGAACCAGTTGAATATTGCCTTGAAGAAATGTTATAAATGGAGGCCATGGGTGCACTAAGAAATTAAGATTTTCATAGTATTGTTATGTTGCCTCAATCCTCCCTTGAGAATCCTCTTTTCTCCTTGGAGCATTCTAGCAACATTCCAATAGGCCATTCCACTCACCTCTTGAGGGAATAGGCATTGATTTCTTCATCAATTTCTTTATTTTCTACCATTGTAAGAAGAGCTCTCCATTAGGGAACTCAAGAGCCCTCCCAAGGAGGAAGAGGGGACTCATAAGTCCTCATTTCTCTACGGTGTTTTTCCAACTAATATAGTTATCCATTGGTGGAATAATCTTGGTCATTGGTTTATTGTTTATGGTTCTAAAAGTTTATTATGCATTCTAGTTTTATTTCCTTAGTTGTTTTATTTTATTTAATTGTTTATTTCATGTGTTTGGTTTGTTTAACCCATGCACTAACCTCTATCTTGTCTAGCAGGCCCAACTAGGCATGCAAATGCCCTTGTTTTTCTCACCCAAGTGACGAAACAGACACAACAGATTAGCGACCATACTGGGGAAAGGTAAAAATTTCCACCCTATTTGGGCTTTGAGAGCACTTCTTTTTTATCCATTTATCTTGCAGGTACCAAAACCGGCCTAGCCTTACTTGTCAAGAGTCAAGTTTTGAGCTGGAGGAGGAGAGTTTCACTCAAAAATTCCCCCCCGATGCGTATCAGAATGTGCACGGGTATTCCAGCCCACAGACGCGCACTCAACGCACTGTGCTCCCAAAAGGATTCTTTGATCTGCACATTCTGCACACTGTGCACCCAAAAGGATTTTGTTCTCTACACATTATGCGCATTGTGCGCCTCTGTTTGAACTATAACCCGCGCACATTTCCAGTGTTTCAAAATTGTAAGAGTTTTTGTGATGATTTGAAGGCCCCTAGCCTTCAAAATTTTTCTTTCATGCAATTTATAAATGCACTCCACTTAGACTCATTTCCCATATGAAAGGTTAGCTAAACATAGGTACTTAGGGGGTAAAAAGAACCATACTTTCTCCTCTTTTGCTTTGGTTGCCACATGGATGGCTTGTTTGGTTTGTAAAAGTTAAGTTGAGATTAGTTGCTATCACATATAAAAACACTTGCATTGGGACCAGAAATAAACTTTGATCATTGAGTATGCTCTTCTCTCGCACTATAGAGTGATCTTGAGAATCAGAAAGGTGGTTAAGGAGACATTTCATCTCCCTTAACAAAAATATTTAGGAGAGGATAAAGCCCCCCTAGGGCTCCTCTTAGTTTCTTTTTGAAATCATCCTAAATTTGTAAGGGCCCATACATGTCCACATGTTGCAAACTTAGGATAGTTTCTTGAAATTTATTTCCTAGTTTACATCACTAGGGGAGTTTAAAGATCAAAGTAACGGGCCCATACATGCCCACATGCTTGCAATCTAGGATAGTTTTTCAAACTTTCTTAGTATAAACAACATTAGGGAGTTTAAAGGATTGGTAAGGACCCATATGTCCACATGCTAATTCTTTAGGGCTTTTAAAATTCTGCAAGTTTGTACCAATGACACTTAGTAAGATAGGTAACAAATATTTGTAAGGACCATAGGAAATCCACATGTTGCAAATTCACACCTAACTTATCAAAAATTTGGCACAATTTATCACTTTCTCACACACAAAGTCACTCCTCACTCACATAATTTCCATCTTGAATTGTGGAGGTTGAAGTAGGCTTTCTTCAAAGGAATTCTGAAACATCCCACTATTTCTTGAAGAAATTATCCACACCCACTTAATTCAAACGAGATTGGTTCACACCTCCAATCTCTCAACCCACGACATCTAAATTTTTTCTAAAAACTCACTAAGTTTTCCTCCACAGGAGGTGCCAAAAGAATTTTTTTATTCTAGGTAGCATTTCGGGGGTAGGCATCCAAATAACCCCTCGTTATCTGGTTTTCACATTTTCAAACATTAGAAGTTGACGAATAGGGAACTTTAAAATCCTCCAATTCAAGTGTTCCTACACCATAAGGTAGGGAGATACCCGTGAACGGTTGAAAGCCGAGGTCTAGTTGTTCTGTGCATCCCCCCTTGAGTCACCCAACTCTTGGAAGGGATCCATCCCATGACCCATTTCTGAGGCCGAAAATATAAATGTCACACTTTGACCGAGGAACCTAGTGGCCAAATTTAGGACATCTACCCAGGTGGAAATTTTGGGCTGCAATTGCACCTTGATCAGATTTTGTGTGGCTATTGAGAAATATCGCTAGCTCTTTCGGGATATGCACCCTCTACCCCTCATTATAACTGATTATTTCATCCTTCACTAGTTCCTCTTCTGGTGGCTTCAGACCCCACTGTTGAGTGCTCTTGGAAGGTCTAGTGTTATTTGAGAGGAAGGATGATATGTCTCTTAGGACACAAGCATTTGTTTTATTTTTTCTCCCACGCGGAAAAAATCCACCTACCCACATGTATGCTTATTTACAGTTGATTATGTATGATGCTCATTTGATTACATGCAATTGTGAGTTAAATTGTGAAGGTCCAAATTATACAAGTCTCTTGTTCATTTATTTCTCTCATCACCATTTTCACACATTCACTTTGCTAGTCAGACATCATAGAGGACCCACAGAATCCCCGTCGTTCCAGATGCCTGCAGAATCTCCCTCCTATTATAGGAGGGATTACTAGTGTTACCAACTCACTGGATCAACCATCTCACACACCGATGAATACCACCATTTTGGGATCAGCATTGCTTGGTTCCACTTTACTTGGGTCCAATTCCTAAGGCCATCCATCCACTAGCTCTCCTTCACAAGGAAACGGGGGGAAATCTTCCTCTCAAGGGAGAAGTACAACCCCACCAAATCCCCCTCAAGGGTCAGGTCCACTACCTGCTCACACCATGGCTGGAACTAATCCTCCACCACCACCCCCCATGCCATATTTGGTGTCTCTCAACATTCCCAAATTGATTAAATTCACAAATGATCATATATTACATGACCCCAGATGGCCCAATATGCCTACCAAACTACCTTCAGATATTCCAAAATTTGAAGGAAAATCGAGGGAAGATCCCGCCAACCATGTCATGACCTTCCACTTATGGTTCTCTTCGAACAACATCATGGATGACTCCATCCACTTAAGGTTATTTCAATGAACACTCACTGGTCCATCAACCAAATGGTATGTGGACGAAAAATTAGGGTCCCATGTGACTTTTGAATCCTTGGCCAAAGCGTTTTTGGCCTTTTTTCAACTACCAGTTTGTCATGACATTGGTTTAGAACTTCTCTCCGAGTGCAAACAAACCTTAACTATGCATATTGTTGACCACATTCATGAATGGCATCAACGGCGTGGTTTATGTAAAGCGGAAACCACCAAAGAACAACGTCTCGATTGGTTTCTAAAATCACTCATCTCTATACTTGCCAAAAATGTGGCATCCACCTTCCCTCAATCTGAAGAGGAAGACATCATCAAGGCTCAACAGTTCGACCTCATTTATGCTTAGTCAGGTTACTTATACACAGTATTACCTGATGCATCGAGACCCGTACAATTTGGTCAGGAGAAAACCTAGCATGTCTCACGCTGTGGATGGGTTGATTGGTACCACAACACACCACAACCTGCACATCCAACCACCACCTATGTACGGGACACCTCAATATCCGTCGATATATGGAGGTCCATATTATTACCCTCCTCCCCCTTACCAACAACCATATCCTATTGCTCCCTCTCCACCCATGAGTGGACCCTCGTCGTCACCCATCATGCGGCCGACCTCTCAACCAAGTTTAGGTTCCCCTTCTACCTCAGCATACAACCTGGGCACTAGTGAAAGCGCTTCACCTTCCTATCCACCCTACAGATCGTTTCCACAAAACAATCTGTATTTTCCATTTCCTGGTCCTCCACAGTCGGTTTCTCCTCTACATGGACAACCACATATCGGTGTTAACTTTGTTCAACCCTCTCCCATTCAAAAAATTCATACTTTTGAACAATTGAATATGACAAATCAATCACATCAGTCGAATAATAGCAAGAAGAAAGGAAAAAAATGAAACAATAATAACCCGGGACCAACGAGAAAATAACCCCCAACAAAACCAACCTACTAGGGGAAACTAGAATCAAGGTAACCAGAACCCCCAAGGGGACAATAACAACAAATGCCAAGGGAGGAACAACAACAACAACCTCCGGACGAACTTCCCTTGCGCTCTTTGCGGTGAGCATGGTCATTATACTCACCATTGCCCCCAAATTTTTGACCTCAAATGAATGAAAGAATCCATGAATGCACCACGTCATCCAGCGCCACTTGCCCCTCAATAGGCCCCACAACAGTATTTGCAACAACCACCCCCAACCGTGTTGCAAAACCCTATTCCACACCAAGGTGTGATGAATACCCAATAGGAGGTACACCCTGCCCCACCACAAATGGGACAGTATCAAAATCCAGAGCCCATTCGCCCTGGAAACTCGACGGATCGCAATATCCTCCTCACTAGCGAAGAAGAAATTCTTCTGCAAACGCGCGGTCGTCAATACAGCGTGCCCCCTGAATCTACTCCCACCACTTCATAAGCATCTCCAGCTACATCCAGACAACCCTTGATGATTCCACACCCTAACATTGAGCCCCCCATTTGTATCCCTTGCATTCCATTATGACAGAATGTCAACAACCCTTAGGCTAGGGAAACACACAATTACAGTCTGGTCGTTGACTTGGCATAGTCTCCTGCATCCATGTTTGTATTGGAGGTCCTCCAAACCTGTCCAACTCAACGTAAATCCTTACTTTTCGCCTTGGGGGCAGTTGACCTAGCCGATACTAAAATCATCATATTTGATCTAGATAGTGGAGAACCTCATCTCCCTACTCTGGTAGCTTTCCAGATACCAGTCAAGATTCAGAACATCACAGTTCATCGGTGTATCATTGATGAAGGTGCATCCACATGCATCATTTCCAAAACTGTATGGAAGAAACTTGGCTCCCCTGAGCTTATAACATCTGCCATCACATTAAGAGCCTATGATGGTCTACTATCCTCCCCTGAAGGGCTCTTTCGAAATGTCCTCGTTGAACTTGGCGGAAAAACCATCCTCATCGACATTGAGGTTATCGACTCCCCACTTGATTATAATATCTTGTTTGGATGTAGCTACATTTACGCTATGAATGCAGTGGCCTCTTCTTTGTTTCTAACGATGATGTTTCCCCACAACGGAAAAATTGTCACTATCGAATAGAGTACACATTATGAGCCTAACCATTCCACCAACATCGATAACATATTGTCTCTTGTCCGCACTAGTTTTGATGCTTATTCACTCAGTGACATGGGCCCCTAAATTTTCAAGGACCCATCCTTGCTGGGGGCATACCATGGAGCACCACCTCTCATACACCCTTCAGCACAAGTGTGTGTCATATCTTCTAATGGAACTGACATCGGAGACACCATCCCTCCCACTGAGGCCTCTCCTCACCTCGGTGTCCCACCAGTTGAAGAAATTTTACCTCAGGGTTTCCCTGAGAACCCTACTACACCACTTATCCCTGATTTCCCCCTCCCCTAGGGGAAAATCCTGGTTTGGGAGACAATCCCCCAAGCCATCACTCAAATTCCCTTCTTCTACCCCCCACCGGGAGGTATAAGCATTTCAGATCGTCATGACGCTTACCCCTCCCACATGGTGCTCGCCATCCCTATATGGTATTTACACCCACTCGTGATGGTTCCTCAACCATCCATCCCTCCTCAGTCAGAGGGAATCCCGATGTAGATTCCAGTACTAACTCTGGCCACGCCACCCTCACCTCCAATCACCAGCACCACGGCCATGGCTAGGGGTAGACAGAAGAAGAAAGAGGCCACAACTCCACTTCCTCCTCGAGTTCAACCTCCTTGCGCACTATGTGAAAGAGAAGGACACCCCACTAATAGATGTCCTTCTCTTCCTGAGTTACTCAATATGATCCAACTTCCTCGAGCAACCACGTCGCTCGTCGCTTAACCAAGAACATCAAGTACTACGACCGCGTCCTCCACTTTAGGCAGTAAATGGTTGTGAACCAAATTTGCTTGTGCCATATGTTTAGAATATGGCCACTACACTCATCATTACCCATCTCTACCTCAATTTCAATAGACACTAATGGAAGTACGCCAAACCTTTCAACAAGATCCCTCTCCACCACCACTTTCGAGTACCCACATCTTCGACATCCATTATGTCTCTACCTCAGTCCCCGAACGAATGATATTCCCTTGCTCTCTCTGTGACTCACTGGCTCACTTTACATACTGATGTCCTATGATAATTGCATACCGAAGACATCATTCAAACCTTGTCCAACCACAAATGATTACCTCACCATCGATACTACAACCTCTAGATATTGTCAACATCACCTCCCCTGAACCTAAGTCACTTCCCACCCCTCCATGGTTCATAAATAGACTGTCTTAGGATATTCCCCCAAATCCTTCCAATTCTCTGGTTCATTCCCCACAGGAAATCTTACCTCCTACCACAGTTTATCCCCCACAGTGTTTGGACATTTTGCTTATGACAAGCAAGCCATCGCAACATACTTGCGACATCCCCTCTATGTCTTCAACACTTGAAGACAATCACACGGTGACAGTCACCCATGTTACCTACCCGGATCCCCTATATTCACGCATTTTCCACTGTGATGAAGATATGCCGGAGGAACTCACTACCCCCGATTTCCCATGGAATGCACTCCATCACAGAGCGCTTTTTCTCTCACAAGAATCCTTTGACCCTCCTAACCAAACCTCCATATGTGTAATTGAAACCAAGGATTTTATTCCATCGGGGCATATAGACTGGTTCAAAAACCCTATCCCTGCACCCGATGCTTTTGAAGAAGGCAACATGGCTAATATCTCCCCCACTGTCAAAATCGACATTTCCATCAAACTGAGAATCAGAGAAGAAATCACCATTGGCGTCGCATGCTCCCCTAAATAACTCACAGTTTACAAATCCCTCTTTCAGGAATACTAAGATATTTTTTCCTGGTCATATATAGAGATGCCTGACCTCGATCCTTCTATAGTCGAACATCACATCGACGCATGGGCAGATGTCGCCCCAGTCTGTCAAAAGCAGTGCCCACTTCACCCATCCAAAGTTGCGGCTATCAAAGCCGAAATTGACAAGTTATGCATCGTTGGGTTCATTTACCCCATTGCATATACCTCATGGGTTTCCAACCCCGTCCCCATTAACAAAAAACAGGGCACTATTTGCATCTGCACCGACTTTCGCGATCAAAACCATGCTTGTCCCAAAGACAAATTCCCAACCCCTTCCATCGACCAAATTATCGATGACTGTCTCGCCCATGAAGCCTTGTCCCTCATGGATGGGTTCTCCAGCTACAATCAAATCCAAATCCATCCAACAGATCGGTATAAAACCGCTTTTACTACCCCATGGGGTACTTTTGTTTATCGTGTCATGCCTTTTGGGATAAAAAAATGCAGGTGATACATTCCAACGAGCCATGACTTATGTTTTCCATGATCTTGCTCGCATCATCCTTGCTTACTTGGATGACCTCACTACTCGATCCAAGAAAAGAACTCAACATCTAGACGACTTACGAGTTGTGTTTCAACGATGTCGCTAGTACAATATCCACCTGAACCCCCTCAAGTGTGTATTCTTCATCATCGTCAGACGCCTTCTTGGGTTCATTGTCTCTCAACATGGCATCACAGTGGACCCCCTCAAGGTCCAAGCTATCACTGAAATTCCACCACCTAGGAATTTGCACCAACTGTAGAGCCTATAAGATAAAGCCAACTTTTTATGACGCTTTGTCCCAGATTATGCCACTCACGCACATGGTTTCCTTTGCTTACTATGTCATGATATCCCATTTCGATGGGATGAACATGCCCAAACCGCTTTGGATGATTTAAAAGCGGTGCTATCCAACGCCCCTTTGATTAGTCCTCCAGACTATGACCGTGATTATATCCTCTACTTATCAACCTCAACCGTCTTAGTAGCAGGAGTCCTCATCCAACTAGGGGATGATGGATGAGAGCATTTTATTTACTACATCAGTAAAAATATTTCAGGACCACCCCTGAAATACAATCATGATGAGAAACTAGCCCTTGCAGTTGTCCTCGCAATTCAAAAATTGTGTCACTATATCCTGCTTCACACTACTAAAGTTGTAGCAGATTCTAACCCCATGCAGTACTTGCTTAGTCAACGGTATATTAATGGAAAATTTTCTCGATGGATTGTCATCCTTTAGGAATACAACCTAGATTTCGCAACTCCCAAAAGAAAGAAAGCACGTGTTTTCTACGAACTCATCACGACGTTTCCCTTAGACGCTAAAGGTTCACCCGTCAATATGGATTTTCCCAGCGAACACCTCTTCTTCATCCCCTTGGATGACCCCTGGTATGGAGACCTTCTCGTCTACCTTCAGACACAAAAATTTGGGTCTCATCTCTCTCGAGATTATTGTCAGCACATTCACCATCAGGCCCCTTGGTACCTCCTCATCGGGGACATTTTGTACCAACATGGGGTCGACACCATACTCTGTCAATGTCTGACCATCGAGGAAGCAGACAGAGTCTTAAACAATTTCCATAGTGGCAACTGCGGCGGCCACCTTTCAGGTATGTCCACTGCCCAAAAAATCATTCGAGCGGGATACTTTTGGCCCACACTATTTCATGATTGCATCCACGCTGTCAAGCAATGCGACAAATGCTAGCTCTATGCAAACAAAGCATGAGCGCCACCCTCTCTTCTACATCCAGTCATCACCGTCGACCCCTTCTGCAAATAGGGCATAGACTTCATGACTTGCAATCCCCCATCTAGTAGTGGACACAAGTACATCATCATGGCAGTAGATTACTTTACCAAATGGGTCGAAGCCATGCCTACCTTCAAAAATACCGCTGACACAATAGCGCGTTTTTTCTTCAACCACGTAATTACCTGTTTCGGAATTCCACTACAATTACTCTAATCATGGTAAGAACTTTGAGAATGAGATCTTCGTCAAACTCTCCTCAAAATTAGGCTTCTCCCATGATTTTTTCTCCCCATACTAACCCCAGTCCAACAGACAGGTCGAGACTGTCAACAAAGTCCTCAAAACCATGTTGCAACATATCATTAACAAACATAAGACCAATTGGCATCATATGTTGTTTTCAACATTATGGGCTTATCGCATGACAGTGAAAACTTCCACTAGTTTTACATTGTTTCATCTCTTCCATGGGATCGAAGCCACCCTCCCCATCGAGTGTGAAATCCCCACGTTGCGCACCTCCATCGAGTTATTACCTGACACTTCTCTAATGGAGCAGTGCTTGCTGACTTTAGAGTCGTTGGATGAAGATCATCAGTCTTCATTACAGAACAACGTGGCATCTAAAAAATGGTCCAAAGCCACCTTTGATTGCCATGTTAACCTTCGCTCATTTAACGAAGGAGATCTCATCCTAGCCTATGATATCTCCCACGATACTCTCGATCATGGGAAATTCAAGTCATTATGGCATGGACCCTACATTTTCCAACACTGACTCACTAAAGGTGCATACATCCTGGCCTCTCTCAAAGGCTATCCTCTCAAAGAACCCGTCAACAGGTTGTACTTAAAGAAGTTTTATGCCTGAGCATAGTCACCCTACACTAGGATTTTTCTTTGTACACATTTGTAGAGTTTTTAGTCTTCTTTTTTCACCTCCACACCTCATGTCTGATCTACCATCCATGTTATTGACAGATGCATCCTCCATCGTCCTACCACATCGGTTACGCTGACGGTGCTAGCCATTGGACACAGAATCTCTCTTCGGCTGCTCGGGCCCTCTATACCCCCTCACATGAACTGCTCCACTCCAGCGGCATATGTTTGGGCTCAGCCACCAACAACCAAGCAGAATATGCAGCCATCATTAGTCTCCTTGCCGAGGCCAGTCACCGCCACATTCATCACCTTAGCATTTTTTTATATTCCCAGTTTGTTTTCCTACAGCTCAACAATGTATATTGTGTCTGCGATCCTTTCCTCTTTCGCAAATATCTGCAAGTTAGACTCTTATCTCGAAAATTTGATTCAATTACAATTACACATATTCCACAAAAATTTAATCAAATAATAGATAATATGGCTAACCTAGTGTTAGATTGGCATTTATCGCATCAAAGACATCATTACATATACATAATCATCAAACATCGGTCACAACATATAGTTTAGACATCATAAACCATCACAAATATCAACACATGTAAACATCACAAAGATCCAAAAGATGTGTACCCATATATATATATCTTGGTCAAAGTACCATAAATGTTTACAAAAGTACAACATATACATCGTCCGTAGGCAAGTGAGTCCCATCACCCCTATAGGTACAAAATGGGTACCCCCTACCCTATACAAAATGGGTATCAACTACCCTGTACAAAATGGGCTCGCAAGCCTATATAAATAAGAAAAAAAAAATCGGCACTCATGGTGCCCCCAGAGCTCCCCCACTAGGTCCTCTGTTAGTAGGAGGCACCCCGCCAGCTGGGGGTCCTCCAGGTCCGGGGGAAAGTCGACTAGTCATCGTTGCCCCCGCTACATCTGCCTGGTGGATCAAAGTCTGCCACTCTGCTGGAACACCTACACACTACTCGAGGACTCTCTCGTCCTGAATGTGGGACCACATGCTCTCTGGCACACCCTAAAGCACCTCCTCGAACCGAAGATGAATATCCTCCATCCCCCTGCCGTCATCTACCCACAGCGCATGCAATGGCCCCACACTTGGATCATCGAACCTATGTCACTGGACTGCCCTTGGCTCATCTGTTGGCCCCACACCATCATAGTCCCTCCGATGCCTCTCTCCTACCTGCGACAGTCGCACTGGCCCCTGGTGAGCCGACTCTCCAACCATCTCTTCCTCATAGCCTCGAGGCCCCACATATGCTACACAAAAACCAAATATAGAGTCAGCATCCACATATATATAAACATATGCTACACCATCAAAATCACAAAACATAAATTCATAAACGTACCTCTCTGGTCCCAGACCTCTATAGGAGGCAGCTCCATGTCTGGGTCATGCCGGAAATCCATCCCACCGTATGGGTACCGGAGTATAACCTGTGGCATGTGACACCAAACCCATGCCACTGTGGCCATAAAGTAGTGGCCACCCTCTCCCCCTCTGTGACACACCAAAATCTAGGCCCACCACATCAATCGCGGTTCCTGCGGCCCTGCAGGTAGCAGCAAAATCCTCGAGCGAAACATAGGCACCCTCTCCATAAACCATGCCACCAGGATGAACCCAAAGGAAAACTCACCAGAGTCGGTGGTCTGACACCGGTGAATTTTCCCCATCATCCTTGAGTGCAACATTAGCCCCCAAGAAAAAACGTCTCCATCTAGGACCCTCTCCACAATCCTCAGCTGACCTCCATGTTACACATCAACATTACTCGCTTTGATAAGTGTCGCATGTTGCTCACAAGTGTCGCATGTTGCTCGCAAGTGTCGCATGTTGCTCATAAGTGTCGCACGTATCAAGCAAAGCATATTTCCATGATGACAACACTAAGGAGACATTTAAAATTCCTCAAACACTTGATTTGAAGAAAGAGGAATGGCTAACTGGAGATAAGAACCTCTTGCCACCTAAAAGGAGCATTTAATTTAAGGTTTTGGGAGAGAGCGCTCCCCTACATCACCCTTAGGAGCGTTGGCGCTCCCCTATAAGGTGCTAGGGAGCGTTATAGCACCAAACAACCCTTCTGAGGGAGCGCTATAGATTTTTATAGCGTTGGCACCCCCCTTGAGCCTACTAGGGAGCGCTATAGCGCCCTGATGCCCCTTTTGAGGGAGTGTTGTCTAATCTAGGCAGCAGTTGATCTGTTGAGGAGAATAAGGGGAAGATCTTTCGAGTTTGGAAGGAAGTTGCATTCGAATTCCTGGTTCAACCATGATCTTAGGAGAAGATCCCTGATCTAAGGAGGGAATTCCTCAACTTACCCTAAAGATACCTCAAGAGGTTAGGCCTCTCTGAACCTATATAAGCAGGCTCTATGATGGTGAAAAAAAGGAGCAAGAATTGGAAGCATGAAACCTATGATCTCATAGGAAACATACAGTGAACTGGAGGAAAGTAATCAACAAAGTTGTTGTCGTCCAGATCATGGATCTTTTGAGCAAGGGTTAGACAAATCGGACTTGACGAAGCTGTCGCATTCGCATCTACGGTTGTAAGCTACTTCTATCATTGTTCTCATTAATATGACACGCTTGGCCTGTTTCTTTCTAGTTTGTGTTTAATTGCACATAAACTTGTCTCTGATAGATAGATCTATTTCGAGCTAATATCAATAGAGTAGGAAGTGGTTGTACTATTGTTTGTCTACAGGGCTCATCGAGGAGCGAAAGATTGGAGCTCAACTCGGAGCGTGCAGGGACAAACGTCGGTAAAAGATACTTCTTTTCTCCTTCCTCCTCATGCATTAGTTTGTATAGATCCAAAAGGAAGTCAGTGTCCATGTTAAGCATCTTCTGTCTTAAGAGTTAAGAGTCTAGCTCTCAAGAGGAGATCTACCTGTCCGCAGGGAGATTTTCCTTCAACAGAAACCAACGACTCCACTGGGGATCGAATCGAAACTTTTTGGTTTTGATTTTTCCTCATAGAACTTGTCTTACCCTTTGATTGTTTTCAGACCTGGTTCACTCCTTTTTGATTGATTTCATGAGCTGATTGACTCCTTACCCCATCACACTCAGCTTGATTTCCAGAATTCGATTGAAATTTTGGATATTTTGACATTTTCATGAGATTTTCAAGCCTGGTGTCCCTGTGGATGTGTTGACAGAGCGCCAGTTCTCCCTGGGTATGTTAGACAAAGCGTTATATCGCTTGGTGCCCTTTACACCAGAGCGCCAACCCTCTTTTGACAAAAAAAAATTCCAGGATTTCTTTTTTCAGGGTCCAGTCTCTGTGTTTCACTTGCTGAGCCTCTTTGTGAGTTAATGCTTCTTCCCACTCAACTTTGACATCCTTATTTCTTAGGAACAAACACCTTGTTGTTTAGATTTTGTAGCCTTCTTCATTATTTTTTGAGTTTTTCTGCTATTGGGAGTTTGAAACCAATGCACTGTTTTTCTCTCCTTTTTGACTGAGCGAGAAACTCTGGTGAGGGACATCGGAAGTCTACGAATCTCTTCATTTGGATTTTTTTAAGGTCACTGTTCTTCAGTCTCTCTTTTGTGTGAAATTCCTGGTTTTCTTTGTTTTCTTTTTTTCTTCTTGTTTTCGACCACAACAAGAGGGTGTATTGTTTGTACACAACCTGCTTATGCTTGTCTGAGTTTCCTTGATCCAAAAGGTCAATTAGCAGGAGAAGTGTTGTTTTGAATTAATCATTATTTGAACACAAACAATAAAGAGACATCTTCATGATTGATTTGCATATTAGAAGACATTTCCAGAAAGTTTTAGCACCACATTGGATTTGATTGAAAAAAATTTGTTTGAGGACATTCCTTGTTAGTGCTTGTTAGTGAAAAGAACTCTCTATCTCTCCCCTAAATAGATATTCATTGAAAAGAAATGATTGCTTATCATCTTTGATGCATTTTTGGGGGATTGAGTCATCATTCCATCCGTTTCACTTCCATGCACCCCTTCTGAGTAAAGAACAGCTATAAAATGAACGCTAATTAAAAACTATCTAGAACATTTTCTTTTCTAGGGTCCTCCACCAACAGTAGACTAGGATTAGTACTTTGGATTAGGATGTGAGCATAACTCTCCAAAGTTTCCAAAACAAACATTAGCATCCTGAGCTAGGGAGAGTCAAATCCAATTGTCGTATAAGTCTACCTGGGATCCCCCTCTCACACAGGGGTTATGCACGAGGTCACACTCGGGAAAGCTATGAAGATTATCCCTCCGTGGTTTGACTGATTGTAGTATTCAGATCGTATTATGGGGATCGCTTAAAGGTATACCCACAATGTTGAGTGGAAGCCTTTCAAGTTGATTTCGGGCTAGATACCCTGCCCGTACGTTCGGACTGGACTGTCGATTGTACCCACCCAGGGGTTGACTGCGGATTGGTAACCTTAGTGGCCATAATCTTTAGGGTCTTACACAAGGTGACAGTGAAGGGAAGTCTCACTGTACCTGGAGAAGACATTGGTCAAACTTACTCGGGCTCCTTGGAGGGTAAATCCACAATTACTGCATGGAAGCTTGCACCAGGGTGAAAGTCCGTTAAGCAGGTCGCCATTGTAACTGTTCCACCATATCCCCACCCCTTCTTGACTTGATCACGCGACGTTGGATTTCATCACCAACTAGTACGGTCATCAAGAGAAGGTCATGTTTGCTTGGTTGTGATTTCTAGATTCTATTAGCGTATGCTACTTCTTTTCGGTAGTTGGCCATAGATTTTTTTTCGCCGACTCTTTTTCACCAACATTGACCCTCCACGTCGTTCGTGGAGGCTACAGGGACTTCCTCAAGAAAATATGGAAGAGAATACCAATTTACCCCCTCATTCTATGGAGTAATCTCCTCAATAGAGCGAGGTCCACGACACTATAACCTCCCAAGAAGAAGTTCCCACCTCTTTGGAGAATTTTTGAATTGTTTCAAAGTCTCTGGAGGCTTTCCGCATTCCAGAGGGATATGAGAGACGTGTTCTCCAACTGAATTCAACCGATGAATTTGTCGTCGTCAATCTTTCTGACATTCCGACTGGGCCTCATTCAAACCCTTTAGTCGATGACCCCTTTTGGACCGCAGACATTGTTCGAAGTCCACTGCGCATGGTGAAAGATCTTTATGGAACATGAATAGGTGCCGACACACCTATCACCTACACCGTACCTTTAAACCATTTTATCAGTACTACCATTTTTTCAACCACATCGTCCATTGGTCCGAACACATTGTCTGTTGGCCCAAGGTCCACTTTTTCTCTCCAGACGGCTCACTCTACAATGGTCCCTCATGTTCTGACTATTCCCACTGGTAATGCGGTGGTTAGCCAAGCTGCAATTGGCACACCAATAACACCTAGACCTTCATCATCACTCCCTTTTGGGTATAGAGCATTGAATTCTTCCGCTGTCACTACTACCCAAGTTATGCCTGGAAGTTCTATACCTATACAACAACCCGGAGGAACTGATCTTGGTATCTTTAATCCATCAAGCAACACCTGTCAGTCATCTACGTCTGGTTCCCAAATTTCAGGAACTCCACCTCAAGCTGGGGGGCATTCTCCCACCGGAGGACAACTTCCATTTGGAGGGCACCCTCATGCTGGGGGGAAACCTCAATCTGGAGCCTACCATCAACCATATGGACAAAATGTGTCTACCACACCCAATCCGTAGAACATCCCTTTTCCAGGAAACCCATAGTTCTCGGGGGGACACAATCCTCAATTCTCCACAACAACCTCTTCCCCCTCAAGGGACCCATCTATATCCTCCTTATGGAAAAACGCCAAATCCAACTTATAATCCTCAAAACCCATCCGGTTATCCTCCGCTCGCGCATGTTTCTCGAACCACCTCAAATCCTGTGTACCCTGGTCAACACCAACCTTATACAAGAGGGCCCACTGGTTACAATTATCCGCATAACCCAGTGTATGGTCCTATTGGTGTTCCTATGCCACACCAGTATTACCCGCAGGTTAACCAAAAACTACCTTTCTTAGCGACTCTGGACCTTCCAGACTTGTCTCGGTTAACGAATGATCCTATTTTTCATTCTCCGGTTTGGCCAGCTATTCCAGCTAAACTTCCTTCTAATATTCCAAAATTCGATGGAAAGTCTGGAGAAGACCCAAAAAACCATGTGATGACTTTCCATCTGTGGTGTTCATCCAACTCCCTCATGGATGATTCTATACGTTTGCATCTTTTCCAACGAATGCTTACGGGTTCTGCAGCAAAATGGTATATCGAACTACCACGTGCTTCTTTTCACGATTTCAACTCTCTTGCCATGTCCTTCCTCACACACTTCCAACTACCCATTCGATACGAGACGGGTACCGAATTATTGACCTCCCTTCGTCAGACAACCTCCGTACATATATATGATCATATTCATGAATGGAGACGATGACGAAGGTTAATCAAAGAGGTCATCCCTGACCAATTATTGGCGGAATGGTTCACCAAATTGCTGCTACCCTAGATCGCTCGTGATGTTGTTATGGGTGGTGTAGTCACCGAGGAAGAGGCTATTGCTTGAGCTTAGTACTTAGATTTGGTTTATTCACAATCTAGTACTCTTTATGAGTTGATACCAAATGCTACTCGTGCCACTAATGATCCATCCAAACCATCGTCTACCTCTCACGCGGCTGGAGTTATTGGCTCCGTCAAAACCCAATCTCCTTCCCAGTCGACTGGAACAACCCAGCGGTCCGCTTCAACGTCTGCTCCTAGTTCGACTACACCCTCTTCTACCTCCCCTCAAACTCAGGTCTCTGAGGTGAATACGGTCCAATCGACCCCTTCACAACAATCTGGGGGCAAGAAGAAAGCAAGAAATAAACCAAAGAAAAACAACAACAATGAACAACCAAAAAATCAACCTCAAACCCCTGCTGTCGGAAAACAACCACAACGAAAACCGAAATTCCCATGTCTCATTTGTGGCAATGATCACTACACCCGAGACTATCCACATCGTGATGAAGTGGCCAAACTTTTTAAGGGAAATTCACAACCCGCTGTGCTTACTCAGCCTTTTCCACAGTAGCAATCTTTGGTTGCTCAAACCCCCACTCCAGGGGGCAGTTCCAACCAATCCCATGATGAGGCCTCGACAAGCACCCACATTTACATGTTTAACGGGATTAATCTAACCACTCGCACTACGACATATGACACACCGATTAAACCTGATAAGCCGAAGACTACTAACGGTTCCTTACCGGACCCATTACCATCTTCTGTTAGTCCTCCATCTGCTAGCCCTCCGTTCGGACCGCTCCAGATCGAGAAACCTTCGTTTGACTCCATCTTAAGCCTCCTAAGAGCACTATCCGGAAATCTACCTTTAATCCTAGTTCACGGGCTGCCCAAAACTACAACATCGTTGAAGATTTGGCTCAAGCACCGTGTGCTATGTCTGCTCTGGAAGTTCTACAACACTGTCCCAGTCAACGTAGAATGCTCTTGGCTGCCATCGGCGCTTTCGATCTTGAGTTGTCTAATAGCCTCACGTTTAATCTGGATGATCATCAGCCTCGACTCTCCCACCAACTAGCTTTTCAAATCGATGTTGTTGTTCACAATCAACAAATCCACCGAACTATCTTGGATGAGGGAGCCTCTACTTGTGTCATGTCTTTAGCTTGTTGGAAAGGCTTAAAATCACCTACCCTTAACAAATCCCCCATGATGTTACGCACTTTTGATGGGCGAGGTTTTCATCCTCATGGACTTTTACAATCCTTAGTCGTTCAGTTGGGCAGAAAAACTGTTATTGTTGATGTCGAGGTGTTCGACGCCCCCCTCGATTACAACCTACTACTAGGAAGAAGTTGGTTCTACACTATGACTGTCGTCGCCTCGTTGGTGTTTCGATGTGTACAATTCCCCCATCAAGGCAAAATTGTCACTATCGATCAACTAGATTTTTGTACACCCGACGCTCGTGCCCCTGTCACCAACAACATTCCTTTTTTGGGAGACCACCCAATCACGTATGAAAGCGTTGGTGTTGGCTTGTTAAAAGATTCTAGACTTATGGGTACTTTCCCTACACCACTTCCACCCACCACACATCATATTGCCACCGTCAATATGATTTCGACTATGCCTTATCAATCTTTGGAATCATTTGACCCTTGGATTGTACCTAGTCCTATGGAATTCGATGTGCTAGGTGACACCATGCCACTTAGCCCAGCCGAGGCCACATACGTGGCTATTCAATCTACCTCTCCCTCTCCAGATAACCCACATTTATTGGCACCCGATGCCTACTCGATGTCGTCATGGTTGGATTCCCTATCGTCTGCAATCGATTACATTTCCCAAATTTTCCCTTCCGACGAATCTATAATGGAAATGCTTAGTATTGATGACGTACCTTGGGATGATAACCATCATCGATCCTCTTTTCTTCCACCTCTGGAAGAAATTCACAAAGAATTACACTCTGTCTTCCCTCCTGATGTTACCAATTCTCCACAATCCCCCATCCTCACACAAGATACTCTTTCTGAGGGGAATATGGGTAATATATCTACTACGATTGTTATTGATATTTCGATCAAAGAGGGCATTGTGGAAAACATTAACCTTGGTGCTAATTGCACACCCGAAGAAGTGGTATCTTACACCGCTCTGGTTAAATAATTCCGCGATGTCTTCGCTTGGAGCTACGAGGAAATGCTAGGGATTGACCCTTCGATCATCGTGCATGAAATCAAGACTTACCCAGGTGCGAAACCTGTTCGACAAAAAATCCGCCCGGTTCATCCCAAGAAAATCGCAGCCATAAAGGCAGAAGTTGAGAAAATTTTAAAATTTGGCTTTATCTATCCCGTCCCTTTGACAGAATGGGTCTCCAACCTTGTTCCGGTTGCCAAAAAACAAGGGACCATCTGTGTTTGTGTTGACTATCGCGATCTCAATAAGGCTTGTCCAAAATACAACTACCCTATGCCCTTCATCGACCAGATCATTGATAATTGCACTGGGAGCGTAATCTTCTCCTTCATGGATGGTTTTTTCGAGTACAACCAGATTGAAATTTTACCTTCTGACCAACATAAGACAACCTTTATCTGCCCATGGGGAACCTTCGCCTATCGAAAGCTACCTTTTGGACTAAAAAATGCTGGTGCTACTTTCCAGTGGGCCATGTCATACGCTTTCCACGATATCAAGCATATTGCAGAACCTTACCTCGACGACTTACCTACCCACTCATCCAATCGATCAGATCACGTTGATCACTTACGGGCTATTTTTCTTCGATGTCGGTTTTACCGTATCCGCTTGAACCCACATAAGTGTATTTTTTCTTTCGAATCCAGTCGACTCCTCGGTTTTGTTGTCTCCAAAGATAGGATTCGGGTGGATCCCTTAAAGATTAAGGCTATTCTTGCCTTACCCCCACCTACTAATTTGACCCAACTCCAAAGTTTGCAAGGAAAAGCAAACTTCCTTCGTCGTTTCATTTGTAACTACGCTGAGATAACTAAAGGATTCATGCGATTATTACAGAAAAATACCCCTTTCATCTGGGATGACATCGCTCAACGATCGTTTGACGCTCTCAAGCATGCCTTGACCCATGCACCTTTGTTGCACCCTCCAGAGTATACAAAGGACTACATCCTTTACTTAGCTGCCTCCACTTCCACTATTGCAATGGTGTTAGTTCAGGAAGACCCCAACGGTGAGGAACATGTGATATATTACCTGAGCAAGAGTATATCTGGACCCGAACTCCGATATTCACATGTAGAGAAAATGGCTCTGGCAGTCATCATCGCTGTCCAGAGATTTTGCCATTACATCCTACTACGCACCACCACTGTGATTGCGGACTCAAACCCCATGTACCACATCTTGACACGTCAAGTGCTCGGGGGCAAATATTCTAAATGGATCATCATCCTTCAGGAATTTGATCTTGAATTTGCGAAGTCCAAAGCCAAAAATTCCCTGGTGTTTGCGGAGCTTATCTGCGATCTCCCCCATGCTGATGAAGATCTTGAACCTAAAGATTCTCTCCTTGATGAAACTCTTTTCCTCATTAGCACCTCTGATCCTTGGTATGGAGACATCCTCCTTTACCTTCAAACCCAACGCTTTCAGCCTAACACTTCCCGCGAAGAGCATCGACGTATTCGCCACCATTCTCGTCGTTATCTTATCGTCGGTGACACCTTGTATCGTCGTAGTATTGACACTATCCTTCAACGATGTTTGATTCATGCAGAGGCTGAACGTGTTCTAAACGACTGTCACCTTGGAGCCCGTGGCGGTCACCTTTCTAGGATGGCCACATCCCAAAAAATTCTACGTGCCGGCTATTTTTGGCCCTCGATTTTCAAAGATTGTATTGAGGCAGTCAAAAAATGCCCACCCTGCCAAGTTTTTAACAACAAGGCACGCACCCACCCTACTACGCTGCACCCCATTATCGCCATCGGCCCCTTTGCCAAATGGGGTATCGATTTCATGCAATGTAAGCCTACCTCAGCCGGGGGGCATGGTTATATAATCGTCGTCGTCGACTACTTTACCAAATGGGCTGAGGCTATGCCTACCTTTCTGAATGATGGTCGTATCACAACTCTGTTTGTTTTTAACCACATCATAACTCATTTTGGTGTACCACGTGCCATTGTCACTGATCACGGTGCACACTTTAAGAACCAGATGATGAGTGAATTGCATGCCAAGTTGGGTTTTCGCCATGAAAACTCATCCCCATACTATCCTCAGGCCAACAAACAAGTTGAAGCCATCAACAAGGTCCTCAAAACCATGATTCAACGCATGGTAGGGGCAAATAAGACATCCTGGCATCTACAACTTTTTTCCGCTCTCTGGGCTTACCTTACTTCCGTGAAAACTGCAACTGGGTTCACTCCTTTCTAGTTAGTGTATGGCATCAAATTCATTTTACCAATCGAGTGTGAGATTCCATCTTTGAAACTTAAAGTAGAATTCCTACCCCATACTTCTGCCGAAGAAGAACGTTTCTTATATCTGACCAAACTGGACGAAACACGTCGTGATGCCGCTCTCGTTAACGAGGCACATCAGAAATGGATAAAAAATCAATATGACAAATCCGTCCATCCTCGGACTTTTGCAGAAGGAGACTTAGTCCTCGTCTATGACCAGGCTCATGACAAACTAGGGATAGGTAAGTTAGAACCTCTGTGGCATGGCCCTTACATTGTGAAACATGTTCTGCACAGAGGTGCCTATGAGTTAGTCGATTATGATGGAATCTCCCTGGGAGAGCCCCGAAATGGGCTTTACCTTAAAAAGTACTATGCCTAGATCACCTAGCATGTGTACTTTGTACATTATTGTATTTTAGTTTGGTGTGTCTATTTCTTTCGCGTGCTCAATTCTTTACCCTTACCACTCATGACTGTGCCTTGTGTTTTCATGCGCAGTTGATGTCTTCCTTCCCTATCTTTGGCGGGTTTGTAGATGGCACTAGTCGACACACCTGGAACATTGCTTCGGCAGCATGGGTCATTTACCAATTTGACGAGGTAGTGAGTTCAGGAGGTATTTGCTTAGGACCAGCGACTAATAACATGGAAAAATATCATGTTGTCATCGGACTTTTGACCCAAGCGTCCTCCCTAGGTATCTCTCGTATCATTGTTAACCTAGACTCCCAACTCGTGGTCTATCAACTCAACCGTATCTACACTATTCGTAATCCTATCCTGCTACGTCTCCACCTACAAGTTCGTCGTCTAGAACGAATGTTTGATTACATCGAATACAAACATATTCCAAGAGAACTCAATGATGTTTCAGATTCATTAGCTAATTATATCATGGATTTGTATCTCGCCCATAGATAAGGTTTCATGAAGGAAAACAAATTGTACATCACATGTAAATTAAAACACATCACATTAAAAAACATCATCATGCATAGATTTTTTGGCACTGTAAAAACTCGGAACTGTATATATATACATAGCGTAACTGAAAATGTTTTCATTACATCAAAAAAGTATTTGGAAGAGAAAAAATTTGGGTCTTTACACCCATACAACATCGTCTGACAAGTCATACAAAATATACAATCACTAGAGAGACTCTAATCTCTCTGCACCGCATTGTGCTCTGAGTAACATATCACTGCACACACTACGCGTCTCAGTAGAGAATTAACATTCTCTGGCACCCCCACAGTATGTCTCTATAGATGTAAAGGCACTTCTCTCCTCCGTAGAGGAGGAATGCCCATCGTGAGGCCTTGAAGGTTTATTTCAACCTCCCGGAGACGCATCACTGGTGCCCCTGGATCTACTGCAACCTGAGCACCCCCGCGACGTCCTGGTATTGGTATCTCAGTCAGGCACACTGCTCCCTTGTCTGCATGTTAAAAACAATATATCCATTAAAAACTCTTCCACATACCCAAAAAAATATATACATTAAAAACTTAAAACAAAAAACTAGGCAAGGTGTCGCTTAGTCTCTCACCTGACACATCCCAATCTTCCCCCGCTGGTAGAATCAAATCCATGCTCCCACAAAAGTCCACATCAGCATATGGGAAGTCTTCTATCCAAAGATACTGGTGTCTCATCCAAGCAAATAAGTCACCGGTGAAACGAAACTCTGACTTTGCCACTAGTCTCGGACAAAGACTAGTCCACCGTTCCATCCATGGTTCTTCCACTGGTCATACCGCCAATGCAATCTAAGACTGCATCTGGGGGGATGCACTCTAAGAAGAATGAGACCAAGAACGAACCATATCCGAACTTTTTCTGCCCCATCCTACACCACGAAACCTGTTCCTTCACATTCCGAAGAAACCCTGCGCTCCAGTTAAATAGTGTCGGCTCCAAACACTGTACGCCATAAGCTACCTATGATCTCGACGCCAGATGTGCGCTAGTGCTTCCCGTCACACTCGTGATGACAAACAAAATGGACCGAAGGGGTAACTCTCTGATATCCTTGATGGGGATTCTACCGCCCACCAGTCTTGCTCCTAGGACACAATGACATGCCAGATACACACCCACTTGCTCAGGAAGTTCCCTATGTCCGGAAAAAGCTATAGGAACTCCTCTTTTCGAGAGGCCAGTCAAGAAATATACATCTTCCAACTCGATGGTTAGAAGCTGTGTTCCGATCCGAAACCCTTGCTCTGCGACATCCCACAAGTTGATTATGTACTCAAGCAGAAGGATTTCTTTCTTCATCTTCTGCAACTTGAAGAATTTTAGAAGGCCACAATCTCTCAACGTGGCCCGCGTACGAGGACTCCGCAAAGCAACCAAATCATTGAGCTCATGCTCCCTTTCCTTCCACTCGATCATGGTCGTTGCCGAAATGACCTACAAACAAACAAAAAACAAAGAATTTCATTATTCAAATTTTTCGGCAATTTCTCAAGCAATTTAAAAACTTGAAATCTATTGCTCACACTATCCAAAAGGGACCACACCCTCTTTTCATTACTCAATAATCCATACGCAGCTATAAAACGTTTTAAAATTAAAACAATTTCCATCAATGGCTGCGTGGGCATATGTTTGAGTTTCTTATGGGTTCTTCAACAAAAACGACCTATCTAATCAAGTGTCAAAGTGTTGGCATCTATAATATCACCCTCTAAAAAAAATTTTTGCAAACAAATGTCTTTTACCCATCGTTTTCATTAGAGGCCAATTTGATCTTTTTTGGAGCGACCTAGGGCTTTGTTTTTTAATTTAAATATTGTTGTGAAAACAAATATTAAACCATGTAATTGAAAGAAGGGGAAATGAATATCTACCCAGTCCAAACAGCGAGAGAAACGGTCAACCGTAGCTCCGGTATCAAGCAAAACAAGATCCACCTCCAAAGTGAGAATCTCCACTGCTACAAATCCTTATGCAAAATGAAATGGTAAATGAAGATTTTTCTTGTATTACTATTTATAAATTTCCATTTTTTATAAGGTATAGTCATTTATGGGTTTCTTTAACAGTACAATGGCTTCACTAAACCTCTGGATTGCAGTTTTGACACTACAGGTTTCAAAGCAGTTCTGATCATTTGTTTACCTTGTCACATCCATGAGCATAGTCTTAGTTCGTTCTCAATCTCGAGAATATAAGAACGCACCGGGTAGACTTTTATCTCTTTTTCAGACCCGTATGGACACACGAAAAAGGAACCCCCTGGAGTTATCTTTAAATTCTTTTCAGACTCTCTAAACATGAAAAGATCATCGAGTGATCTTGCTTCCTTTCACACTCATTAAAAGGTTCGAAAGGGCGTCTTTCGAGTGGTATTTTATCCCCTTTTCGGCCTCGTGAGACTAACTGTATGAAAAATGAACTGAGAGAGTTATCTTTTAAGTGTTTTTCCAGACTCTATAATCATGAAAAACCTTCGAGTTTTATGTCTTTGGACTCACTAAAACAAACATCGACAGGCCCGTACGGGACCGAACCCTTACTTCTTCCAGTTCGTTAAACAAAGGAAGAGGAACTTACCGAAGGTGAGTTATATCGAGCATGTGTTACCCTCCTCGAGCTCGTTAAATTAAAAAGAGGTACTCATCTAT
>ML802672.1:66085-77194 GCA_009831015.1 Picea engelmannii | reverse complement strand
TGTGCAGCTTCTGTCAAGTTCTCCGAGTCTATACCCTTGCTTGAAAGTCTACAAATCATTTCAGTTATCAGTTCTCATCTTCTAACTTCATACTTTGGGGGGCAATCTGTTACACATCAACATTACTCGCTTTGATAAGTGTCGTATGTTGCTCACAAGTGTCGCATGTTGCTCGCAAGTGTCGCATGTTGCTCATAAGTGTCGCACGTATCAAGCAAAGCATACTGCCATGATGACGACACTAAGGAGACATTCAAAATGCCTCAAATACTTGATTTGAAGAAAGAGGAATGGCTAACTGGAGATAAGAACCTCTTGCCACCTGAAAGGAGCATTTAATTTAAGGTTTTGGGAGAGAGCGCTCCCCTACATCACCCTTAGGAGCGCTGGTGCTCCCCTATAAGGTGTTAGGGAGCGTTATAGCACCAAACAACCCTTTTGAGGGAGCGCTATAGATTTTTAGACCGCTGGTTCCCCCCTTGAGCCTACTAGGGAGCGCTATAGCGCCCTGATGCCCCTTTTGAGGGAGCGTTGTCTAATCTGGGCAGCAGTTGATCTATTGAGAAGAATAAGGGGAAGATCTTTCAAGTTTGGAAGGCAGTTGCATTCAAATTCCTGGTTCAACCATGATCTTTGGAGAAGATCCCTGATCTAAGGAGGGAATTCCTCAACTTACCCTAAAGATACCTCAAGAGGTTAGGCCTCTCTGAACCTATATAAGCAGGCTCTATGATGGTGAAAAAAAGGAGGAAGAATTGGAAGCATGAAACCTATGATCTCATAGGAAACATACAATGAACTGGAGGAAAGTAATCAGTAAAGTTGCTGTCATCCGGATCGTGGATCTTTTAAGCAAGGGTTAGACAAAGGGGACTTGATGAAGTTGTCGCATTCACATCTACGGTTGTAAGCTACTTCTGTCATTGTTCTCATTAATATGACACGCTTGGCCTGTTTCTTTCTAGTTTGTGTTTAATTGCACATAAACTTGTCTCTGATAGATAGATCTATTTCGAGCTAATATCAATAGAGTAGGAAGTGGTTGTACTATTGTTTGTCTATAGGGCTCATCGAGGAGCGAAAGATTGGAGCTCAACTCGGAGCGTGCAGGGACAAACGTCGGTAAAAGGTACTTCTTTTCTCCTTCCTCCTCATGCATTAGTTTGTATAGATCTGAAAGGAAGTCAGTGTCCATGTTAAGCATCTTCTGTCTTAAGAGTTAAGAGTCTAGCTCTCAAGAGGAGATCTACCTGTCTGCAGGGAGATTTTCCTTCAACACTCCAAAAATCTGTTGAGTCGCTAAGGATCCGTAGATCCTCACCACCATGGTCATGATGCACTAATGTAAGATCTCGTCCATCGCCTCAATACAGAAAACCAAACTTGACATCAGGTTCAGCCCCGTACAGTAGCATCGTTCCACATCTATCAGCCACACATCCCCCAACAACTAGGGGTCAGCAGGCAGGGCCATTCCCCAGAAGGGGAGCCCCATTAGAAAATATACATCCTCAACAACTGAGAGTGTCAGTTGTTTCCCCCTCACAATGAAGCACTTCAGATCAGTTCTCCAAATCAATATAAGATACTGAAACAGGTAGTCATGTGACCATATCAGTGGGAAATCGAAGAACTTGAGCAGCTCATAGGCTTCCAAGTCTCTCTGAACACCAGGCTCCTCTCTCACTACCTCTCAGAGGTGCTCCCAGTCTCACTCCCTCCAGTGAACTGGCATGATAACTCTCCTATTCCACGCCGATCACCTGTATCCACAAAGAAACACTTGGTCAACACTCATCATTCATAAAAAATATCAAAAAATTCAAACTTTCAAAACCCCTTAGCTTGGCCTCCAGTGTGCGGCTTTCACCACCACAGGTGCGCACATATGCGCGCAAGTTCTTTGCACATATTCCCATTAATGCATAGCTGTCAGAGAAACAGTTGTGTAGCTATCACACCCACAGGTGCACACACATGCACACATGCTCCCTACACATCTGTGCACTAATGCACAACTGTATGAGAAACAGCTGCGCACAGTGCACAATAATAATTATAACAGGCGCACATCTCATGCGCACATGTTCTTCCCTCCCATGCTTCCCTATGTGTGGTTGTGTCCAGGACAACCGCACATTATGTGTGGTAGATGGAATTATACTCGTGCATTTGGGGGCGCGAGCATCCTTCCTTCTCCCAGGCATCTATGGACCCACCCCTAAACCTACCCTAGTACACCCATTCGTACGACCCCTACCCAAAAACTAGAAAATACATATTGTGTAGGAGGATGGGACCACTAACCTGACTCTCGCAAAACCTGACTCTCGCAACTCCTGGATCAGTCGGCTTGAGCTCCTGTAATCTTCGAAACTCCTCCAAATAATCTTGTTAATTCACTATAGTAGTGGGTACAAATGAGGTAGCATTATGGGCCCAACAACCATATATAGTCCCTTTTGCCAAAATTCCACACTTAGTTATAGGAGCCCAGAGTCTCTGTTTCTCGATCCATATTTAGCCATGGGATCAGGGTCCTACCATCTACACAGTCACATTCCCCGGGTCACCATCTTCCCTTGGCCCCGGGGAACATTTTTCTCACATCACGTCTAGGTACGCATGCTCATGTTCAAAATTATCAAATAACTGTTATATGTTCTTTATCATCAGATATTGTTCACGTCGGGTATTTGGTTTTAGTGTGTGTAGGCACTTGGTCATCACAACCAGGGCAGCCCCTTCAGGTATATGGTCGTCACTGTCATGTAATCATTCCCTTTGAATATCAATTGCATCTCTCAATCACACCCTCCAACATTCACCTTTAGGGTCCCTACAACCGGCTATGCAGTATTCTCACCTCTGCTGCATTTTGGTACTGTCACTCGGTAGCACTCTCCCTCACATGAGTTGTCCCATTCATAGTCCCCCTTGGTACTTTTCCACTCATGTTTCTTTCACCCCCTAGGGATGGGAGTCCCGATAGTCTTACGCATTTCCGAGAATAAGCCACATACTCCTTCTCATCATTTTGCTATCTTTCCCAATGGACTCCCAAGTTATCTCATCTTGGTTCTATTTGACTGCACCTCCGTAGTATCACTAACCCTCCATTTCATCCACAATCAGTTTTCCCATCTGCAGATTTCCCTCCATTCATTTATCTCATACAGAAACCCACCCATGGGGCCCCCACCCTCCACCAGTTATCCACGCAACTTGCGCCATCACAGGCCAAGCCATCTCGCACTGGGGCACCCATTTCTATATCTGTACACTCATCCCAAATTATTCTTTATTTATTTGGTAATTGTAACAATCCTTTGTTTCCAGCATTTACTTCTCTTTTTGTCGTCACCCTTGACAAACTTATTTTTCTGGCAACGCAACCCATGTCGCCCTTGGTTGGGGAATCCACTCTCCTTTACTCATTCTGACATTGTTCATAAACCTTGAGTATCCCATAGTCCATGTACCCCTGATCTCTAAGTTTTTCCACCTTTTCACGCCTCTGGAACAATTTCACCCCATGTCTAGTTGTCCCCCTGACACTAGATACAGTTTTACGGTTGTTGCCAATCATCCTTTCAACATACCCCCAACCAAAGGAAGTCTTGAGTCTCACCAAATCATGACTTTGTCCATGTTCCCTATTAGTTCCTGATCTTATCTCTGTGGATTTCATTAAGCCCTTTGCTTCTTGGAGTCGCATCTCCCTTTCTGTCGACATCAACACAGTTTCTAGAAGGGCGACAGTATCTTGACTCTCATTACCTTTACAATGAGGAGTCTCGAACAACACAGAGAGAACCATCATTTCTCTCTGATTTTGTTGACCCCCATAACATTTGACTTCAACAAAACATCATGTTATGGTGGGTCTTATTATGCGACTATTGTAGTTGTTTTATACCAGTCGAAGACCTCTGAATTTTTTAGGCCATCAATGCCTATGAGTCATCGACACTTCTTATAGGCGTCCTTGCCTCTTTTCAAAGTATGTTCACCATCACAATTGTCATATGTCATTATCAAACCACCCCAGAGGGTGTTGTAGTTATCTGCATCAGCATACATCTTTAGTTACTGCCTTACATTTTGAGTTACAGGACACGAGCATGGGGCATGCTCGCCTCGTTTGTATATAGTTTTTCTTTTTTCTCCCTAGAGAAAGGTTTGGGTCCCACAGTTTCCCCTCTCCCTCTGACGTATCTCTCTTGCAGTTCCTATCAACACTCTTCCTTACAATGGCACTCTCAATAGAAGAAACATTGATATATTTCAGTTAAACGTATGCTCCTAACCTCACACATCAGGGGGCATATGTTATCACTGAAATTTCATCCGCAACATTGCAGGCAAATGGTTACAAAAATATAGTAATTTCAAACAACTATTAGTTCACCTGCAGCACCAAAATGCATTTCCAATAGGCAAAAACTATACAATTGGGAAAAAATTGACATGTGCTAACTCACTAAAGGAAGCACATGCATAGTGCGCAGGCCAAAGAAGCTTGTAGAGCGCACAATGCGCCATATGCGTGACTGTGTATGATAAAAGCCACACACTCCTGTGAACGACTCATTTATGGTTCTTGTCAGCCCCTCAACCACTTATGGACCAACTCCCAACTTGATTTGACCTTTAGATATGAGATAAATCCGAATGGGGGGTTGGTCAAGGACCAAAGGGTGCCCTAAAGGGCCCCTTGTTCACACCAAGAACCAATTGAATATTTCCTTGAAGAAATGCTATAAATGGAGGCCATGGGTGTACTAAGAAATCAATATTTTCATAGTATTGTTATGTTGCCTCAATCCTCCCTTGAGAATCCTCTTTTCTCCTTGGATCACTCTAGCAACATTCCAATAGGCCATTCCACTCACCTCTTGAGGGAATAGGCATTGATTTCTTCATCATTTGCTTTCTTTTCTACCATTGTAAGAAGAGATCTCCATTAGGGAACTCAAGAGCTCTCCCAAGGAGGAAAAGGGGACTCATAAGTCCTCATTTCTCTACGGTGTTTTTCCAACTAATATAGTTATCCATTGGTGGAATAATCTTGGTCATTGGTTTATTGTTTATGGTTCTAAAAGTTTCTTATGCATTCTAGTTTTATTTCCTTAGTTGGTTTAGTTTATTTAGTTGTTTATTTCATGTGTTTGGTTTGTTTAACCCATGCACTAACCTTTGTCTTGTCTAGCAGTCCCAACTAAGAATGCAAGTGTCCTTGTTTTGCTCACCCAAGTGACGAAACAGACACAACAAGGATGTCATCAAGTATATCATGTATTGCATGGACCGTGCCATTGCCAAACCAGCCATTAAGAAACAAGGAATGCACACCCCTCTGCCTACTCTTGAAAGGCTCTGGGAATCCATCTCGATGGAATATATGTCAGGCCTTCCTTCAACCAAGCAGGGAAATGACTATGTTTTTGTGGTTGTTGATCGATTTTCAAGGATGGTTATTATGGTCGCTTGCAAGAAGAGAATCATCGCAGAGGCCACTGCCAAGATCTTCTTTGAACGAGTGTGGGTACATTTTGGGATACCACAAACCATCATCTCAAATCAGGACATCCAGTTCCTCAGCACATTCTGGTCGAGCCTTTGGTCACGGTTGGACACCAAGCTCACCGAATCCATGACCTTCCACCCCCAAACAGATGGAAAAACAAAGGTCGTCAACATGATGATCGTGCATATCTTGTGCATGTACAATTCCAAGAATTTGTGCACATGGGATGAGAGTCTTCCCTATGTTCAACATAGTTACAATAGAGCCATACATAGTTCAACCATCCACAACCCCTTTCAGTTGGGGTTGGGATTTCAACCATTGGGTCCTATGGATGTTGCACTACCCCTTGCGTTCACACATGAAAAATCATCCCATGCTCAAACCGAAGCCAACAAATCCACCCATTTCATTGAAAAAATCTATCACATCCACCAACAGGTTCAGGATATTTTGGAGAAGTCCAATGCCAAGTATAAGCAGTGCCATGATCAACATCGGGTGCCACACAAGTTCCAGGTGGGAGATAAATTTTGGCTGCATTTGCAAAAATAAAGCCTTATAGGACCCCATCGGAAGCTTAGTCCACTCCACTATGGACCTTGCACCATCACCAATGTTGTGGGTGACAATGCTTTTGAGCTCAACATTTCACCCTTCCTTTCCTTGCACCCAGTGTTTAATGTGGACCTCCTTCAGCCATACTTTCCACCATTATTGGACACCTCAGAGATAACAGAACGATTGACATCGATAGAGCTCAACCCTGACTGCATGGAACATGAATCCACTGATAATATTGTGAACACATAGGTCAAGGGTACTCAACAACAAAAGATTTAGCTTTATCGTGTTATCAAAGCGGCGCAGCTCCTGCACCAAGGCAAGTGGCTCACCCGGGGCCAAATTCAACAGATATTTCCTCGTCTGATGGGGGAACTCAACACAATGGAGACCATTTCTTCCTAAGGGGGTAGGATTGATCCAGGTGGATATCGGTGGCCACCCAACTCTTCCAACTGGCTCACATATAGTTTTCATCTTGGCAATTTGTTTCTAGCTTTTCGAGTCCTAAACTTCTGGGGTTGTTTTAAGGCCCTAAATGACGTTTTTTGGGCTCGCCATAGTCACACTATAAACTAGGTTAAAGTGTGATGGAAAAATGTGTAGTACTCGGATAGACCTTTCCAATGGGCTATTGTGTGCCTAAAACGAAGATTGTATGCAAAAGTTACAACCTCGGGAAGTTGATGTACTAAGTTACCCCATCGGGGCCCACATGACTTTTGTCGCTTCATCTTCTAGGGTTAGGTTTTTGGATGTCTAGGGTTTTATGATTTATTCTTGATGCTAAAAAGGAATGGATTTCTCATTGTAATGTTCTCAGATGAATGTGTGTATCTGCCACATATCTTCTCAGAGATTAGCTACCACCATTCGAGCAAGATTGTTTCATTCTGCATTTTACAGTTTCAACATATTTCTTTATTGAATAGAAGTTAAGTTTCATTATATCTATGTTATTTTTCTCTATATATTTGAGTTAATGTTATATATCTATGTTTCATTTCGTTCCGCTCATAAATCTGGATCATGATTTAAGGTGTTTACTAATTCTAGAAATTAAGTTACAACAAAAAAAAACAAAATTTGTGAAACCCTAAAAGGTGAAATCTAACCCTACCCTATCCTCTATTTCACTTGTGGATTGTTTGTAAGGTTATCTAACATATTCTACTAGTGAAATTCATTTCCTAAGCGGTTAATTGTTGTTATATGTCATTTTGGAGATTTTTGGTGAAACCCTAGGGGGATTCACCATCTATTTTTGCAAGTTTGATCTAATTTCATTGTTATTATTCATTTGTACTTGCATTTACTCATCGATGGGTTTTTTTTGCATATTTATTCATTTATCTAGATAAAGTACACAAGGTTCATCATTCTAAGTGATTTTAGACACTCTTGGGGTACTTTTCCTCACTCAAAATTTGCATTTTTTGCGTTTTTTTATTATCATAAATAAGATAGAATTGCATATTTTTGGTCTTGTGGATAGATAAAGACAATTAGTGAATGTAAAACTAACCTCGCAATGTAAGAATATCCATGTCATCCAATCAATGAGGTTGGATTACACGTACAAGAAGGGTTTTTTCATGGCCAGGTGATAGTAGAAATTTTTCATTCACGGAATTCCCCAATTCACGACTTTCAAAATCAGTAAAATCCATCTAGTGATACTGGTTTTGAAGAGGCTATTTTTGGAAGACACCAACATTCTAGATCTCATATTTGAGCACATTTTGTGGAAGCCGTCCCCTTTTATGAGGGTTTCTAGCATGTAAAGCATCATTCAAATTGTAATTTGACTTAGTATCCAAATTGTGTGGATGACACATCACTTTTACTTGATTCCTTAGCCTAATTTTAAGGAATAAAGAATGAGAAGGAGTTGTGATGACATTCTAGAGGATAAACTATTATATCTCTTTATGGGAACTTTAAAGGACAGTATCCAACATTAAGTGTGTCTTTTTTAACCTAAATCCCTAGAGCATGCTTTCAACCTAGCAAGGAAAATTGAAAGTAAAAATATGGCTACTAGAAGAATGGTCACTAACAACTATAGAGAGCATCATGCTCCTTCTCCTAACCTCACTAAGCCAACAAGGTGGACTACTCAACAAATGGTTGAAATAAGAGTAAAGAGACTATGTTTCAATCAAGCACATGGTTGAAAGACAAGAAATGGATCTATTAAGCATTGAGACAGATCCAATTTTTTAAGGTGTAATTTTTTTTGTTATTTCATTTTTTTGTTGTTTTTTTTTAATTACGCTGACTTTATTTATTATTTCATTATTATTTATTTATTATCGTTGTTTTTTTAATTAAGTTGACTTTATTTTTATTAATCACACTAACGCTTCAACATCTCTCCCATACTGGGATGTAGAGCACCTCACTACTCTCGATGCAACAATATTTATGATTTTTCAGTCACCGTCGATGGATAACATTTTTTTTACTTTCTGAAACCAAGATAACCCCAGGTAAAAGAAGTGAGTATATTTATTTTTAAATAAAGAAAAGGGGTATATGGTAGCCAAGAACAATTTACCTACCAAATCCCCTTTGTAATAAAAGGTATTTTATTCTTAATATTTACTTAATAGGCTGTCCATTTTTTTTACAATAAACTCTAAAAATTGTGTTGTCATAAAGAAAATGTATATCCATAATTAATATTTTGGAGGTTTTCATGATTATCTGGGGTTCAATATTGAATTTTTAATCCATTTTACTAACTATCAATAGCTAATTACAATTATTACCATATATCTCCGCTTATTTTTTTTAGTTATAATTTTTTTTTTATTAATCCTTAATATTCATATAAACATTGAAAATGGTTAACATTTAATGAGTTACAAATATTTGAGAATGTAGATTTTCATAGTTGTTCATAATTGTGGGGGATTTTCCAAAATAAAAAATAATCTCCACCAGTCTTCAAATAACCATCCCTCCAATAACCAACTTGTTTATAACCATGCATCATCTCCTATTCAAATTGAACCCCTAACTAATCCTTTCTCCCTTTCACCCCTTCCCCCTAATCATTCCCATCACATTCCTTTTCCTACCTTAAACACCCTTAGTTCTATGGTTGTAAATCTATCCTTTCTTGAAATAGACCCCCACACATTACATCTTCTTCATAAAGGTTTCAATTATGTTGTTTCCCCTAGGTGCCTTCCTTATGAAGATATTATGTGTGTGATTAAATCTATCACTCAAAACCTTCCCATTCACTAAGCCAAAGAAATTAGACAAGATTGTTCTAAAATACTTTGATCAACTAAAATTCATAAACCCAACCTATCTAAAGAAGAATTTAATGCACTTTTTCACCTGAATGATAATGATAATGTAGTCATCCTTAAATATGACAAAGGCAACACAACCATACTCATGTACATGTCGAATTATGAATCCAAGTTACTCGATCAACTGTCATCCTCCTCTTTTACACCTCTTTCCAAGAAACCCTAAACCTGATCACATGTAACACACCTGACCCCCTAATCCATACTTAGGTTGATGGGGTGTCAAAATTCCTCTTTCATCAAGTGCTTCATCTCTCTAAATAAACCTCGTAGATTAATTTTGCTCGTCGAGAGATTTCCAATGACTATAATCATTCTCAATTTTGATCTCTGGATTCAAAGTTACATCCTTCCGAATATTTTGGGCCTGTAGTGGACAAATCCACCTCATCGCCATGTGGTACCCATGTGGTTCCTTGTTGCTTGTGCCCTTCTACAAGGCACTGATGTGGCAGCTGCCACTTGTCATGTTGGGTCCTCATCCCCTCGAGCCTCCCAAAGAAATGGCTTCGATCTACTCAGAGCCCTTCTTCATCATATGAGTCCTCCCATCAGAGTGCTTCCATTCCCAAATTCCCCGCTCCCTCCAACAACTTCGGTCTGACGACATCCTACTCTGATGGATCTAATAGTCCTGGGAAATGGGAAATCAACAACTCTAATTTCATCAATATCTTTTACTTTCTCGACGATTAACATCCCTTCCCTTGACCCTCTTCTTACTTGTCCATGTGGAGCCCATGACATATCAACGATTGTTGTTTCATTGCGACCACCCACCGAACAACAATCTAGATCATTCCTCGGAGTGCATCCCCCTTCGGGACTGCCACTCACTTCGACCAACACCCTTCCGATGAACGGTTGAGATCTCTCCACTTATAGATATAAGGGCTATGATTTAGATGCCTGTCACAAGGGTTAAAACCGACAGGTACTCATTCTTGGTCCTTTCTGCAATTATAGGTTGCCACATGTCCTCCTCTAGACACACTTGAACTCCTCATTAGCATAATGTCACTCCTCCTCTAAGCCTCACTTAGGCAAGACCCATGACGATATACGATTAAGGTTACTCCTCGACTATTCACCGATCTACAGTCCAAATTTCTTCTCGAAGTCATCGCCATTGGAGTTCCTCTACTATGGACATCTAAGGCTACTCCAACCATCAGACTCTGACGATCCTCACTACAACCAATAGTCCAAATCTCTCTGAAACCTCTCTCCAACAGATCAACAGTTCAGATAGTTTCTCGGAGTTCCACTAGTCAGAGTCTCAATAGCCTTGACCCAGAACGCCTCGATGGCTAGATGCCTCAACCAACAATCAGGGTCAACTCGTTGCTCTAAGTCGACTAGTGCAATCGTTCGAAGAAAAAACACAAAATTTTCTCAGGTTTAATAGTCTGATCCAAGACTTAGCGGATCATGAATTTCTTCCAAATAACTCGTAAGGCTTACCAGGACTTCAAGATTTTTGCAATTCCTCTTTAACCGGCTAAGGCATTCTCTCGTCACTGCTTTTCGTCGCTTGGGTAAATATTTCCATTTCACGAACTGTTCATACATGAATAGGGGCATCCCCAGCCCCGAGTCAGGTTATGCCATGCCAAAAATCCAACTATGATACCATTGAATCAAGTATAAAAGATCTGCATATGAACAAACATATGAAGAATACCA
>ML802672.1:42207-66063 GCA_009831015.1 Picea engelmannii | reverse complement strand
TATATATAAACTATGATACACAGTAAATTAAACAAACACACGATGGACACTTATATGGTATACTTAGGCCACCAACTGTGTCCAGACCTAAGACTTTCCTCCTAGCCTTAGAATCTCTTGTTCATAAGCTTAGTGGAAGATCACCCCTGAGCTGGGGCTAAAGCTCCACTTGGGAAAAGGAATACTAATTAGGAAAGGTCTCCCAAACAACAACAATGTTGAGACTCAAGCACCAATTCTAACAAGCAACCTACAACCCCTCATTCCCCACATGCCTCTCCCACCCCGGGAAGTGTGCACCTTGGGAATACAATTCCCAACAGTTCTCTCACATAGAGAGAATGCTCACGATCCTAACAACCCGATTCTTTGACAGCTCATAGGCCTGACAACCCGCTTCTTCAACAACACACGAGCCTGACAACCCACTTCTTCAACATCAAATAGGCCTGACAACCCGCGTCTTCTCAGCACATGGGAATGACAACCCACCTCTTCAACTCAATTTACCATAAAACCGCCCCAAAGATTCCTCAATGCAAGTATGGTGATGGCACCAAGGTACATATGTAGTAGAGGAGTGATGGTATGAATGATGGTGAGAATGATAGCTCAGATGGGAAATTACACTAGGTTTTCCCCAATATATTTGCATGTTCATAAATTGACGCTTGTCACGTTATGAACCCACTTGGTGATTTGTTCTCATCCTCTTGGAACTAGGATAAAATCATATCCCATGACTTTTGACTTTAGGAAATATTTTAATAATATTTCCTTGGCTTAATTCCCCATGGCTTAGCCCCTCTTCCTAGACTCTTAGCCCCCCCTTTCCCTTTTCTAGTGGAGTTTATCCCCCCATACTCTTTATGTTTGGTTGGTATGCAACAATGATTTTTTTCATTAATATTTAAGTGTGATTACATAATACAAGATAGGCTCACTGCCCCCTTTAGCTTATGGATTTCTAGTCTAATAACCACACAGACACTCTGTCCTCATGATACATATATACAAGGCACTCTGGACCAAAATGTTATGGCTCACCAACCTGTATGTAGATTTACATCTACATTACAATTGGGGTTCGGCCTAGGGGTATTACATTCCCCTCCCCCTTATTTATGCACAGTCCTCGGTGCAGTATATACACATATACAATCAAAAACTTCAAAAAATTCAAAACGATGTGGGTATTCTACCCACACAACATCTTTGTGCTCCCAAGTTGCATCCTCAAGACCATACCAGGTCCATTGGGCCTTTAGTATCCATATGAATTGATTTCGGAGATGCTTGATCTTCTCGTCCAATATGCAAACCAGTTGCACTTGAAAGTCGTCTTTTGGCTCCACCTGAATCACATTCCAATCAATGACATGATTAACATCAGGTACATAATTTAAAAAAAAAGATACATGGAATACATTATGAATACACATGGATGCAGTTAGTGCAAGCATATATGCAACATGACCGATCCTCTCCGGGATTTTGAAAGGTCCACAATATTTTGCTGCAAGCTTTGAACAACTCCCCAACTTCAATGAACTTTGTTTGGAATTCACTTTCAAGAAAACATGGTCACCCACTTTAAACTCTCGGTGAGTTCTTCCTTTATCAACATAAATTTCCTGCCTGTCTTGGGAAACCTTTAAATTCTATTTTATTTTCACCATTTGTTCCTCCATTTCCCTAAGAAAGTCTAGCCCAACCACTACTCTTTCTGTTGGGTTATCCCAACTCACTGGTGTGTTGCATTTTCCGTTGTGTAAAACTTCAAATGGGATCATCTTTAAATATGCCCGATACCCATTATTATAAGCAAATTCAACCAGATGTAGATAATCTTCCCATTTTCATGGCTTGTCCATTACATACATTCTAAGCATATCCTCTATCACTTTATTGACCCTCTCTATTTTCCTATTTTACTATGGATGATAGGTTGTGCTAAAGTTCAGATTTGTCCCAAATCCTTTGAATAATCCCTTCCAAAAATTTGATGTGAACTTGGAATCTCTGTCAGACACAATTGTCTTAGGAACACCATGAAGTCCGGCGATCTCCTTCATATAAATATCAACAATGTTAGTTGCCTTGTGAGTTAACTTCACTGGAATAAAATGGGCAGATTTAGTAATCTTATCCACCACCACCATGATGGAATCATGTTGCTTGGTAGTTCTGGGCAACTTAGTGATGAAATCCATCATTACAACTTCCCATTTCCACTCATGAATGGGTAATGGTTGTAGCAAAATATATGGGTGTTTGTGCTCAGCCTTAACCTTTTGACATTCCAAACATTTGGCTATATAATCAACCACTTCTATCTTCATACCTGGCAAATAATATTGCTTTTTGAACATTACAATTGTCTTATGGTAGCCTAAGTGCCCAACGTAAGGCACATTAAGCATTTATTTTAATACCATATTTTTCAACTCTTGAGAATCAGGCACATAAACTCTGCCCCAGTACATGAGGATTTCATCCTCTCTTAGCTCATAATCTTCAATTTTTTGCTGCAATTTACCTTGTTGTAATTTTGTTTTTATTTCTACATAGTGTTGATCTGATTTTGCAACCTCTAAAATTGTTTCCTTCAAATATGATTTGTACATGCTAATGGATGTAGCATGCATCTCATGCACCCTCCTGTTGAGTGCATCAACCACCTTGTTCTCTTTACCCTTGATATGTTTTATATCAAAGTCATACTCACTAAGGAATTCTAGCCATTTGCTTGCTTGGCATTTAAATTTTGTTGACCAAACAAATATTGTAGACCACTATGGTTTGTCCTATACTTAAATATTTTCCCCGTGAGGTACTGCCTCCACATATTCAATGCATGCACTATGTCTTCCAATTCCAAATCATGAGTACCATATTGTCTCTCATGCTCTCTTTGTTTCCTGGATTCGTGGCATACCACATGCCCATTCTGACTAAGGACTCCACCAAATCCTTCTTTGCATGCATCAATGCACACAATGAATTCTTCATTAGGATCAACAATTCACAAAATTGGTGCACTTGTCAATAAATACTTCAAGTGTTGAAAACTTCTTTCACAATCATATGTCCACTCAAACCTTACACCCTTCTTTTGCAAAGATGTGATTGGGAGTGAAATCTTTAAGAAGCCTTCAATAAATCTACTATAATATCCTGTAAGTCCCATGAAGGACCTCACCTTAGAGACATTTCTTGGTGTTGGAAATCCTTCAATGGCTCTTATCTTTTTTGGATCCATAGCTACCCCTCCCTCTGAAATGATATGTCCCAAATAATGAATTTGCCTCTGGTAGAATGAACATTTGCTCAATTTCACATATAGCTTATGCTCCCTTAACACTTGTAGCATCATTCTAAAGTGTTTCATGTGCTCTTCTTCAGACTTGGAGTATATAAGAATATCATCCAAGAAGACAATGAAAAAATTATCCAAGTAATCTATGAAAATAACATTCATTAAACACATGAAGATAACTAGTGCATTTAACAAACCAAATGGCACGACTGTGAACTCATAATGACCATACCTTGTTCTGAAGGTTGTTTTGTTGATGTATTCTTCTTTAATTCTCACTTTATGATAGTCGGATCTAAGTTCAATCTTGGAGAATATATTTGCATCATTCAATTGATCAAAGAGGTCATCTATCCTTGGAAAATGATATTTGTTCTTCACGGTCACCCTATCCAGTTTCCTAAATTCAATGCAAAACATCAATGTACCATCCTTATTTTTCACAAATAACACCGGGGCACCCCAAGGTGACACACTTGGGCATATATACCCCTTTTTCGGAAGCTCTTCAAGTTTCATTTGGAGTTCCTTCAGTTCTGGTGTACTCATTCTATAAGGAGTCCTGGATACTAGGGTTTCTCCAGACATCGTATTGATAGAGAAATCAATATCTCTCTTGGGTGGCAACCCCATGATTTATTTAAACACATCTTCAAATTCTTTTAGGACTGCATAATATTCAATATTTGACACTTTATCCTTAGGTGCCTCCTTCATATGTGCTACAAATACTTGACATCCTTTTATGAAGCTTTTCTTCAGTTGCAAGGATGAAACTTTTATGATCGTTACAGCTCTTGGAATACCCTGTACTGATCTCAAGTTTCCTTCCTCATCCAAACAATTAAATGCCTTATTATAGCAGTCTATGACAACATGATGTTGGTCAAACCAATAAATACCAATGAGGCAATCTTAGGAGCCCAAAGGTATGGTGTTCAAATATACCCTTATACTCAACCCATTCATGTCCATTGGACATGCCTTAACCATCTCATTAGTTTTCCTTTTAGATCTTGTAGCTATTTGTACCAACCAAGGTTTCCCAAGCTTTCTTTTTGGCATTTGAAACCTTTCCACCAACTTAGGATCTATATAACTATGAATATCTCCTAAATCAATTAAAACAACAATAGATTGGTCATTGAGATCTTTCCTTTGAGCCTCTTTTAGGTGGTACCCACGACGATCTACGACTGAGGTTACTCCTCAGATATTCACCGATCTACAGTATAGATTTCTTCTTGGAGTCTTCCCCATTAGAGTGCCTCTACTTTGGGCATCCAAGGCTACTCCGACCGTCAGACTTTGACGATCATCACTGCAACCAATGGTCCATATCTCTTTGAAGCCTCTCTCAAATGGATCAACAATTCAAACAGTTTCTTGCAGTTCCACTAGTCGGAGTCCCAAAATCCTCGACCCAGATCGCTCCGATGGCTACATGCCTCGACCAAAGACCATGATCGACTCACTACTTTGAGTCGATGACTACAATCTTTCGAAGAAAAAACATGGGATTTTCTCAATTTTAACAGTCCAATTCAGGACTTAGCGGATCACGAGTTTCTTCCAAATAATTCCTAAGGCTTACTAGGTCTTCAAGATTTCTACAATTCCTCTTTAACCGACTAAGGCATTCTCTTGTCACCTCTTGGGTAAATATTTCCATTCCACAATCTGTTCATACCAGAATAGGGGAATCTGCAGCCCCGAGCTAGGTTATGCCATGCCAAAATTCCAACTCTGATACCATTAAATAAAGTAGAAAAGCTCTTCATATGAACATAAATGTGCATAATACTAGCAATATATATAAACATGCATATGTAGATAAAATACATACATTAACACATAAACATTTACACAATAATGTAAACACACACATGATGGACACTTATCTTGTATAATTAGGCCACCAACTGCATGCAAACCTTAGGCTTTCCTCCCAATCTTAGACTTTGTTGCTCATAATCTCAACAATAGGTCACCCCCAAGCTGAGGTTAAAGGTCCACTTGGGAAAAATGAATTCCTAACTAGGATAAGGTGTCTTAAACAATAGTAATTCTCAGACTCAGGCACCAATTCTAACAAACAACCTATAGTCCTTCATTCCCCAGAAAGTGTGCCCCTTCTGTTAGGGACCTAACCCCTTGTGTAGGTAGAATAATATATTTCCATGTAATAAAGGTCAATATTAATAAGGCCTAGCAATAAGGAAGAATAAGTCCAATGTAAGAAGACCTAATAGAAGCTTCCACTTCTAGAAGGATCTTCCTCTAGATGGTTCTTTTGATAGACATATTTAGTATAAATAGGAGTTGAGGGTATGAGAACTCTTGTCTTGGATATTATTGTAATTGATTTATGCTCTGTTGGAGGTTGCCCCCTCGAAGAGGAAAGTGAACATTGCTATCAGTAATCAAAGTGCTCTTTCTGGTGTTATTCTAGTATCATTTTGGTATTATTGTGGTGTTGTTATGGTTATATTGTTGTTCATCTGCCATTTCTAGCTATTTATTTATGTTCTGCATGCTTTTTTATATCTGTAATATTACAAGTGGTATCAGAGCACCTTCCTCGGCAGAAAATTGTGGGTTAATTTTTTTTTTAGGGTAGAGACATATTCCAACATCTTTAAGCTACAAAGATCCGTCATTACACGCATAAAACCACGGTCGGGGATTCATAAATGCAGGAAATACAAGTGGTACTTAAGCGCACATATGTTGGACACCCTTGTAACCGTTGTTCATACCCCTTCGAGTGGTAGCGCATCATACAACACATGTATACATATCGGCCTAGATCTCCTGAAGCCATCCATAGATAAACCGATCAGTTGCCTGACTGCTATAGGGCCACTGAGAACAACACTCAGGAAGATACTCTCTAGTACTTGGGTAGTCGAGTAGTATGGCTAAGGGCATGGTCTAGCCTCCTTAGTTCATGGCCTGAGATATTGGGCTGAGTACTACTATTGGACCCTGCACATATATCAGAGAGCTATAGCACAGGGAAAACCCTTGTCTATAGAACCATTGAATACCTAACCTTTGGGACAGAAACAAAAACAGAACATACAAGATCTATTGTCGTGCAACTGTGTCTCCTACATTCAAGTTTCAAAATTACTACATATTTCTTCCTGTTAAGCATTTGGGCATTTCAACACTGTAGTATTCTTCAGATCGGAGTATAACTCCACATGAGTAAAAATAAAAATATGAATCCTATTGGCACCATTATTTGAGACCTATTCTGTTGGATTTCTCTCTTTTCCCTTATCGCAATCATACCTATCATTTTTCATCAATTTTTTTTTTTGTTTCTCGTGGACCCGACCCCCTTCCAACACCCTTATTTGGGCTTTACCCCATTGGATTCAATTTGTCGCCCTAATCACTGTGATACACTTCACCCATAACCCATTTTTTGTGTGGTCCCACCTACCCCTTTTCGTGTTCCCTCATCATCATGGCCCATACCTGTACCCAAGACTTGGAAGCTCGCTTCAATGCCTTGCACTTTAATTTCACAGAAACCCAACAAGAAGTGAGACAACTCAGTGCCAATATTTCCACCATCAATAAAAACATGAATTCCTTCATCTCTGCCTCAATCAAGGAACTTAAAAAATACCTCAAACAAGACATTACTACCCATCTTAAATCTGTCACTACGATGATCTGCGCCAAGATGCATATCCCTGCATATCTTCCCTTATCTGACCCACCTTTGCATATTGAAGGTGAATATTTCCTCTCATTCCCATAATTTTCAGCCCCATCACTTTCAGTGTGACCCAAGCCTTCCACGTGTGGGTGTGACCAAATTTGATGGCTCGGATCCCACTGGCTGGGTAACTCAAATGGAACATTATTTCTCTTTGTATGGCATTACGGATGAGTTGGCCAAACTCTGGTATGGTGTTCTCCATTTAGATCAAGAAGGCAATGGAGAAAAAATGCCGCCAAGGGTATGTGGCTTGGACACACTTTGTGGCAGAGCTTTATGAACACTTTAACACTAACACCAACCATTTAGGCCATTTGACAAAGTTGAAACAATCTAGCATAGTGGAAGACTTTATAGCTGCTTTTGAGCGAATGGCTTTTCGTACAGAGTGAATGTCTGATGCTTTTTTCTAAGAATGTTTTATCAGTGGCCTCAAGGATGATATTCGTGCCCATGTCCTCATGGATCAGCCTCATATTTGGGTGGATGCTACTAAAAGAGCTAAGGAAGCACAACAAGTTGTCTTTTCTCAAAACCGAAAATCCTCCTTTATTCATCGCACTAAACCAATAACTCCCACTCCTCCTTCTACTCCACTAAAGATACAGAAATTGACCAGGGCCGAAATGGTTGAACGCCAACTCAAAGGCCTTTGTTATAATTGTGATGACAAATATTTTCTGGGACACAAGTGTAAGGAACAAAATCTTTTTCTGGCCATCTCGGAGGATGTTTCAGAAGAGGATGTTGAGGCTCCCCTTATGTCTGTGTCACCTAAACCCACTAACATAACCCCTCCCTCAGATCCTCCCGAAGTAGAACCGTTCATTTCCCTAAATGGTCTCATTGGCTTCTCTGCTCCCCAAACCCTCAAGCTAATTGGTTACATCAAGCATAGGAAGGTCATCATTCTTGTTGATAGTGGAAGCACCCATAATTTTATTCATCACCACATTGCCCAAGAAACTAATTTCTATATTCGTGCAGTCAATAATTTTCAAATCATGATTTCCAATGGCGGGTCCATGAAATGTGGAGGGCGTTGTGAAAATGTGCATCTCCAACTTAGTGAATACCACCTGAAATCTCATATGTTTGTTATCGACATGGGCAATTGTGACATTGTGTTGGGTGCAGAATGGCTAAGGACTTTGGGTCCCATTCTCATGGATTTTAAGGAATTAACCATGCAATTCGACTAGGAGGGCCAACAATATAAGTTCCAAGGCATCACCATCGGTTCCTCGGAGATCATTAGTTCCCATCGCATGGAAAATCTGCTCAAAAAAGGTCATTCTAGCATTATTTCCCAACTCCATGCCATACAAGCAACTGAGGCACCCTCTGTGTCGCATGACCTCCAATCCATCCTCTCTAAACATCAAGTGGTTTTTTCCACTTCCCATGGACTCCCTCCTTCCCCTGGTGTTCATGATCATTCCATTTCCCTTGTCCTAGGAAGCCTTCCTCCCAATATTCGTCCCTATCATCACCCCTTTTCCCAAAAAAATGAAATTGAGAAAATTGTTCAAGAACTGCTCAACGCAGGTGTTATCCGCCCTAGTACAAGCCCCTACTCTTCTCATGTGGTCATGGTCCTTAAGAAATAAGGTTCTTGGAGCATGTGTCCTGACTTCCGTGCCCTCAACAAACTCACCATTAAAGACAAATTTCCCATTCTTGTCATCGATGACCTCTTGGATGAATTGAGTGGCACCCAGTTCTTTACTAAACTTGATATTTGTTCTGGCTACCACCAGATCCATATGAAAGAGGCATAAATTCCTAAGACTGCATTTAGAAATCATGAGGGCCACTATGAGTTTTTGGTCATGCCCTTTGGCTTGTTTAATGTTCCCTCCACTTTCCAAATCCTCATGAATCATGTCTTCCATCCTTTTCTCCGTAATTTTGTCTTATTTTTCTTTGATGATATCCTCATCTATAGTAAAACCTGGAAAACCCATCTTGCTCATGTGGAACGAGTTCTCCATCTACTCTCTCAACACCAATTTTTCCGCAAACGATATAAATGTGCTTTTGGTGCCTCAGAAGTCGAGTACTTGGGTCATCTTGTTGGAAAGGCCGACGTCAGGGTGGATCCTAAAAATATTGAAGCTATGTGAGATTTGCCTAACCCAAAGACTCTCAAAATCTTGCATGAATTTCTAGGTTTAACAGGTTATTATCGCAAGTTTGTTAAGAATCATGGAAAGATTGCGACACCTCTCACTGCACTCCTTAAAAATAATTATTTTACTTGGACTCCAGCAGTTGCTCAGGCTTTTCAAACCTTGAAGATGGCCATGTGCACCACTCCAGTCCTGGCCCTTCCCGATTTCACAAAGACCTTTGTCCTAGAATGTGATGCTTCCAGGAAAGGAATTGGCATTGTCCTTATGCAAGAGGGTCCGACTTTGGCCTTTACCAGAAAAAAATTGTCCGAGAGAAATTTGGGCAAATCAATCTATGAAAAGGAAATGTTGGCTATTCTGCATGTTGTGGATCTTTGGTGCCCTTATCTATTGGGGAAATGCTTCCAAATTAAGACAGATCATCAAAGCCTCAAGTGTTTACTGGAACAATGCCTTTCCTCCCCAGAGAAACAAAAATGGGTGACTAATCTCTTTGGATATGATTATGAGATCATTTACAAGAAAGGAAAAGACAATGTGGTTATTGATGCACTTTCCAGAAAATATGAAGATGAAGGGTCCCTTTTTTCTCTCTCCTTCATTGTACCAGATTGGCTCCAAGCTGTTCGCCAGGAATGGCTACATGATCCCAAAAGTTCACAACTGATACGAGAATTGCAGTCCAATTCTCCAGTTTCCCTAGGGTACTCTTGGCTCAATGATGAGCTTCGATACAAAGGTCGTTTGTATTTAAGTAAACAATCAAAACTTAAATACATGGTACTTTTTGAGCTTCATGCTACACCCACAACTGGGCACTCTGGGTTTACCAAAACCTATGACCGGGTCAAACGTTCTTTTTTCTAGGATGGTATGAAACAGGACGTTTGTAATTTTGTGGCCGAATGCGATGTGTGTCAATACAACAAGGGAGAAACAGTCAAATCTCCTGGCACACTACAACCGCTTCTGATTCCACTTGCTATCTGGCAGGATATCTCTATGGATTTTATTGTAGGCTTACCTAAATCGAGAAATAAATCAGTCATCATGGTGGTAGTTGATCGTATTTCCAAGTATGCTCATTTTTGGGCTCTTCAAAACCCATTTACAACATCCATTGTGGCTCAACTTTTCATGGATCGGGTCTTAGAGCTTCATGGCATGCCGCATTCTATTGTTTATGATCACGATCCAACTTTCACCAATAATTTTTGGCAAGAAATGTTCAAGCTACAAGGCACCCAATTGCATCTCAGCACAACTTATCATCCCCGGACTGATGGTCAAACTGAAGTTGTCAAAAAGTGTTTGGAAAAATATTTGAGGTGTTTTGCATCGAAAAGGAAAAATCAGTGGGCTCAATAGTTACCACTAGTTGAATGGTGGTACAACACTTTGTACCATACAACTACTCGCATGACTCCTTTTGAAGCGGTATATGGAAAAAATCCACCTTCAATTATCTCATATTTTTTAGGTGTCTTGAAGGTCCAGGCAATTGACCAAATGCTTACAGTCGAGAGGATATTCTCCATACCATCAAAGAGAATTTGTTCATGGCCCAAAATCGCATGAAGCAACAAGCAGATCAAGGTTGCTCTGAACGTCAATTTGCAAAAGGGGATCAGGTGTTTCTTCGACTACAACCTTACAAGAAAAATTCCCTCAAGGATGACCATTGTCAAAAACTGGCGCCCAAATTTTATCTTCCTTATACCATTCTCAAGCGTGTCAGACAGGTGGCCTATCAGTTAGCTTTTCCCAGTCATTCTAAGCTCCATCATGTTTTTCAGGTTTCCTGCTTAAAGAAGGTGATTGGAGATAAGTGCCAAATTCAAACCAACCTTCCTGAGTTGGATGAGGAAGGATCCATTTAGCTACAACCACAAGAAATTTTGAACCAACATGAGCTTCGTCTGTGTCAGTGAACCATCAAGGAAGTGTTATTCCAGTGGAAAGACACAACTCCAACAGATGCCACTTGGGAACCAACTACCATTCTGCAACAATTTCCCCATCTCAAGCCTTGAGGAAAAGGTTATTTTTAAGGGGGAGGACATGTTAGGGACCTAACCCCTCACGTAGGTAGAATAATATATTTCCATGTAATAAAGGTAAATATTAATAAGGCCTAGCGATAAGGAAGAATAAGTCCAATGTAAGAAGACCTAATAGAAGCTTCCGCTTCTAGAAGGATCTTCCTCTAGATGGTTCTTTTGATAGACATATTTAGTATAAATAGGAGTCAAGGGTATGAGAAATCTTGTCTTGGATATTATTTTAATTGAGCTCTGCTTTGTTGGAGGTTTCCCTCTCAAAGAGGCAAGTGAACATTTCTAGCTATTTATTTATGTTCTGCATATTTTTTTATATCTGGAATATTACACCTTCTCTGCTCAACATTTCTGCGGTTGCCCCACTTCCCATACGGGGCTTCAGCAATAAGTAGAACAGGAAGTCTCAGAGCCTTGTAGTTGTATCTTGGCACCTTGGGAATACAATTCCCAACAGTTCTCTCACATAGAGAGAATGCTCAGGATCCTGACAACCCACTTCTTCAATAACACATAGGTCTGGAAACCCACTTCTCCAACAACACACGGGCCTAACAACCTACTTCTTCTCATCACACGGGCTTAACAACCTACCTCTTCAACTCAATTTACCAGAAAAAACCCCCAAAGCTTCCTCAATGCAAGTATGGTGATGGCAACAAGGTAAAGATGGTAGCAGAGGAGTGATGGTATGAATGATAGCTAAGATGGGAAATTACATTATTTTTCCCCCAATATATTTGCATGTTCATAAATTGACACTTGTCACCTTATGGACCCCCTTTTAACCCACTTGGTGATTGGTTCTCATCTTCTAGGAACTAGGATAAAATCATATCCCATGCCTTTTGAATTTAGGAAATATTTTAATAATTTTTCCTTGGCTTAAGCCCCCATGGCTTGGGCCCTCTTCCTAGACTCTTAGCCCTCCCTTTCCCTTTTATAGTGGAGTTTATCCCCCTGTACTCTTTCTGTCTGGTTGGTTTGCAATAATGATGTTTTTCATTAATATCTGAATGTGATTGCATAATACAAGATAGGCTCACTGGCCCTTTTAGATTTTGTATTTCCAGTCTAATGACCACACAGACACTATGGCCTGAAGATACATATATACAAGGCACTTTGGCCCAAAATGTCATGGCTCACCAGCCTATATGTACACTTATATCTACATTACAATTGGGGTTCTACCTAGGGGTATTACATCACAAACCTTGTAACAAAATATATTCATGCCTCCTCTCTTGACCCTATTGTAAAAAATTGTCTTTTACCTCGTAATCCTCAACCCACTAGAATTTAGAGCTAACCCAAAAGCATTGTGAGTGAAATTAGGCCCCTACTCATGCCTTATCTAAATTTATATCTGAGAAACTTCAACCCTCTATAGGACAAACCCCCTCCTTCATTAAATATTCCACTAACTTCATTCACAAAATTAAAGGTGACCTTGAAGAAGAAGACCTCCTGGTAAGTTGTGATGTCATTTCTTTGTTTCACCAAAATCCCTTTCCGAGAATCACTAGATATATTTCTAAATTAGTTGATCCCAAAACAACTTTAAATCTTATCAAGATTTTCCTTACCTCCGCCTCTTTTAGTTTCAAAGGAAAATTCTATGAACAAACTGAAGGGACAACCATGAGTTCCTCCTTATCCAGTTGCTAATATCTTTATGGAACACTTTGAATCTTTGGCCCTTAATAGTTACCCCTTAAAACCCAAATGCTAGTTTTGGTTTGTTGATGATACTTTTGTTATTTGGCCCCATGGTGAGTCTTTCTTAATCTCATTCTTTGTCCACCTCAACAACATATCCCCCACATTCAATTCACAATGGAAATCTAAAAATATAATTATATTCCCTTCTTAGATGTCTTAGTTACTCAACAACCTAATGGTTCCCTTTCCCACCTTGTTTATCACAAAAAGACCCATACTGATAGATATCTGCATGCCCAATCCCACCATCATCCTTCTAAAAAAACCATCATTCTTAAAATTCTCATCTCCACAGCTATTTGAATTTCAATCCATCAACATTTATACAAATAAAGGGCCCACCTTACTAAAGTCCTCCTAGCTAATGGTTACTCTATTTCCCAAATCAAAAAAACCTTTAAAACCGTGCACCTTTCAAAAACCAAAACTAGATCCAATATACCCTCATTTGCTCCTCCAACCATAGCTCAAATTTCTCTTTCTTACATTCATGGTATCATCGACAACATAGCCAAGAGGAATATTAAAACCTTGTTTAAGCCTCACAAGACCCTCTAACAACTATTCAAACATGTTATAGATAAGGTGAACCCCCTCAATTGTGAAGGTGTTTACCACCAAATTCCATGTTCTTGTGGCAAATCTTGCATTGGCCAAATTGGTTATTCTATCCAAAAAAATTCCTTAAAGAACACATAGTTGATACCCTCCACCATCGTATTGCCAAATTTGTGATTGTAGAGCATTCCCATATCACCAAACATCTCATCAGTTTTGATCACACCAAAATCCTAACACCCACTCCTCATTATTCAACACACATTATTAGAGAACCCATCGAAATTGAGAGGCATTTGAATAATGTTAATCACGAAGATGTGTATAAAATTAACCACTCTTAGAAACCCATTATCCAAAAACGTTGTCCTTAATTAATTAGATTTTTTTATTGTTTTCAATCCCTTTCTCGTTTTTCATTTTCCTTTATTTAACTAGTGCTTATACCCTTGAGATAAATGATTTTAAATCCCCTTCCTTTATTTATATCCCTTTTTTCTACTTTAACATCTTACCTTTACCATTTAATTGTTTCAAATATCTTTCCAATCCCCTTCTTAGTCCACCTTCCCCATTCTTTCATTTTTTCTCGTTCATCTCCATTTATTAATTATGTCAAAGGCATGCATATAAGGATAGATTTTTCCCAAAACTTATCAATCGTTCAAAACCCGTTGTCCAATACCACTTGTTTTGGAAAGCCACCTATTCATCGCCATTGTTCTTCTCACCAATCACTTTTCACCCACCATGCATCTTTCTTCTCGCCAACTACCCGTCGCCCACCATGCAGTTGTGTCATGTCCCCATTTTTGGGTTTCCTCGTTTTGTAGTAGAAAGGACTTATGTGGCTTGTAGATGAAGAAAAAGGGAGTCATTTAATTTCAGTTAGTTATGGGAGGTTATGTATTTAAAGTGACATTAAATAATTAACCACTTAAGCATTAAACATGTATTTTTAATGTTTAATTAATAATTGGAGAAACAAGGATTATATTTGATTTAGTCAAAAAGGGGAAAATTCTAGAAGAGTTGATTTTGTCCAAAAGGGGAAGTTCTAGAAGGCATGGAGGAAGGATCTACAAGGGGTTGGAAAAGTATAAAAGAAGGGTAAACCCTCACTTATCATTATTATTATGATTTGATATCTTATTGGAGTGCTCTTGTAGCCAACATTTTCATTGGGGTTTTGGGGAAAAACCCTTCCACTATTGGTTTGGTTTCGGTGGTGCAATATCCACCCTAGCTAGACAAGGAGGATCCATCCAGGATCTTCATTGGAACTTCATCTTGGATTTTTATTTTTATTTTTTTTTGGATTGCAATGATCTTCTTGGAGAGGTTGTGGCACTTGGAGGGTTGGATCTCACGTGTTGAGGCGACCATGACATGATTCCAAGTTTTTGGATTGTATTGTGTGTTTTCCATTGATGTATTGCAATTGTTGTATCATCTATTGGATTGTTGTATTCAGTCGCCATTCATAATAAAATATTCCATCATTCTCTTTTATTCCAAGTGTATCTAAGACGCTTGCAATATGTTTAACGAAATCTCTTTAGTAAAATGAATGCAAAATATTTGTGGAAAAATAACATAATTGCATAGAAATTCATAAAATATCTGCCTAGATCTATTGGGGATATTACAGTGGAATCATAGTTGGTGATCTTGCCATCCTGTGATTGCATTAGAACACTTTCCTTGGTTAGAGAAGGAAAAAATTGTGGGGTCTTTTTGCATAATTTTTTTTGGAAAAATCTGCACAATTTATAGTGAGGGGAAACAATGGGAAGGAAATCGGATTGTGTGCATATAGTGGATAATAAAAGATGAAGACAAAACATGAATCCATAGTAGAATATAAGAAGAAACTAGAGCCATTATTAAGGTATCTTGAATTTTGGGAATATTGCAGTAAGTGCATAACTTATTGCGACAAGTATGAGAAGTTCAGTGAGGATGCTATGCCATTAGGAGATTATATCGCCATCAAGACTAGGAACTAGCCTAGAATTCAAACCAAGGATTCCTTGGAAAGAATAGGGAAAATAGTGAAGGAAGAAAATCCGGAAGAACAGGTAGAAGAACGTGCATCCATCCATATTGAGGATGTAGGCAGGATGGAGGACCAAACAACAACCTATGATACATCATTAGACATATCTAAAGACGCTGATGGCATTAATGTATTGGATGGGTATACCTATGATGAATCAACACCATAAGAAGATGCAGGACCTTATGATGACTTGTTCCAATCAGATGATGTTGGGGATCCAACATACCTCACTATGTATAATGAGGGAAGTCCAAGTGTGATAACACTCTCGATTTACAAGGATTCAACACCATATCTTAGTTATGATGTAGATGATGATGAGGATGTGATTGTAACTCGACAACGTTTGGATGACCAATTATTGGTCAAGGAGGAGAATATTGTGCAGGTGTTGACAAGGGCAGATGGCACTCATAAGTTTATTGAAGATCTTATGTGGAAGGTGTTAGCGACAATTCTTGTCATGGGCTCGAAAGCATTCGGGTCTGCAAGTTGCACAGAATGCTCAAGTGCAACGCGGGAGAATCCCTATTTTTTTCTAAATAATAAGTCAAGCGAGCAGGCAAGTGTCGTCGGCAGCATCCAAGGTCTTTTTTGCGAAACAGATCAATGGTCGGCGGGTAATTGCACTCAGCCGAGTCATGCCAAGTTTAGCGCAGAAGTTGTTAAAGGGGTGAACGGTCAGAAGTCTCCGTGGAGAACTCGCGAAGTAGCGAGGGCCATTGATCGCGATCAGTTGATGCGGAGGGTTATTTCTTGAATTCGGGGTTCGTGAGTTCGGAGGGCGGACCATATCCTTTGGTCGCGCAAGATCGCGAGTCGCGAGAATTATGGAAAAGAAAAGAGCCATCACCTCTCGGGATTTCATGGAGAGAGAGTGCCAAGGTTCAACACTCCAACTCGCGAGGTCACGAGTTGCGAGAGGCGCTAGCACTTAAGCCTTAGCCGACGGTTACGTGTGGAGGAAACCAACAGTAAAAAGAGCCCACAGTATTGCCGAGAAGATCTCAGTCGTCCATCCAGAGGGACACGTGGTGCGCGATTAGGCTCCTCTCCTCCTCGCCCATCGCGACTTTGAAGCATAAGGACTAGCCCCTCCCAACCGCGAGATGCGAAGTGCCGAGAGAATCTCGGACTCGGGCCCACAGCATTGCTGAGAAGATCTCAGTTGTCTATATGAAGCGGACACCTCCCGCGCGATTAGGCTCCTCGCCTCCTCGCCCATCGTGACTTTGAAGAACGAGGACCAGCCTCCTCCCTGCCGCGAGACGTGAAGTGCCAAGAGAATCTCGGACTCGGGCCCACAGCATTACCAAGAAGATCTCAGTCGTCTATATGAAGCGGACACCTGGCGCGCGATTAGGCTCCTCGCCTCCTCACCCATCGTGACTTTGAAGAACGAGGACCAGCCTCTTCCCTGCCACGAGACGCGAAGTGCCGAGAGAATCTCGGACCCGGGCCCACAGTATTGCCGAGAAGATCTCAGTCGTCCATCCAGAGGGACACGTGGTGCATGATTAGGCTCCTCACCTCCTCACCCATCATGAATTTGAAGCATAAGGACTAGCCCCTCCCAGTTGTGAGACGCGAAATGCCGAAAGCGCCTTTGAAGATAGGCACAAGGTCTCAACCCGTGGTCACTCGGGGGTGATAAAAAGAACTGCGCAAAAGGTCGAAGCACCGGGTTTAGCTGTAGAAGGGATCACTGTGTTCTCCAGGTGCCAGTTCAACTTGATCTCAATCCTGATACCTGCTCGGAGTGAATGAAGAAGAGAGAGGGTGGTTGAAACCTCGCCTCACTCATTAATTGCAAGGTATGGATGTCCCAGCAGGAAGTCTGCCCGAGATGGTCCTCTGTACTGTTTTTTCCACAGAAGCCATGCCAATGTCCTCGAATCACCAGGGAAGTCTGCGCACGCTAATTCGGCATTTAAGGGCTCAACTACCTCTTAGCATGAACCATGCAGAGTTAAGGTGGCATATGACAGAGGAGCGCAGGCCATATTTGACTGAAGGGACACCCGACTTTGAGTGACTGTACACGCCTTTGTAAGGTGAAGTCTCCTGAGTATATAGACTCAGTTTTTGTATTTTGTAAGCATCGATGGTTGAGCAGAGCTCCCGGTTGTAAAACTTTAATGAAGCACTGTGTTCTGGTTATGTATAGACTTCTGAGACTTCTTGCCTTATGAATGCCAGTTTATTTACATCTTTGTTATACTGTGTTAGAGCAGCTCGGAATTGGAGGATCCAGTCGAGTTGTAGCTGTTATAGGATGATGTTGTAATGGATCATTGTAGCAGTTATGATGTTTCTAGTCAGTTCGTGTGATTTTCTTAACGCTGAGTGACTTGGAATTGGAGGATCCAGTCAAGTCCCCTTTTAGTTTCTTGAGACCCTGAACCAAGAGGATCTTGCATTCAGATTCTTTCTTCTGCAAACGACCGAAAGCCTGTTGCCCAAAGTTGTTTGTTCACCTTTCTCACTAAGTCTTCCACCTGTTCACCTTTTAATCAACCCGCTGGCTGAAGTTAGGATTCCAGACCTCCTTTGTTCTTTACGTACCAGATCCAGTCCCTGAGTTAGAATGATACCTCCTCGAGCCATTATCTCCATTTGATCATTCCTTATAAACAAATCGTGACATTAAACTGATGGGCGTCGGGCTCTGCTCCTGCAAGCAATCCAGGGGTGACTTCCGATGCTAACAGAAGGTTCATATAGAGGAGAGACAAAAGGGAGTGGTAGATGGGATCACTATTTCTCAATTGCGCATCATCAAAGAAGCACTAGAGCATATGAAAGATGATTACTTGCAGTTGTTCATGGATAGGAACCTTGCTCTTAAGTTTGTTGAAGAAAAATAAAGGGAGATTGAGGAGCTTTGTTACCAGCTGAGTGTGGCACGCTCTTCGTCATTGATGGCAGCAGAGACTCCACCATATTTAGCAATGGTGACACATGAGGGAAAGAGTGGAATTCATGATATGAGGGAGGAGCCCCTTGTGATGATTCCACATGAGGAGCATTCATATTTGTAGATGTTTGAGGAGAGTTTTGACACAAAGGGTTTTCATCATGCGTCTATTTTGCATTATAGGGAGCATAAGCCATTTCTTTGGGCTCAAGGCTTAGCTACAGAGATAGTAGTTGATAAAATTCCTTGTGGACCAGCCAACAAGGATGTGTATGCACCAGTTGATTAGGGAACGAAGTATAGGGTGGTTGTGGAAACATCATTATGGGATCCAGGTTTAGTTTATATTAGTAGAGTGATTGATTCAGAGGTACATATGGGATACATGATGGTACATGATGATACAGTGGTGTGTTGTGGTATACGACAATATACAACAATGTATAGTGGTGTACAATGGGATTTTGGGACATTTCCCTCAGGAATACCTCCAAAAAGAGACTTTAGACATATCACTGAGTATGGTCCACCCAAGATTGATGAGTGGATGGACGAGCCTCATGGAGAGGTATATCCCCTGGAGATTGATCTTCAATTGGGATGTCACCAGAGTAGAGACAAAGAGCAGGATACCTGTAGGGTTTCCCTCTGATGTTACCTTGATTTCTTGGTCACACTATTGGGGTTGACGAAGGATCATTGGAGACAAGTAGGTGAGACATGGAACATGAGGGAGAGCATACTCAGGCATGGGACATAATACTCTCCCAATATTGATCTTCGATCAAGTTATCTTATGGATAGGGAGAGGGAGATTGACGTGATGGATGCTTTACATCGTAGCCACGTGATTGATATGCATGATGTACAGATACATCGAGAGGAGATCACTGAAACTTTTCAGTCTTACAGACAATGGCAGTGGTATCTAGTGCTATTTTTTTATGTCAACAATATATTCGACAGGACATGGAGGGTTCACCTAAGTCATATGAGTGAGGCAAGTAGGATTATAGCCATGTCAGATTTCTTTCATTTGGGATATGTTGTCAGAGAAAAGGAGGGGATACATATTGTAGTGGATCATTTCATACAAATTTCAATGGACAGAGTGGTGGACGACATTATCCACTACGGAGGTCACACACATATAGTCCTCGAGTCCACACTTAGGGAGGATATTATGAGGGCTATGTGTGATTCACCTTTGGTAGGGAATTTTGGGTACTCGCATGAGTATGAGGCACCATAGGTGACATGGATACTTTCCAGGGAGGTGTTTAGACTCCACGGATTACTTAAGTACATGGATGGTGATCGAGATAACATATTTCTCAGTGCAGTTTGGCAGGATCCAAACAAAGCAACAAACACATAGTTGATTTATAGTACTAGGTTTCCACCAGATGATGGCATACTAGGAGTTTGGTTCATTTTGACTTTGATGGTTACCAATATGGTGCAATAACAAATAGCATGTATTAGGAGTGGTGGACTTCCTATTTGGTGGTGGGATCCAAGAATTCAAATGATGATGTTTGACAGAGCCATGATAGTGATTGGCCTGCTTTATTTTTGGGATGTCAGTAAAGAGGAGGTCGAGACTTACTCTATATGGCAAGACAGACTTGAGGCTAGCCGTGGACTTGCAAACCTAGACTTCAGTGAGACATTTTCACATGAGAGGATTCAAGATGGTGGCTTCAGTCCTTTTAGGGAGATCAACTTAGGGTTCCAAGAGAGGAGGATGCAGATTAGGCACATTGGTCCGATGATGATGATCAAAGTGATGCAGTGTAAGCATGTTGGTACCTTTCCAATATTAGTTTGGGACCCTGGGATTATATTGCTTGACGGTTAAACTACTATTAGAGATGTGAGCACTGGCTTTGACTTTCTGGAGTTTACTTTTGGGAGGCTTAAGAGTGGTTTTTTGAAGGAGTGGTCTTATGAGGAGTTGACCACATTTGTGCAAATTATAATTTCTTGGCTTATCTAGTGCAGTCGGGTGGATTCTTGTATTGGCTCCTTACAGACTGATGTTATGAGTAGAGGGTGCTTCATGTATTACAGGCTAGTGTGGGATCCTGGTGACTTTACCATCTACAAGGTTCTTATGTTCACCTAGAGGGACTTTGTAGACGATATGTTGGGATGTTTTCTGGATGATACTTGAATGATTGAGGTAGATATAAGGTGCTAGAATTTTCCATTTGATACTTGGAGACAAGGTGTAGTGGGTGTCCTATCAGTTGATGACCATGTAGACTTCTCTATGATGTCTAATTTTAGAATCAAAATACATTCAATGGGTGTGATCCTTGATAGTAGATGTGATCCTTTGAGGAATTATAATTTGTGGATGCATGGTGGGCATGATGGTTGGACGACTATGATTAGAGTGGTGCAACATCAACGTGGTGGTTCTTTTCTAATGATAGATTGGGACCCCAGGATTTCATTAGGCGAAAATGTGGTAGCTCACATGGAGGTGAGAGCCAGTTTTTTCCTTCATGAGATTGGTTCTCTAGCAGAGAAGTTCCTTTATGAGTTGATCGAGTTGTTGCAGCACCGAGTGGCCTTACTTTTGGGTAGCTTTCAGGAGAACTCAGATGTGAGTACATTACCATACCACGTCTTGAGAAGAGGATGTTTCACCTCTTGCAGGGTGGTTTGGGATCCTAGTATCATTTTCAGTTTCAGTATGGATCAGTTGATGGAGCACCAGGTCATGATGGAATTTCTTGAGGACAAACAATCTTTGGGAATGGAGGATTTGTCATTTACCCATTTTTGGGTTTCCTTGTTTTGCAGTGGAAAGGACTTATGTGGTTTGTAAATGAAGAAAAAGGGAGTAAAAGGGGGTCATTTAATGTCATTTAGTTATGGGAGGTTATGTATTTAAAGTGACATTAAATAATTAACCGCTTAAGCATTAAAATGTATTTTTAATGTTTAATTAATAATTGAAGGAGAAATAAGGATTATATTTGATTTAGTCAAAAGGGGGAAAATTCTAGAAGAGTTGATTTAGTCCAAAAGGGGAAGTTCTAGAAGGCATGGAGGAAGGATCTAGAAGGGGTTGGAAAAGTATAAAAGAAGGGTAACCCCTCACTTATCATTATGATTATGATTTGATATCTTATTGGAGTGCTCTTGTAGCCAACGTTTTTCGTTGGGGTTTATGGGAAAACCCCTTCCACTATTGGTTTGGTTTCCATGGTGCAATATCCACCCTAGATAAACAAGGAGGAGGATCCATACATGATCTTCATTGGAGCTTCATCTTGGATTTTTTTTTAGTTTTGGATTGTAGTGATCTTCTTGGAAAGGTTGTGGCACTTGGAGAGTTGGATCTCACATGTTGAGGCGACCATGACATGATTCCAGGTTTTTGGATTGTATTGTGTGTTTTCCCTTGATGTATTGCAGTTGCTATAGAAGCCATTGGATTGTTGTATTCAGTATCCATTCATAATAAATTATTCCATGATTTTGTTCTATTCCAAGTGTATCTAGGATGCTTGAAATATGTTTAACATGATGTCTTTAGTAAAATGAATGCAAAATATTTGTGGAAAAATAACCTAATTGCGTAGAAATTCATAAAATATTTGCCTAGATCTATTGGGGATATTACAAGTTGCCATCACTGTCCTTTCCTCTACATGCTCTGGCTTTTTCCTATCCTCCTTATCTTATTCCATCTCTCGGCCAATACCCAATCCATCACATTTTGTAGCCTTAGATGATGACTTGATTCCAAAAGGCAGGATAGGATTCTATGTGGAGTCAAGGAAATACATAAAATAGGTCATCCCTAGTGAGAAAACAAACACGTGTGCGGGGCCAAATATCCACAATAGAATCAGTAATGCAAAGTAATAATCCCTTAATCCCAAAGACCATAAATTATTCCCTCTAATCACGGTCTTCTCAATGTAATCTGCAGAGACACTTGAACTCGATGTGCTAATGAGAAAGCTCACACGAATGTAATAATGCATTCTCTATACATTTGATTAAAAGGCTAAGAGTAAACAAACCATTAATATCACATATTCATTTACCATCCCTTTAGAGTTGGTGTTGCTGCTACTTGTTGTATCGATGCCCACTCTAATGTCGTGTTACCCCCTAGGCTAGGGGAAACTAAGGAGATGATGTCTCGAGGCCCGTAGGTTGAAGAAATGGAGTGTCGAGAGCCAAATTAGCAGGCACAACCCCTCCCCTCACCACACAAAACCATTAATGGAAAACAACAACATCCACCACACCAGCTTTTCCCAAAAAGGACAACAAGTCTTGCTTCATGAGGTAACAAATTCAGTCTCGTGGTTAGTGTAATTTTAATAATCTAAGCATTTGAAAATGTTGCAAAGAGTCCTTTCTTGATTATGAAAATGTTTTCTTGGAAATATACCTTTTTCCTCATTTCACCTTGGTGGTTGACATGGTTTCCTAGTAAGTGGGTCACCCTCGAAAAAAGGGTTTCTACTAGGGGGTATCCTTAAAGGGTCATCGTACCACTCCCACTCATTCTTACCACTTTCCACACTTCTTCCCTTTCATTTCCTCATATTTTGGGTTTTTGGGCTTATTCACCCTAAGAAGGGCTTGTACCTCATTTCACGGGAAGAACGAGATAAAGGACCAAAGGTGTTGAAGTTGGAAATAGATAAAATCCATAAATTATCCTCTAGATGCTCTCCCTAAGGTTCTGAGAGAAATGAAATGCTTCTCCATAAATATTGAAGGACCTTTTTAAAAGGAAAACACATAATTAATAAAATCCCACTTGTTGAGGGAATGCATTTGCGGTGTCTTTTACTTTCCTTGCACATGACACTCAATGTGTTCCTGGCTCCAAGTGGCATTGTGGTGCTCCTTACTTTCCATTGCACATAACACTAAATGTTTTAAACCATAATAAATTAACGACAATAAAGGGCTTGGAAAAATGTTGCATTGCAAATGAGGATGCAACACACACTCCACAAATTCACCCATAAATGAGACAATATGAACCCTTGATATGTCAAGAACCCCATGCCAAAAAGTCATACCCCCATCCACCTCATATTAACTATATGACTTAGAGAGGGTCTTCTTGGGAAACACTCCTTGACTTAGGGATTGATCTACCCAATAGGGAAACATGACAATCCTCCCATACTTAAATTTGGAAAATTTTATAAGGTCTTTGAGCATTTGTCTAGTTTGAAAAGGGGGACTTCATCCACATGTTTGGGTGGTTCTTTTATTAAATGTGACTTGCTTGGCATGATACATGTGACTTGTGGACCCTTGGAGGGTGTACTCGTTTGTCTTTTTAGGACCTTTC
>ML802672.1:0-16924 GCA_009831015.1 Picea engelmannii | reverse complement strand
ATAAATCCAAATACTAAGTTGAGAATCCACAAAACTATTCCAAAGTTAGATAAGCAAAATATTTTATTCCTAAAATTTTGGTGCAAGTTACAATTTTTAGCATTTTAATATATGCCATGAGATTCGAATATTAAAATGAGTATGAAGAAATCTGCTCCTATATACATAAAAAATATTCAGAATTCAATTTATATGAACTCCGAATATAAGGACAAAGTCTTCGAATAATTGAGGGTTTATTTTACCAAGTCCAAATGAGATTTGACTTTAGACAAGATCTCCTACTATATACATAAATATGTTCAAGTCATTTTTTTAATGAACTTGGCGTTTAATGTAAAGTTTTTTCTTTAAAATCATATGCATAATTAATTGCTTATTCTAATACAAATTAAATAATACATTTTTTTTTTCTTCAAATTGTATTAAATTAAATGATTTAAATATTAATATTAAATATTATAATTTAAAAATTAGAAAATAAAAAGTAGAATTGGTTTAATATATTAAGTTTTGTTATAATATTTAATTATTTTTATTATCAGTTTTATAAATCACAAATAATTTGAAGTGAATGTATTTTGAGAAATAAAATATTTGTTATTTTTAATGTATAGTATGATGATGGTGGTGGTGGTTGAGATCAATTGGAACTAAAATTGGTTTATGACTTTAAGAAAAATAAGAGATTACTTGGATTTCTTTAAAATGTTATTTGGATGCTTGAAAAACATTAAGAGAAGGGTTCTAATATCACTAAAGTTTGATGACTTAGAAGGTTAGGAAGGTTGGTATTGTGACAAATATTTGGAAATTGGGATCTAATTTGGGTATATGCATGACAACATAGGAGAAAGTGCTTTTCATCTTCAACCTTTTGGTGTCACAAAGGTTACTAGCTCATGATAATTAGTTCTTATTTTAACAATATTGATTCTTTTATCTATGCTACTCAAAATAGAGAGATACTTTTGATCTTCAAGGTTAGGGTTGACCATCTTCTTATAACATCTTAATTTTCTTTTATCCTCTAATTTTTTATAGCACCATGGATTCTCCTTAAATTTAACTTATACAATATTTTTAATATCATCAATATTCCAAACAATAACATTTTTTTTGTTCTCCAATGATTTAACCAAGACTTGACATCATTATGCCATCTGCAGGTGATTTTAACTAAATTATAAAATACTTATTATTATTTCACCAATGATTTAACCAAGACTTGACATCATTATGCCATCCACAATTGAACAAGTGATTTTAACTAAATTATAAAATACTTATTATTATTTCACCAACATGTTTCAAGAAATCATTTACATAAATATATATTAATTTTTTCATAGTTTTTCACAACATACATCAATATAGATCATATAAAAATGTGAAATCTTTTTTTTTTCAAAATGCAACCCATAGAAATGCAATGACAATGCATAGAGTCACATCACTTGCAAGAGTAGTACTAATTTTGATATTAAGGATACAAACTTGCAAGAGTAGTACTAATTTTGATAATTTTTTATTAGTGATAAAGGAATAAGTCGAATTAAGGATTTTCAATCAATTACAATTTATAAATTAAAAATAAAGATAATTTTTATAATTTTTTGATTAGTGATAAAGGAATAAGTCAAATTAAAAATATAATTTATAAATTAAAAATAAAGATATTAATATTCAATTAACAATTTATCAAAAAAATAAATTTTAAAAATTAAAAATCAATAAAAATACTTAAAATCATCATGTATTAAATTTAATTTAATACAATCCAATGAATCTTTTTCCAAACTTTTTAAAGATATTCTAAATTATAGAAAATTTTCTCTTTATCAATAATTCAAACCCACAATTAAAATCATATATATTAAATTCAAATTTAAATTTAATACAAAGAAAAAAAATTAATAATTTTTTTTTTCAAACCTTTTAAATACACTATAAATTCTATAAAATTTCCCCAATTGTCAATAGTTCAAACCCACTTGATATCGATGTTTGAAATACTTAGAAAATGAATAAAATGGATTGAAACCTAGATTTTTTTTATTTGATGTTAAAACTTTTCAGTGTTAAAATGACTGGAAAACTTTTTCTATACTTTCAAATTTTTGAAATAATTTTTTTTTTACAATATTCAAAATTATAACTTATTTTTATTAATAAAATCTCAAAACTCTATATATCATTTTTATTATATATAGAAAAAACCTAACTACCTAACAAATCTTGATCAATTAATACTAAAACGTATTTTTCTTAATATTTCGAAAACAATTTCTTACATCCTAGCAAATCCTGCTCAATTAATACTAAAATGTATTTGCTTTTATATTTTCGAAAATAGTTTCTTACATCACGTTTTGCCTATAACTGCTTACAATAAGCTTCGAAAACTAAATATTATGTGCTAAAATATAAACTTATATATATATATATATATAAAGCCTTTGTTTTTCCACAGTAAATTCAACCATTCATACTGAGAAAACACGCTTCGCCACCGCCACCACCAGGAAGGAACCTTCCAGTTCTAAAAACAGAAGTTCCATGAAAACCATTTTTCTCTCAAAGTCCACTCGTTTATACTTAGCCACGTTTTTGGACTGGATGGCAGAATTATCTGCTTATCGTTGAATATATATTCACTCTCGGAAATCCATTCTGATAGAACTCGTTCGCTGCGATCTGAAGGACTCGGTAAAACTTACAAATATTTTCTCGGTAAAACTTAAAAATATTTTCGTTGACAAAGTCCCTTACCAAACTCCTCCCCTGCTCTCAGACCAGCGCCATCCATACCTATTCAAAGCCCATTCAACCTGCAATTCATTCTCCCGTCAATAATTCAAAGCCCATCCATAAAGTTCTTTGCACAAATTCGAATCTCAGTTCTTCAAGGAGTCCGAATTTTTCGCAATCCGATCACCGGCTCTGCGATTTTGCCGTTCAACAATGAGCAGCGGCTCTCGGCTTTCGCATCAGGATCGAGAGACGAATCCGACGGATTTCTGAAAGAAAAATAAAAAATCAAGATTCAATAATATAGCAGCAGGATGCCGCAGGAGTCGTTCCTGGGCCGATCGGGGAAAAGAGAAATGAACACAACCGCCTAGAAATGCAATGGGCAACGCATGCGCGGGCGCTAGCCTGACCAAGAACGGATTTCTCCACGCGCGTTTTTACAGATTCTGGCGAACGGACGAAGATAATTCCAGCGAATTCTCTTCCCAGCGTCAGCAGGAACATGAACAGAACAACAATCATGAACAGAACAACAATCCGGCGCCAGTTGAAGGCGGAGATAGCGCCGCCCCCTGCAAGCCGCCGGAGGTCGTGGTGATAATCCCGGACGTGCCGAAGCCATCGAAACCTACTGAAGAGGGTCCTGTGAAGCTGCCCCGACCGCAGCTTTCTTCCGTCATGAGACGGAATGATAGCTCCAGCGTGGTCACAGCCGGCGGGGGCTTTTCCGTTTTGCAGCGGAAAACGGAGCTCCTGAAGAATCTGTACTCGGTGGGGCGGCGGCTGGGCCAGGGCCAGTTCGGGACAACGTACCTGTGCATCGAGAAATCGACGGGAAAAGAGTTCGCGTGCAAATCGATTGCGAAGAGGAAGCTGACGAGCGAGGAGGACCTGGAAGATGTCCGGCGGGAGATTCAGATAATGCACCACCTGTCCGGGCACCCCAACGTGGTGGCCATCAAGGGCGCCTACGAGGACATAACCTCTGTGCATCTCGTCATGGAGCTCTGCGCCGGTGGCGAGCTCTTCGACCGGATTGTCAAGAGAGGCCACTTCAGCGAGCGCAAGGCCGCCGATTTGACCAGGACGATCGTCGGCGTCGTGGAGGCCTGCCACTCGCTGGGAGTCATGCACCGGGACCTGAAGCCAGAAAATTTCTTGTTCTCCAACAAATCCGAGGATTCCCCCCTCAAGAGCATCGATTTTGGGCTGTCCGTCTTCTTCCAACCAGGTTTGTTGGTTGCTTTTCTAAATACCCATTTCATCAATACATCATTTCCTCCAATGTTCGAATTTTATTTAAAAATCATCTTAACCTGGCTCTGATATGCACCTCTGGATGTTGAAGCTATAGGGGGCATTTTAAGGATTATCCAAAAGAGACCCAAAATTGCTCCTCCCGGCAGAATCAGGAGAAAATTTAAGTTCTGCTTGTTTCAATATATTTTACGTTTTTTGAGCATTTGGGTCAATTCAGAGACCCACAAAACCCCTGTAGGCACTCCGAAACTATAGGTCGCCAAAATTTATGCCAGAATCGTTCGCGGGGAATGGTTCACTAAAGATATTTCTCAAGGCATGACGCCAAAACCACCAGCAGAGTGAAGGAGGATGCTATCATATCAACCAAGGACTTGCACCCATTTACCCCACTTACCCCCCCCTCCTAGGTTGTATTGTGCATCTATCTTCTCTAATGACTAAATGAATACAAAGTCACATGGCTTGTTTGAATTAGTGCAGCAAGCCTTGCAATTATTACATGCATCACATAGATAACAACCACGAGCTAAAGAGGTCCCTCAAAGCATGATACAAAAACCACCAGCAGAGTGAGGGAGGATGCTATCACATCCGCCCAAGGATTTGCACCTATTCACCCCCACCTAGGTTGTATAGTGCATCTCTCTTCTCTAATGACTAAATGATTACAAATTGAAATGACTATAAAATTTCAGGTCTTGTTTGAATTACAGCAGCAAGACTTGCAATTTTTTTATACATAGCATAGATAACAACCACAAGCTAAAGAAATCCCTCAAGGCAGGACACAAAAACCACTAGGAGAATGAGGGAGGATGCTATCACATCAACCCAATGACCTGAACCTATTTACCCCCATCTAGGTTGGTTGTATAGTGCATCTATCTTCACTAATGACTGAATGTATACAAAAATACAAGGCTTGTTTGAATTAGAGTGGCAAGACTTGCCATTATAATAGACTTTGCATAGATAACAACCACAAGCTAAAGAGGTCCCTCAAGGATTGACACCAAACCACAAGCGGAATGAGGGAGAATGCTATCACATCAACCCAAGGACTTTAACCCATTTATCCCCACCTAAGTTGTATAGTGCATATCTCTTCTCTAATGACTTGCAAAATTGCAGGTCTTGTTTGAATTAGAGCAGAAAGACCTGCAATTATTATAGACATCACATAGATAACAATTATTATAGATATCACATAGATAACAATTATTATAAACTTGCAATTGCGGTCTCTCTTTGGCTTGTTGTTGTTATCTATGTGATGTCCATAATAATGGCAAATCTTATGACTATTATTGTGGCATATCTCATGATTGGGATTTTGTTCCACATCGATACTCTCCTCTTAGCTGCTATGCTCGTAAGGACCAGAATCTTGCAATCCATAATTTGATGGTGTCTATACCTAAGGCAGGCTTAAAGATCCAGGGCTCATCCAAAGAGAGGTTTGTTCTTTTCATTCTCTGCTTTATGTGGCCATTTCAGAATTTCTTGGTTCAGTTCACCAAACTTCAATTGATGAAGAGCTGTTGTAACTTGCTTACCAACTTTGCACCAAAAACACTTCAAGCTCTTGCACTTTGCAATTCTACATTTTACTCACCAAGTAGATGGACTGGGAGAAGGCATTTCTAAACATGATTATGGTTCTCCACATGCCTGCTGCCACTTCACACCCTTTGTCTTCTTCAATTGTCATGCCTTTTAGGGATGGAGTCTTTTAATCCATAAGCTGATGGTCTTTCCACATAAAGATCCAGGTATTGGCTTAGAGAGGTTTACTCTGTTCATTCTCTGTTCTATCTCACTTTGAAGTTCAGTGATCCAATCCGTAGAACCCCAATGTTGAAGGCCTTTTTTGATTTTGAGCTGGCGAGCTCAGCACTCAAATGTAACTCTATGCTTATTAAGTTATTAGGCATCTGCATTCTCATGTTGCTCGCCAACTTGCACACATGCTTCACAAAACTCCCAGATGGCAGATCTTTTTGCATTTTTTAATTCTACATTTCATTTTTCTGAAGGCTGGTTGGGAGAAGGCAGTTTATAAGCATGGTTTCAGTCAGAAAACTATGGTTTGCCAGGAAATCTGTTTTATTTATTTATTTATTGGTTCTTTCTTTAATTTAAATTTTTGTTTCGGTCTCTGGAAAATGTGACTTATATTTGGCCAATACATAGAAAATAATACATTGAGTAACTGTACATCAGTAGGTCAATGCATAAACATGCGGATTACCCCTCCTTACATAAGCAAGGAGAGAGCATATCTGCTTTGGCACCGATTTGAAGAGAGTCTATATCGTTTTTGAAAAACCCTATACCTGCTGGAAACTGTATTGCCTCTGATCTGATTTGAACGCTGTGAATTCGCCCATGTGGGGTGGAATGGCTTCTCTATTAAAAGTAGCCCTGCATCGCCTTTTCACAAGAAGGAAATGCCAATCAATCTTATGGTGTTCCCAAATATTTTTAACTGCCCACATATCATCCAGCCATCTTTAAAAATGACCCCAAAGGCTTTGCCAGGAAATTGCATAAGAGAATAGACATAGGATTCAAAAGAAATTGTGATTTCAAAGGTTAGGTAAACCAGTTGATCTGAGAGACATTGATATCTCAGTCATTTTTTCTCTGAAAACCTTCAAGGAATTGAGGCCCAGATTACATACTATGCATGCAGATACAGTTTCATTTTTTAGAAGCTTCTGATGTTTGTCTGTATGATTTCTACATAGGAATTTAAGTTATGATCACTACTGGTGCCCCTGTTACCCAGAACTGCATCTAAGCTATGAATTGTGACCCTAAAACATTGCTGAGGCTTAAACATGTTTGCCTCTGAACTCACAAATAGAAAATATGGGTAGTTAGGTGCCAAAGATGCTAGTACTTTTACAGATTTCATATTTAGTTTTTACATCTACTTCAACTGACTCATGAGACTGGAGCCCTTAGAACAATTTAAGCGAATTTGAAATGCTTTCAAGGAACTATTGCTGGTGGCCAGGGCCTGTGCACAGTGTATACATGAACACTATAGGGTGGCTTTCTTTCCAAGAGTTATTGTAGGAAGCCAGGGCCTATGTAATGCGTGAAAATGGTTTCTTCCAGTGGATTGAATTCATGCTCTGGCATTGACATCTGAGTTGTCATACCTAAAATATTAACAAGCTTTTAGGAGATTGAAGTTGGAGAAAATCACCCATTAAGTAAACTTGTAGTATATTCGCAAACACAATTTTCAAGGTTAGAAGTTCCTTGTAAGCAGACATGGATATTGACAGGCAAACTGATCATTGAGGATTGTTTTATATTTGATGCAAATCCCACTTACCCCCCCAAAAAGTTCCAAACTTTTTCGAGCTGTTAGTAGGTTGGTGTTGTCTCTAGTTGGATTCAACAGACATAGCATCTTTTTAGATACTTTTTGGTTCGTGGCAAGAACTGTTCTCAGTGTACAATCGCAGCATTGAACTGCTATTATGCCATGGCTTTTAAGTTCTATGTGGGTGCACCCTACATAGCATTATATGTGTAGTATACATGATGAAGGGATAATAGTACTAATAGATTACTAGCAATGATGATAATATTATTAATAAAGGGTCAGTCATAATGATAAGTCATAGTGTAAGGCTATAACCTTAGGGAAAACTACAACTGGTATTGCATTGTAGGAATTCATCAAGTTTGGAGTTATTTGCTTCTTTTTCCCTGTTTGAATAATCAAGACATCAACTTATCAATTCATTAAATTAATTTAGATTACAATTCAATCAGGACTTACATGTCTTGATTAATGTTAGAGGAAAATGTCCAGACCTTTATTCATTCTCAAATTTGCTTTTCCTGCAATAGAGTCCAGTTTAACCCAGCCCTTTGAAGGCCATTTGCTTCACTTGTCCTTCATATGAAGCCTTATCTACATTTTCTTCCCTCAATTGCTAAAAATCGTTTGTGTATTTTGGTCGACAGAGTACATGGCTCCGTCTTGCAACGATACAATGGTATTTTCTAATTTATTATTAAGCCTATTGCTCAAATTGAACATGCGTCAAGTAGATTATGATTCTGTCTGCATTTCAGACACTGATTATTCCTATCATAGGCCGTTGCTCGAAATGGAATAGTAAGTCTCTTTGGAATGCTACTCAAACCTACTAGATTATAGAGAAAGAAAAGAGTTTGTGACTGTAGGACACTCTCCATCATATTGTTGGTTATATCATGTCCCTTTCAAATAAGTAACTCATTCTGTTTTTTATAAATTTAAAACAAAATTTGCAGTTTTACTGAGATATTGATCATCCATTTAGAACATCCTGCCTAGACAACTAGAAAGTAGGACACTTTCAGAATAACTTATAAAGTAATGGTGTTTATGGAATGGCCAGTCATAAATATGTAACCATCTTAGGAGTCATAAACCATTTAATTGCTATTCCAAATATGAGATTGAAATGAATCATAAAAGTTAAAACATAGCTGGTCGAGGAAGCTTTAGATACAATAAATTCTTTCCTTATGGTGTGGTAACAGTAAATGTAGCAAATTGAAAATCCAGATTTTCGATTTTCTCTTCATACATATTAAGATTGATCATGGTGTGCATATGATTAGTAACATTTTACCTTACATCAAGATTGCACTGATAGGCACGTGGAAATTAAATTCCTTAAACTCTTAGAAGGCAATTATGCATTTATTTTGCTCTAAGAAGACTGCAGCATTTTTTTTGTAACTTTACAAAGCCATAGACTTTATTGACCCATGCGTTTCTTTTTTGCAGGAGAGACATTTAATGATGTAGTTGGTAGCCCTTACTATGTAGCTCCTGAGGTGCTGCGCAAGCATTATGGTCCTGAAGCTGATGTGTGGAGTGCTGGAGTCATTCTCTACATTTTGTTGAGTGGAGTTCCTCCATTTTGGGCAGGTAAGGTGATTGACTTATAATATTCCTTTATGCACAATGGATGAAACTTTGGGGCTCAAGAAGCTATACTCATCCCCATTGGATAAATGTTATTCTGTGCCTTCAGAAACCGAACAAGGGATCTTTGAGCAGGTCCTCCAGGCTCAACTTGATTTCTCATCAGAACCATGGCCTGGGATTTCAGAAAGTGCCAAGGACTTAATTAGAAAGATGCTTGTTAGAAATCCTAAGAAGAGATTGAGAGCTCACCAAGTTCTATGTAAGTATATTGTGTGTGGATCAAGATAAGGATTCACAGCAGCAGAAGCTGTAGTGAGTGAGAATGACGATAGCTTTTTAAGTGATCGAAATGTGGAAGATGAAGTCTTTGTAAAAGTTCATTGCTTGAACAGAGGATGCTTTACTAATATGGTTGAAGCTTGTCTAGGTTGCATTGAATATCTTGTCCTAATATATAATTATTTCCCTACTACTTTATGCTCCAGGCCACCCTTGGATTCAAAAGGATGGTGTTGCTCCAGACAAACCTCTTGATTCTGCAGTATTATCTCGATTGAAGCAATTCTCTGCAATGAACAAGATTAAAAAGATGGCTTTACGGGTAAGATTCTATCACGGTTTTCAATTTCTTTCTAATTACATGCAGGAGGTATATTTAGGCCTTCCGGTGCCAGGGGAAAAATAACTACTGGGAGATAAACTTACTGTTATGAAGGACAAATGTTGTTTTGCACCTACTGTTATGAAGGATAAATGTTGTTTTCTTAAATTAAAGTATAATGTGTTATGCAAAGCCTGGTAAAGTATCTCTGCACATACTTTAACTTTTAAGCAATGATGGAAATAGGAAAGATGTAACATCTTCAACCATATTTACCCTTAGCAGAGTTCTTAATGTGTTACTGTGAGAAATTATAGAGCAGTATAACTTTGTTTATCTGAAATTATATATCTGCTAAGTGGCTTTTATTTCTCTTTTCACTCTGTAGCTCTTTTATGGCCTCAACACAATTGTCTTGCTTTCCACAGTAAGGTTTGGAAACATATTTAACAGGATTCCTAGTTGTGATCAACTTCAGCTTGAAATATAGGGTTTTTGGTTTGAGGTCAAAGATGTCAAGTGGTACATTGTTTCAATCTTAATACTACTTTTCCCTCAATATCTCTACCCAGAAGGGGTTTTGAATTTAAACAAGAAATATATTTGGATATGCTGCTTTCTCCAGATAACGATGTTGGTCTTATGTTATTTATTGACCATTGCATGTCTCTACAGTGAAAGTTCGGGTTCAGTAGCTTCATGCATTTCTGCACAATATATCTACTATGATAGTTTTGAGTACATAACATGCCAATAATAATCCTAGAAGATCTGAGCTTGCACAATTTTAGTATTTGATGTGAGAGTGGTATCTGATGAAATTGGTTGTCTATTTTAGGTTATAGCTGAAAGTATGTCAGAAGAGGAGATTGCTGGTCTAAAGGAGATGTTCAAGATGATAGATACAGACAACAGTGGCTCAATCACCTTTGAAGAACTCAAGGAGGGATTAAAAAGAGTTGGTTGTGATCTCATGGAGTCGGAGATTCAACAACTCATGGAGGCGGTAAGTGTCAATAGCTGCAGGTTGCACCGAATCTCATATTTAAATACTCAAAATTCTGTCTTCTCTATTTTGTTCCCTTGTGAGAAGCATATGTTTTGGATATTGTGACCACTTGATATTGACAAATCTATTGCCTTGGATACTGTTAGGTTTCAGTAATGTTTTCTTATGACTATCATAATGAATTTGGCAGGCCGACATAGACAATAGTGGTACTATAGACTATGGTGAATTTGTTGCAGCTACTTTGCATTTAAACAAGGTTGAACGTGAGGACCATTTGTTTGCTGCCTTTTCCTACTTTGATAAAGACTCAAGTGGATATATTACTCTTGATGAACTACAACAATCATGCCATGAATTTGGTATTGAGGATTTTCAGCTTGAAGAAATGATCCGAGAAGTGGACCAAGATAATGTAAGATTGTTTCTTGCAAAGCCCCCATACTTGTATGTTGTTGCCTTAGCATATATTCAATTTCAATGACATGCATCTTTGTACATTTCTCCACGTTGGTGTGCAAGATCTTCTTTCCTTGAAGTTGTCTGTGGAATCCAAATGTTGTCTTAGAATCCTCTATTCCTTTGGACTGCTATTTTCAGTGTTTCTAAAGGTCACATTGAGCATAGGAAGATACAAAAAATGCTTGAGGATGCAAATAATTGGAGTTTCAAATGAAAAAATTGCTAGATTTTTTTGAAGAAGTTTGCAGTTCATTTCTGTAATAATGTGTAGGCAAGTGTTAAATAGTTTCACTTTCATCAAAAACCCCAACATTTTCTAAAGAAGGAATCTGTCAAACACCTTGTTCTTCCTATTTGAATGTTGTATAAGATGTAGTATGCCATTTTTGTGTAATGGATGAAAACCATCATGTATGGTTTCAGAATCAAAACATCTTTAGTGGCTCTGACGATAATCTATTTTTTCCCAGAAATAGATGAGAGAATTTCTGATAAATTTTAGGGCCACTTCACATGGGCTGTTAGAGGCTAGAACAGATCGATTAAGGAAAATAAATATTGCAAAACATTGTATGACAGAAATTTTCACGTAGCTTGAGAAATGAATTTATATTGATGTCCACAGATGACCAAATTAGGTCAACAGGACTCGAAAGAACAGCAGGTAATGACAGCAATGCAAGGAGTGCCCAAAGCATCCTGTCCAACGAATCTAAACTAATAGTAAACAACAGGTATCATTACAAGGGGAGTAAAAAATGGTAAACCTAAAAACTACAAACATGCATTATTCAATTCAACTTCAATCTGCACAAAGTTTATTGTTAATTGAAACATTAACAGGGTATGTGTAAAGTCCTCAACACTTAATGAACTCAGCCTTAAGGATGTAGCCCTTACTAAAGCATATAGAAGCTGTTAAGAATATCCAACTAATGAAGCTATTTAACTTCTTAGTTTTTAGGGGTGGTATCTATGAAAACTTGTCTTTCAGACATCATCTATCAGCAACCTCGTTCCACACATGTTGCCGAAATGTTGTCATTTTACAGAAACAGGCCGCTTTCATTCTTTTTTTTTATGTCCTCTTTATATTTTTAACCTTGCATCTTTTTATTTAAAATTTCCAATCTTAGTCTAGGAACATTCCTAAAATTACTGGGAATGACTCCCACCTGAGGAACACTCCTGATCTGCATCCCAATTAAGTGGCACTGGGCACATTTTCATGGCATTTTGAGAACAATCTTTACTCGAGCATGAAATTGTTGCAGAAGCTGCTATTCTTTCTGACGGATAGTCTAGCTTTTGACATTCAAGCAATTCTATGAACAAGAAATTTGTTTCATTATTGGCTAGATGTATGCATTGCTTTGGTGGATGTTCTTCAGTATTCCTGGTGCCTTATTTCAGTTTCATTTACATGATTTGGAATTTATGATTATGGTGAGAAAAATATGTTAGGTTAGAATTGCATTCTACTTTTAGAAATTTTCCTAAAATTTAGTAGCTTGTACCTTCCAATTCAGAATATAGGATGCCATGTGAAATGTCTTACTATTATGACATTATTTTTTATCTCTTTGGTTTCTTTTCTTCTTCTAGCAATCAATATTAGACAGTCTTACAGGAGTTTTCTTTTATATTAGTTGACATACTCTTTTCTATGAATTGCAGGATGGGACTATTGATTTCAATGAGTTTGCAGCAATGATGCGGAAAGGGAATAACTTTTTTGGGAAAATAACCGCACGAAATAGTACAAGTACTGATTTAATGGATGTACTGAGATTTGGTTAAATTTGACCAAGGAGCCCTTTGTTGTCATTTTGACACATATTTGTACCCAGCTCCATGTAATTAATTATCCTGCAAGATTCCCCACAATAGTTTTTTCTATGTATTGCACACAATTGATAGGAAGTGATGTTCCCTTTGTTGAATGTAAAGTTTTCTTGTTATGTTGAGCATGCCAGTTCAATTTTCCCTTAATACAATAAAGAGATGCTGAATATTCCTGACTTGACTGCATTTGACTTACGACATTCCCTTGTGGCTGCAATGTCATGCATTTCATTGAACTTTTAGCTTGAAGGATTGATTGATAAACCAAGGGATGATAAATTGTAGATCCTATTATTATTTTTCTGTATCTGTTAGAAACTCTCAAAGCATTTCCTTATATATATAGGGTAACTAGTTGTAGGGTTAAATTTGGGGGAACAAATCATTCCATGCTTATACATAGTGCACTCGTAGGAGCAATTGATTCAGTATGAAATAAGATTTCGTTAGGTTGGAGAAAGTACATTACACTAAAATAAAATGATTACATGATGGCTCATCCAAATCTTAAAATGCTAGATGCTGTCCCCTGTGGAAAGAAGAGAATTGTATGAATAAAATCAATGATTCTGATGGACGTTGACCCCTAATAAATTTAGCAAACAACCTAAATGGAAAGAGTGTATGTCTAGAGCAGGTTATAGATTAAAATACTATCGTAAACCTAAAACCATTTCCTATGGGTAGGATTGCCATGAAGGTGCAATATGTAACAGTCCCAAGTAAGTCACATACAACAAAATCAAGTTGCAAATATTGCAAATATAGGATGCACTGTGCAGTTGTAGTGGCAATGTCAAAAGCATACTGATCGAAGGCTGCAGTAGACATGAATGCTGCAATGACAGATTGTAGACACCAAAGTAAGGCAGTGTTAAGTTGCTGAAGGTACAACTTTGGAAGATAAAAAGATGGGAAGCCAAAACATTATAGTTCTGGGGAGAAAATTGGACATGCTTTGTGTCACAGAAATGTCTTGTACAGATATTGGCATATGATAGGAAATGTAAGAGAGGAGGAAGAGGATAGTTGAGAGTGTAAGTAACAGAGCTCACAGAGTAAGTGAACTTTAGGTGGCATAATTGTATAATTCTAATTGTACATGGTTGTTTATACTTCATACTTGAACAGGGTTTACACAATTTTGCTGCATCAGTTTTGGCATTAGAGCGACAAGTATGGGTCAATAAGGGGATTGCCTTTGAATGGGAAAGGAGAGAAAGGTGTATTGTAAGAGCCAGAGGATATGTTGATGACAAGTTTGGAAGAATTTACTCTAGGTACATTGAATGGAACATCATTGAACACTACTTCGTTGATGTAATCGATTGAGGTGGTGACTTTGCCTTACATTTTCATTGGATGCACAAATCCTTATTATTTTCGAGCTGACCCAAGGAGTAGCTTAGGATGCAAGACTAAAAGAAGGTTATGCTTCTTCACTACCACATCTAGATGAGGTCTCATTGGCTATCAATATCAATAAACCATGTTCAGAAGCTCCTCTATTTAGAACTCATTGGAGAATAGTTTCTCACGTTATGTTTGACTAGGTTGAGTGCGAATATCATCAAGGAAATGCCTTCTTTCATGGACTCGGTGACTGTTATTTACTTTTCTCCCTACTATGCCATGGTAGACTTCTTGTGCATCTTTGGATGGAGTCTCCAACATTTATCTTTCACATGCCCTCTGTGCTTGCTATAATTATAGAAGGGGCTGTTCTTCGTTAGTCTAGTGCTCTATCCATCGTTTGATGACTTGGAGTTGGTATTCTGTTATGCACTCTCACTGAATGACTTATTTGTTACACCATATTTTGCAATGCCTTCCTTTCCTAAGGTGGAATCAGCACCAATAGTGCCTTTTGACTTCCTCATGTTGTTCTTAAACTTATGCTAATTTTGTCTTATAATAAGCATCATCTAAAGTGCAGATGCCGAGCATCTCAAGAACTTTTTGAACTAAGGTAGTGTTAAGTTGCTGAAGGTACGACTTTGGAAGATGGAAAGATGGGAAGCCAAAACAATGTAGTCCTGGGGAGAAAATTGGACATGCTTTGTGTCACAAAAATATCTTGTACAGATATTGGCATATGATAGGAAATGTAAGAGAGGAGGAAGAGGAGAGTTTAGAGGGTAAGTAACAAAGCTCACAGAGTGAGCGAGCTTTAGGTGGCATAATTGTATAATTCTAATAGTACATGGTTGTTTATACTTGAACAGGATTTACACAATTCTGCTGCATCAGTTTTGGCATTAGAGCAACAAGTATGGCTCAATAAGGGGTTTGCCTTTGAATGGGAAAGGAGAGGAGGGTGTATTGGAAGAGCTAGAGGATATGTTGATGACAAGTTTGGAAGAATTTACTCTAGGTACATTGAATGGAACATCATTGAACACTACTTCGTTGATGTAATCGATTGAGATGGTTACTTTGCCTTACATTTTCATTGGATGCACAAATCCTTATTATTTCGGAGCTAACCCAAGGAGTAAATTAGGATGCAAGACTAAAGGAAGGTTATGCTTCTTCACTACCACATCTAGATGAGGTCTCATTGGCTATCGATATCAATAAACCATGTTCAAAAGCTCCTCTATTTATAATTCATTGGAGAATAGTTTCTCACGTTATGTTTGACTAAGTTGAGCACGAATATCATCAAGGAAATGCCTTCTTTCATGGACTCGGTGACTGTTATTTACTTTTCTCCCTACTATGCCATGGTAGACTTCTAGTGCATCTTTGGATGGAGTCTCCAACGTTCATCTTTCACATGCCCTATGTGCTTGCTATAATTATAGAAGGGGTTGTTCTTCTTTAGTCTAGTGCTCTATCCATCGTTTGATGACTTGGAGTTGGTATTTTGTATTCACTCTCACTGAATGACTTATTTGTTACACCATATTTTCCAATGCCATCCTTTCCTAAGGTGGAATTAGCACCAATAGTGCCTTTTGACTTCCTCGTGTTGTTCTTAAACTTATGCTGATTTTTTCTTATAATAAGCATCATCTAAAGTGCAGATGCCCAACATCTCAAGAAAATTTTGAATTGGCGTAATCAACACTCCAATGAGCTTGGTGACTAACTTTGCTTCTTCGATTATCACTTGTTGAATGGTAGTGGTTGAATTTTTGGATGTAAGGATGAACCCTTTGATTGGACTTCTATTGTAGGAGCTTTTGTTGTTGTTGCTTCTTCCATTGATTTTTAGGATAAAATTTGTCCTTGACAATGATCTTGAACTTGTCCCATGTCGTACCTCGAGTGGAACGAAGTATCTGTGTTTGCTAAAACAAATTCTCCCAACATAACAAAGCTTGTCATCCAGGTGTAACTTTGTGAACAAAAGTCTTTAATCCTCTGTGTATTGCTTCACTTCACTATATGAATATAGCTACCTCAACTCACTATCAATTCATAAGGCATCCATCTAACCATCATATCACAAAATTTCCACCTTGGTTTCAATTTTGAGAGAACAAGTTGGATTTGACAATGAGCCTCTTCTACCATTTTATTTCAGGTTTACTTCCGGAGGGTCACTAGTGGATAGTAGTCTACAATGTTGCAACAAAGGTTCTTATTTAGCAACTGAGTAATTTTGGTCATTTTCCCATCAATACTCCCATATTTCCCAATTAGATTGTGGCTTCCTACTTCGAGCAATTCAATGTGACTCTATAAATCGTTCTCCATTTCTTTCATTGTTTGAGAGCAAGTATTTACCATAAACTTCATATAAACTCTAGCATGTACGTGTGAAAACGATGCTATGATACCAATTTGATCCAAGCAAGAGAGCATTGGTGAACTTAGTGCAACCGCAACACAAGTTGTGACAAGTTTGAATTGCATTCATCGATGTATGGCACGACAAAATAGCTAACTCAAACAAAACTTAAGCCATACTTCAAACCAACATTAACACAATATAATTGGGTAACAAATCAACTTCAAATTATGATTAAATGGGTAAGAATATGTCAACAAGATATGGATGTTATCATGAAGCTCAATACAAACTGTAAAACCC
>ML802671.1:178052-202155 GCA_009831015.1 Picea engelmannii | reverse complement strand
ATCTTCACTATCTGAAGTGGAGAGAGATGAAGGTGAAGAATGTACATCTTGTTTTGCATAAAGAGAATCAACGGAAGAAGAATCATAATTAGTATATTGTAAAATAAAACAATCTCCTTCATCTTAAGAGCATTGGTCTAGGATTTAACTGGTTAGAGAAAATAGATGCAAGCATAGCATTTTTGTGGGATTTATTTCTTTTTGGGCAACAAATACTCTAATGTCCTTTCTTGCATATAAAGCATTGAATGGAGTTTTTGGGAATCTACATCTTCTTAAAAACAATTTTCTCTTCGTGAATTTGGGACGAACAGTCTTCTTCTAAGAAGATTTTCTACAATATGTATAAGAACAATTCTTTCCACAACAAGAAAACTTTTTCTTGTACCTTTTTCTAAACTTCTTAGAACCAAAATTATAAGTGTCCTTATTAAAATTGCATATAGAAAAATTAAAAATTCTATGTTGTTTCAATAATTGTCTTAATGCTTTATTTTTCATACAATCTTCTTGGATAGTTTTTGTGATCTGATCATGGCATGCTAGGGACAAGTATTCAATATCAATAGTTTGGATGGAGAATCTTGTCTAACAAGATTAGGAATAATTCCTGGCGTATATGCAAGATAATATTCAAATATTTGGGATCACGGGGATCCTGTCTTATAAACCGAATCTTGCATAACACATTTGTATTCTTGTTTAAGACTCAAATCCCACAATTGTTGGGAAAAGAACAAGTTTGAGTAATGCTTGGGATCTTTTAGTATTTGCATAAAATTCCGCACTGATAGCTTTAATCAATTCCCTATTTGGGTAGTTAGATTGGATGATGGAAACCCTTTCTATTTTAGAAATTTTATTCCACCAATTAGACAATTGTCTTGTGAAATTCCATGTCAATCTCAAAGCCAATTCAGAATAAGTAAGTTTATCATTCAGAGAATTTTGGCATTGAGCCCATCCTTCCCATGCATTGAGGGATTTTTGAATGTCTTTTACAATTAAAGTCTCTAATAGGATATGATTCATTTATACATGATATTACTGGGGCATTAGTTGTACTAGAAGGATCAAGTGGAACCTTTTTAGTCAATTCATATATTTTCCTCTATTCCCACTTTTGATGAGCAGGACTATTTGGTCTTATATAGCTTGGAATTTCCACTTTGACATTTGACACTAGAGTATTCACCCATCATTGTATTCATCTTTATTTTTGAATCTGTTTCTTGAAGCGAGTCCATTTATTAGACAACAAAGAAATAGTACTTGAGGCAATCTTCAACTTTTTGAATTTTTCATTCAAAGAAATATGGTCCAATTCTATAAAATTATGCACATCTATCATCTTTATAGCCAACTCATTTCCTTTAGACTTATCTTTTTCTTGGAATAGCATGTGAGGTCCATGTTCTTTAGCTTTATACTCAAAGCCTTTTGTAAGAGGAGTTATAACTTCTTTAATTTCCTAGAGAACTTCTTCTAAATCTTGGATTCTCTACTCTATAAGCATGATATTTGACAAATTATCATTCAAAGAAGAGACTTGTTCATATATTCTTAAGTACTTATCTAACTCTTCATGTATTTTTTGTATATGGCTCTTTGTCTCTAGAATATTTTTAGCTATATCATAATTGGTGTAGACAATAGGCTTGGTAATTAGCATAGTTTGTAATTTGAGTGTTGGAAAAGATGGATCTTCATTTTGGTTTATGTAGGGAAGAAAATCCATATTTGCAACTATTTTCCCATCATTGAAAGTAGGCTTTGCATTGGATGGGGGAAGAGTTTTTTTGGAAGCTATCTCAAATTGTTTGTAGTTATTTTTCTAGGAAGTATTGGTTGAGTCATTTTGAAATCTAGTATTGGCTTTGTAACATCTTTACAATATTTACAATTCTTATGTTTTCCTCTATGTACAACATGAATTATAGAAGAGGAGGAAGTAGAAGCATCCTAGTGTAACTATCTTCTGGCTGGAGGCTCTACAATACTCACTTTTAGAATAATTATTCACATGATTGCTTCTATTCGGGCATGAAGAAGAAATCCTAGAAGATGAAAGCTGTAGATATTGTGATCTTTGTAATTTAATCATCTCTCTTCTAGAGCTATTAGGAACAATAATTATTCTTCTTGGTTCAACATTGGAAGTTAGGGTTGCTAAGGATTGCAAGTCATTGCTCCATTCCTATGGGGGAGTTATTTGGGGAAAATAAGGTAAAGAAGGGATTATCGGAATGTTTACTACATATTGAAACTGTAAACATATATATAATTTATAAACCTGTTACATTTTAGAAACCTGTAAATTTGCAAATTTCATTGACAAAATTCTAGTAAAAAGGGTGACTCGTATTCATAGTTTGGCCTAACCTTGAGAAAATACCCTTTACGACATAAAATAATCTAACTTGCATGTTGTAATATAACTTCAAACATAAACTATATGACACAACACTTAACATCAATGTAATTTCACACAACCACCGTAGTATTTCAAACTAGCCATATTCTTTATTTTCAAATAAATTCAATGTACACCAATTAACTTAAATCTACAATAAGAGACTTGAAGGTAATTATAGATGTGTTGTATATTCACTTCCATTTCATTGCTTTACCCAAATATTTAATATTACATGAATTCTACAAATGAAACACCATCGTTTGTTTGAATGCAATGCCTATGAAATAAGGCATTTTAAATTACATTTTTCAATTTGAAAACATAATTGTTACATCTACATGTAGAGTAACAAGTTCAATGTTTCACCAACAACATCTCATGCCAAGTGAGACAAAACCCATAGTCAAGCAATAAACATAGTGTGTCTATCACATATTAATAATCCAACTTGCAACAATATCATGCCCTCTAAATGATTCAACAACTTTTCAACACCATAATGTTGCAATAATAATGAATTCATAATATAATCTTATGAATTACATAACACAAACTAAAGAAACAATTGTAGGGCCTTATTTTCCCTAAATAAGATTTATGTAGGTAGTGCCTTTGTTTCTCTAAATAGGATCTTATTTTCAAATACAAGTCTTCAATTTCAATTGATAGTTTTACTCATGATAGTTTGAGTCCTAAATGTTTTCCATAGATAAAAAATGTGGCCATAAAATAAGATATCGTTATTCAACAATTGACATGAACAAAGTGTGAAATAACCTTGAAGTGATAGAAAATAAATAATATTGATAAATTTGAGAGGATGAAACAAGAAAAAAATACATAGAAACTTGTTTATCTAAACACTCAAGTCTAGAGGTTGTAGGTCCATGAACTCTTAGGAAATACAACTAGAAAATAAGACTATATAACCAAGATTTGGGCTACTAAAAGCTTTGGTGCAATCACCCCCTCCTAAAGAAATTTAAAATCTTGTTCCAATCTCAAGAAGGCATCAATACAGAGACATGAAAATGCAAATATATCAAATAAAGACGACCTTAACATATGACAACAATTTTTTTGTGAATGTTTAACTTGTGACAACCACTATTTATGAACACAACTTAACAAAAGAAAGAATCTTCCTTCATAGATTCAAATAAACTATGTAGATAATCTTTATATGAGCAAGGTAACTATGGGTGAAGTTAATCCAATAAGTTTAATAAAAGCATAGAGGAAAATGTGCATCTTGAGAACCATTCAATGACAAAAATACTAGGCAAGTAAGAAGAGTGTCTCACTTTAACACTCAATGTAGTTATACATAACAATTTGGTTTCTTACATGTTGAATTCCAGTCAAACGAAGTTCCTTTCTTATTTTTCTATTGTAGATTAGATGCCAATCTTAATCATACTATGCATGGTTATAAAACCAAGAATACATTTTCCAAAAGAAGAGAAAGCAAAGTCTTACAATTTCCAAAGGAAAAATGTGTATTTGAAAGAAGCAAGAACAATCTACTCGACTATAATATGACCATACATAATCAAGTATCTAATGCATATGCCTCATGAAAATTTAGGATGCTAAGATATGATGTCACACTTTTTTGATTCTAATCAATTCTCTAAATATGCGGAGAAAATAATGTAGCAAGAATAATAGCCAAATACTTGTCTATAGATACATCTATTTTTTTTTTCATAATTTAAGTTATACATATTTTTGTTGTTGTTGCATATTGAAACACATCTATGAATTTTCAAGAAAGTAATAGAGAAAGATAGATAAGCATATATCCTTAAAGTGCAATAAGCTATCATTCAAACAAGCTACAATAGTTTCCAAACACTAAGCTATTAATCAAATTAGAGAAGGAAAATATATGGTGATAACATGTGTGAGAATTAGAGTCAACCTTAATAGAGTTCAAGTTAAACAAGAAACTAGACACTTACAATTCCATGCTTGATAGACAATGCAACACTTTTATTGAAATTTAAATTACATAACTACTTTATGAATTTATCCATTAAAATAAAAAACGACATATAATTCAAATGTGATAAGTACATATATGTTCAACCTACATGGTCAACTTGTTTTTTCTATTTCTGATGGTACTCAAGTCTGCATGGCCAAAATCATTCCATAATAGTTTGTTAATACAAAATCACATAAACCTAATTAACAAGTTTACAGGCCCAAATTTTGTAGGTCATATCTCACTCATATCTACTCATAATTGTAATTATTACACCATTATGGAAAACTCAAAATGTGTACCTTCTAATGGTTCAAGTATGGTAAAAAATAGTTTTGAAAAAGAAAGATTATGCTCCCTATACCAAAATTGGTTTTCACAACATCAACATTGGACGTGATTTTGTAGGACCATCAACATTAGATGTGATTTTTCCAAGTCAACTTAGGTGGACAATAACTCCCTCATTTTTTAACATAAAATTGACTTTGAATATATGAAAGAAATTATCTCACAAATATATTTATAATATACCACTTGTTATAAGATAAATTTATCATGTGTAGTGTATCTAACCTATCTATGGTCTAGGAGAACCTAGATGTTGCTTACACCTCTCTTGGTATCTCAACATGAGGTTGAGTGTATCCTCACTTTGAATGGTCTTGTTTTTGAAGTAGAAAAAGGAGGAAAAGAGGCAATATGACTGTGTGCATGACTTCTTGGGACCACCAGATAGGTATTGTCCTATTTGAACTCTTGAGAATGCTAAAAGGAACAAAGCCTATAAAATAAAAAGAAAATAAAACTAACAACAAAATGATTATTTGCACCATCAATCTTAATAGCAAGAACAAAATCTATATGGGTGATAATAATGATAAAAAGGGTAAAAAATGCTGCCAAAATCAACAGGAAATTAATCACTTGTAGCTGATTTATGTGGATAGAAAGAAACATGGAACGAACAAGGAGTTGTTAACCCCTAATTATGCCCTTAAATTGCACAAAAAGTGGCCTAGAATTCGTGCAAAATAGAAGTGAGAAGAGTGAAAAACATGAATGTTGCAGCGCACTTTGCATTGTTGGAGATACTTCACACACACCTAGGATTTATTTTTCCTAAGGTTTTCCCTATGTTTATTAATCATTATTCAATCTCCTATAGTTTAGGGAGAATATTCCTCTAGGAGAATATTCTCTTTAGTTCACACTTCAGTTTGATCAGTTAAGTGGAGTCTAGATGCCACATTGGGATCATCACCATGCACCATTGGGATCATCACCAGCTAATGCACATTTCCCTTGGGATTATCACCAGACTAGTGCATTACTCATGATTCCCTGATCTCCTCCTCACTTCACTCTGTTTCAGTTAGTTAACTGAAGATTGAGAAACTAGTTAACTCAGACTAGGTGGCAGTTCACTCCCGTAACTTCCTGAGAGACTAGAGTAGGTAGCAGTTTACTCCCGTAACTGATGGTGTGTGTCCAGATCACTCTAGAACACCACTATGACACATTGGCTTCTCCTCCAGTGCGCATTAGTTGAGTTATAAAGTATATCATGTGTAAATTATCATTCGTTCATTTGGTTAATGATAATTCTTCCATTCTTTCTCTCATGCTTCTCTTTTCTCATATTTTCTCTGCAAACTGTGTATGTCATTTTCTAGCTAGATCTATTCTGTGCAGGTTCAACACATTTACATGGTATCAGTTCCGACAAATTTCTAGAAAAAAGAAGACACCATATTCTTTTTGCAGGTACCGAAGATTGAAGACAACGGAAAAATGGAATTTCCAAAAGAATTCATTCTTACACCGTATAATTTATTTGCATGGAAAGAGAGATGATAGAGCATATTTGAGGATGAGGATTATACATGTTAACCATGGACACAAAGACTGAACCCACATCAGTCATAGAAAAATCCAAGTATCTGAATCGAATGGATGAAGTGTTTGGAACTATTTGCAGTCTCATTTCTCCTGAACTCCTCTTTCACATATCCTCCTGTAAAACCCTCAATGAAGCCTGGAGCACCATGGAAGGGGATTTTTTCAAACATAAATATATGAGGTGACACATGCTCGAGGTGGAATTTCTCACATTGGATCCAAAAACCTTCGACAATATCCAAGATTTCTTTACCAAATATAAGGATTTGTTGTTGCAACTCAAGGCTTGCGGGGTTGATAAATCTAAGTAGGAGAAACAAATGGTTCTCACAATTCTCTCCAAACTTGGTCCGAAATACTCAGTGTTTGTATCCACATTTCATTCAGTTAGGCTCGCCTCTAGAGCCACCTGAAAGATGGCCTCTCTTGAGGTCTTTATTGAATCTCCGACATAAGAGAAGAACAAGCTTATCAACATGGGAAAAATCAAAGGCCCAAAGGTTCATGCACTTACTGTACATGATGGTAGAGTTCATCAAAATCAGAAATCTAAAGACAAAGACAAAAGGAAATCACATGCAAATCCAAAGAAGGAAGGGTACTCAAAACCTTTCAACGATGCCTCCAGATCCAAAGGTGGAAAGGGAATAAAAGGGGAGAAATTCACTTACTTCCATAAAGGATTCCATCCAGAATCCACATGTATGTAGAAACAGATAGATCAAATGGCCCAAATACTTCAACAAAACAACCTTGGAGATCGCATCCCCGAGGGTGCCAAGAAGAAGAAGCCAAAAGATCAAAATTCCAAGAAAGGAAATTATAGCCATGCTTTGATTGCCATCAACTCCTCTCCCGATGCTTGGATCGTAGATTCAGGTGCATCACACAACATGGTAGCCACAAAAGAAGTCTACTCTTCATTGGACACATGCAAAGGTCCTCCTATTATGATGGGGGACAACTCTCCAGTCGAGGTCACCGACAAAGGAAGAATTGAACTTACAAATGGAAGCTTCGAGAATGTGCTACACGTTACCAAACTTTACGTCAATCTTCTCTCCGTGTATCAAATGAAAAACTCCTACACCAGAAAGAGATTCATATTCACAGATGATGAAATGGATATCTATGAAATCCAAACCAATTCCAGGGTTGCTATCGATGAGGTAAATCATCAATCCAGACTCTATACATTTTCTGAATTTATTGAACTAGATTCTGCATTACTGCTTACCCATGCTGATGAAAGCAATAGGATATGGCACGAAAGGTTCAGGCATTTAAACTTTAGACATATGCAACAACTTAGAAAGTAGGGAATGGTTGATGGTCTACCTGACATCCACTTCACCAAATGAATTTGTGAGGGATGTGTTCTTGGAAAATACCCTCAAGAGAAATTCGACAAAGGAAATACTTAGAAGGATTCCTTTCCTTTAGATATGATCCAAAGTGACCTCATGGGCCCTTTTCCACATCCATCAATCAGTAAAGAAAGGTACATGCTCATTTTTGTTGATGATTTTTCACGCTTCACATGGATTTTCTTTTTGAGGAAAAAATTAGAGGTCTTTCAACAACTCAAATATTTCAAAGCCCTTGTTGAGACACAATCAGGAAAGAAAATCAAAGTCCTCCGAAAAAATAACGGGGGAGAGTATTTCAACCATGAGATACAAAATATTTTTCATGAGGTCGAGATTCAGTTGCAGCACATGGTTCCTTATACTCCGCAACAAAATGAAGTTGCTGAGCGGAAAAATAGATCTCTAAAACATATGACATCTTGCATGCTACATGCAAAGTCACTTCCACAAAGATTATGGGCCGAAGCACTTAATTGTGCAACCTACATACAAAATAGATCTCCCCATAGATCTGTCAAGGATAAGACCCCCTACGAGGCTTGGAGTGGACTCAAACCAGAAGTGACCCACTTTCGTATTTTCGGTTCACGTGCATGGGCCAGGATTCCTTTTGAGAAGAGGAAGACACTTGATCCACAAAGCACAGAGTGTATCTTTGTTGGATACCCCAATGATGTGAAGGGATATAGACTCATTGATATTTCCTCGGACCGGCTCATCATTGAGCTAAGTGTCCAATTCGAGGAAACTGTCTCACATGTACCTCAACAAATGCACGCAGACACTTTTGTTCTGCCAGCTGTCAGAGATGATGTGAATGCACATGCCGACTCTTCTTCAGATGAGAGTTCTGATTCATAGGATTCAAATTATCCAAATACAAAGTCAGTACAGTCAGATGTAGAGTCAGTGCATGAAGATGCATATGCAAATCCATAGTAGAGGCCCAAGTGGGCCAAGACTACTTTTTAGGATGCATGAGATATTGTTGGGGATCCAACTGATGCTAGGAGGAATCGATCTGATTTTGAGGAGCCTCCTCTTGCACTCACTGCCACTGAACCAATGCCACATATGAATCTTTTCTTGGTTCAATCTTTATATCCACAGTCCTATGGCGAGGTTGTTGGAAATCCATTTTGGGAATCCACCATGCAGGAGGAGTAAAAATCCCTCCTCAAGAACCAGACTTGGGATCCGGTTCCCCTTCCTTCGGGAAGGAAACTTGTCAGGTGAAGATGGGTCTAGAGGACAAAGAGTGCAATAGATGGACAGGTTAGCAAATACAAATCTAGGCTAGTTTCCAAAGGCTTTCAACAGATGCACAACATTGACTATGATGAGACCTTCGCTCCAATAGTGAAGATGGATTCCATACGTTCGGAAATTTCCATTGCGGAAACCAAGGGATGGGAAGTCCATCAGAGGGACGTGAAGAATGCATTTTTTCATGATGATCTCTCTGAGGAAATATATATGGAGCAACCCCGAGGATTTGTGCATGATTCATCTTTGTTCTGTCGACTGAAGAAGTATCTTTATGGCCTCAAGAAGGCCCCAAGGGAATGGTATGCCAAGATGGACTCCTACCTCCTGCCAGAGAACTTTTTACATTGTAAATAAGACCCAAATGTTTACATGCTCAGGATGACCAATTCACTTCTACTCTTAGTTCTGTATGTTGATGATTTTCTGATCACCGGTTGCTCGACTTCAATGATTTTTGCAGTCAAGAGGATTCTGCATGACAGGTTCTTGATGATAGACATGGGTCTGCTACATTTCTTCCTTAGACTCGAGATCGGTCAGGATACATCGGGCATCAAACTGTCCCAGGACAAGTATGCATGAGATCTCCTTGAGAGATTTCACATGAAAAATTGCAAGTCTTCCCCAGAGCCTTTCCTATCAGGAGTTAGACTTGAGGATGGCAGGGACACTCCATTGGTGGACAACAAACTGTACATACAACTAGTGGGGAGCTTGTTGTATCTCACACACTCTAGACCAGACCTCTCCTATGCAGTTGGAGTAGTGTCTAGGTTGATGCAGGAGCCGCATGAGCTACATTGGAAGGTTGAAAAGCGTATCCTTCGATAAGTATAGGGCACCATCACCTTTGGGATTCACTATGAAACAAACTCTACATTGGAGCTCATTGGGTTCACTGATTCTGAATGGGCTGGTGATAGCATTGATTGCAAGTCCACATCTGGTTACTCACTCGTTCTTGGTTCCGAGCCTATCTGTTGGCCGAGCAAGAAGAATGCTGCTATTGCTCTATCTTTAGCTGAGGCAAAGTACAAAGGGGTAGTTAACATAACCATTAAGGCTATGTGGCTACAACATTTTCTCACTGATTTGGGAATTCAATTTCATTGGTCGATCATCATCTGGTATGACAACCAGATCACTCTGAAGTTCTGCAGAGATCTAGTTTAGAGGCAGCGGGCGAAGCACATTGAGATCCAAATGCACTACATCTAGGACTTAGTACATGAAGGGATCATTGACCTATAGTTCCGTGCTTCTATAGAAAAAACTGCAGATATCTTCACCAAGACCTTCACCGAGAAGAAGTTCCATTCTCTATGTAGTCGTCTTGGAGTGAAGGACACAATTGCCTAGCAACTGTCTGTTCTTATTTTTACATACATTGTACTTTGAGGGGAGGTTTTTCCCATGAGGTTTTCCCTCTCTCCTCATTTATTTCAGTGTATCTTTTGTATTTGGGTACCTGACATGGCCTCATTGCTGAGACCCATTCTTTATTTTCACCATAGTGATGTTCAGGGGGGGTGTTGGAGATACTTCACATACACCTATGATTTATTTTTCCTAATCTTTTCCCTATGTTTATTAGTCATTATTAAGTCTCCTATATTTTAGGGAGAATATTCCTCTAGGAGAATATTCTCTTCAGTTCACACTTCAGTTTGATCAGTCGAGTGGAGTCTAGATGCCACATTGGGATCATCATTAGTTAATGAAAATTATCCTTGGGATTATCATCAGACTAGCACATTACTCATGATTCCCTGATCTCCTCACTTCACTTTGTTTTAGTTAGTTAGCTGAATACTAAGAGACTAGTTAATTCAGACTAGATGGTAGTTCACTCCCGTAATTGCCTGAGAGACTAGAATAGGTGGCAATTTACTCCCGTAACTGCTGGTGTGTGTCCAGATCACTCTAGACCACCACTATGGTGCATTGGCTTCTCCTCCAGTGCACATTAGTTGAGTTATACAGAGTATATCATGTGTAAATTATCATTCATTCATTTGGTTAATGAGAATTCTTCCATTCTTTCTCTCCTGCTTCTCTTTTCTCATATTTTCTCTGCAACCTATGTATGTTATTTGCTAGCTAGATCTATTATGTGTAGGTTCAACACATTTAAATGCATACCAAAAAGGTCATTACATCCTACAAACACTGTATTTTATGAATTGACATTAACCTATAAATTTCGAAGAAAGGTTTCCAAGTGAGTTTTGCTTGATTCCATGACCATTTAAGGATAAATAAACTTTTTTTTGGGCATTGTTATGTTACTACAATAACATAATTTTCTCTTAAAAGTGCCTCTTGCTTCTAGATTAAAAATCAAGTATTACTGACAAGCCCTTGGACTCATTTTTTCAAAAGTTTAAGATTTCCGATGACTTTTTGTAAGCCAAGTGACCAACCAATGAATAATTCACTATAGAAAATTGTTGTTTTGTGATTGAGGAGAGAACTTGTTTGTTGTAAATATGATAATGTTGCAAGAAATCAATATAGTAACAATATTGGGAAAATGGTGGATTGATGAAAGGCTTAGTAAGACATTATTAATGTTCTTTTTCCAAGTTTTATGTTACTTATTAGCATGCAAACAAATATAGACCATTCCATTTTAGAGGTCCTCCAGATTAGGTACAATCCTTTTATTTCAAAATATTTAGTCAATAAAAAGATAATTGAAAGCAAGAGTACCCCATGTTATTCAAAGGGAAGTGTTTATCCCCTTGTCTCATCACTAGAACTTTTAGACTCTTAAAACAACTTTAGTAGAGGAAGGATACATATGAAAGGAAAGTGCTCAAGACTACCTCAAGGGAGTTTAGTTTATTTATCTGAGTAGAGTAGTATTCACATATGAAGGAGGGTTAATCAATGCTTACAAATGGAGGCATAGGATAAAACACAACCAAATTGGTTCAGTTTAGGAAATAGGCAGCTCACTCTTTTGATACCAAATGAGAATCTATCTATGAAAGACCTTTAATCAGGGTTCCCTAGATTTGACTCTTAGTATCTAGAAATTAGCAATGTTTGAAACAAAATCTAGGAAGCCATCCACATGGCCAGAAAACATTTGGATGTCTAAATCACACCCCATAACTAAACATCATTGATATATATCATACAATGAAAAACAAATAGAAAAAATTATAAACATTTGTTTTCTACATATTTTTAAAGCTTATTCCCTTTTGGGGCCGCAACCCAAAAGTTAAAAGAAATCATAAATCAAGACAAAGTACTAAATATCCCTTTATACTAAACTAAACATTTGGCTAACATGTGTGATGGAAAGGGAGACCCAACCATCACCTAGTTTGGGGCTACCATTGCTTTTACCTTGGGATATGTCAGTATATGAGAAAGATGAACCTAAAAACTACTAAAATTTGATAATATATGATGGTGATGAACATGTGAGAATTTTATCAATTGGGTCTAGCTTGGGTGGTGTTAGCACTCTGTAAATTTGTTCCGCTGATAAAGAAAATGACAGAGGTTACCTACAAACCACTTTAGAGCTGGGTACTAGCCTACTCAGTTTAGAGAGGGCTCTCTCCTGTCACTTGGTCTTTAATAGATGAGTTTTCTTTAACAAATCACTGGCTAGGTTTTGTTGATTTGAAGGGTTTTTAATAATTGTGATGGAAAGTAAAGGGAGGGACACTTAGGGCTACGGAGTCAAACTTTTGAAAATGAATGGAAGCACTGACTGGTCGGTAGAACTCTCCAGAGGATAAAGGCTAAATGAGGCAATAAATCTGAGTTATAAATTATAATTTGCAGAGTGTAACAAGAAAGGAAAAACATATAACTGTATCAGAGCATTAAATAAATGAATTTTGACTTAGTTAGGAAGAACTTAACATAGTTTAAATTGCTTAATCCAAGAGCATCACAAGACGAATTCTGGGCCTTTAACTATCCAATTTAAACAGAAGACAATGTAAATGAAATCGAGAACACAGGAAATACATACAAAGAAAGAAGACGAAACTCATACCAACACCATTAAAATATTTTCATGGAAAATTCAGGAAATCTGCATGTTTATTCTATTCAGCTTCAAAAAATTACATTCAAGTTCCAAATAGCTAAAATCGTGCCCTTTCACTTCTGCCAACCTCTTATACGTTTGGAACTCCTAATATTTATACAAGATGAGTTCCTTCAGTTTGAAACCAATTACATTGATTAAAATGAAACGCTTCAGTTTTGAAATTGTTCACAATGATTACAAAGAAACGTTTCGGTTTTGAAACCGATTACAATGACCAGAAATAAAACATTTCTTGATCCGAATTTAGAATCCTCTGGCGTATCGGTCCCTTTTCCTCGCCACTTGTTCTGCTTTGGTCTTCCACATGATCTGCCATCTTTAGTGACATATGGACATCATCTACTGGGCCCTAGAAAACTGCATTTTATCTTACCCAACCTAATTATTTCCTTCCATTGCAAGTCAACAGGAATATCATAATATGTCATTTCCTTTATCAGAATTTCCAAGTCAATACAAGAAGCATATGACATGTCTGACAATCCAATCTTGACTGCTTTGAACTGATTCAGAATTTCAAAGTCTGTAATCAGATGCTCAACTAATGTAGCTCCTTTCGGATTCTCCTCTAGGGTTTCGAACTTGGAATGATCCATTCTGCACTGAGTCAAATGAGAATTGTATTCTTCATGATCATACAACTTTCCCTTGCCATCCCAAAATGGTGGAAGTCCTTTGGTAAACAATTCTTCGAACAAATCCTTGAACTCCTGTACACTCCGTTCCATCTGTGTTGCCTTGGTTTGGACTGATTTCAATAGGTGATGTTTAGAAATAACCCTCCTGGACCAGATAATCAATGTAGTTATGTCTTTAACCCCAATAGTCTGAAGGTTTGGAGTAGGAACATCGTTGAGTAGATTTATGGAATTCTGGGCCCATTCTGATGGTTTCTTTGCTAAAGTTTCATTCACAACAGTGCACCTGCTTCTGGTTGTGATGGATATACTGTCTTTATCATTAATTAAATTCAAATATACTCTGAACTTGGTAGCTTCAACAACTATAGAGTCCTATATGATATGCTTGACCCCCTGCAACAGACCTTTGCCTCTTAACCTCATCTTCAAATTTTCTATTCTTTCTTGCAAGACTTCATTTTCCTTTTGAAATTGAGATATCCTTTCATCCTTTACCTGCAATTCCTGCTTTAATTTCTCTATGCTTCCTTTCAGACCTTTTATTTCTCCTTATTTCAAGCTGACTTGTGAAATAGCTTGGACAAGTACTTCAGTGTTTGACCCAACTTCTGCAACAGGAGCTACAACTACAACCTTGTTTAGTAATTCTGTCTGCTCTTGTGACCATTTCACCTTTTCCTGTTCTAGCTGCAATGCCCTAGCCTTGTAGTCCAATGTCTCACGACGAAGTGTTTCCTTTTCCTGTTCTAGAGAAACCAATTCTGCTGTTTGTGGATTCTCTGTAGCAGACATTTTCAATTTCTTATTCAAACTTTGAATTAGTTTGTCCTTCTCATTGAATGAAGATTTCAATCCTTGGGGGCCTTCAGATTCCAACCTCTTGACCTGAGTCTGCCATGCTCTACTGGATGCCTTTTCCTACTTCAACTGTCCTTCCAATTTCATTGAATAAGATGATATTTTTGATTTCTTCAAGCTTAAACTCAAGTAATCAGAATACAACATATCACTGGTATGCTTATGGAATTTGACCTTGTCTAGAGCACTTATGTTATCATATCTTATATTTATTTCAGAGACTTTGTCTTCATCTGCAACTGCAATGTTAAAGGTTCTCTTTTCAACATCCCTTACCATGAACAGAGAATATTTATGCTGAGAAATATTTTCCACTTTAGGGACTAAATCCCCCATCTCACCCAGAGCTGTGTTTCCCTTCTCAACATATTGTTTTTCCAAATCTTCTCTAGATTGATAAGCCGAATCAAATGTTTTAAAAATATATTTCTTACTGCTAAAAATCCTTGAGCTTCCTTCATTTTGGAGTTTACTTTACTTTTCAACTTCTACAGTGCTTGTACCACTTTCCACCATATCTAGATTTACTTGTTCTTTGGGCTCTTCTTCTTCTAAATCCACAATCTGTGCTGGCTATGAAAATTTCATATTCTTAGGAGCAGTCTATTGATCACTGGTTCCCATGGCCTTTGAACTACTTCTCTTGCTGCAAACACTTATTTTAGGAACTCTGATTATTAGTTTCTGAGAAGCTTGTTGTGTTTGAATTTGTTGCAGGGTTTCCTCCACTTGTTGTGTTTGAATTGGTTGTAAGATTTCTTCCATATCAACAAAGAATTCTAGGTTTTCCAACTTATCAAAACCCTCAACCTGTTCATGCTCATAAGGGGCCTGTTTGTTCATCAATCTTCTCCTGGATATGATTTGGTGTGGATCATACCTTATTCCCTGTAGTTGTGCAAAACCAAAATATTTGAGCTTTGCTTGAACCTGAGATAAGCATGATCTAGATTTGACAATGAAGGGGCCAATGATAAAAGGGAGCTTGAGGTTGGAGGCTTTGTGCAATTTCAAGAAATGCTTTGTCTCGGATATAATTCTCTGGCTGATGAATTCAAGGGAAAAGATTCTAGGAGTCATAAAAATGGGCAATAGGTAAGGGGATTCATGACAACCATAAACCCATGTTACGTTTGAGTGCATGAATAGTACCCAATCCCCCACTCTGTTCTCTGGATTTGGCTGTAGATAGCTCCTCATGTCATCCCAAATTCTAGGTAGGATGGTGTTGAAAATCAAACTATAAACTCTGGACATGACTTTGTTGATGCAGATAAGTAATGTAATCCTTTTACATTCAGTTGACACAAATGTTTCTTCATGAAATTCTCTCTTATTGGTTTCCAGGAAAATTCTCAACAGATAGGTGTAGCATCTGAAATGTCTTAGAGAGCGAAAATTCACTAGCTGTTTATGGATATTATCAGCTAGGAATTGATCAAAGCTGATATAGACTGACATACCAGACTTTGAATTAAAAAAGTTAAAAGGAAACCAAGCATGACTTCAACCACATATTTGTCATTGTCTAGACCTAAAACTTGACTCAATAGGGAGCAGACCCATTGGACTTCAATGACCATTATATTCATATTCGTCGGCAAAGACAGAGCCTCTGAAAAATGTCCAGGCTTGACAATTGTCTGTAAAAATAGATCTCAGACCTCTGATGGACATTCTCTATATACCCTAATCAGATTATCTTCATTGAAAGGTTCATAAATTGCAGAAAAAGGCTTTGGTATATGTTGGCATGTTTTTAGACAGAGACAGAGTATGCATGTTTGTCATTGATGGCGTGTGTTTTTCATTGATGGCGAAGATCAACACAATCAGATGGCGAAGATCATCATGATCAGTAGCATAGCAATAATGGCAAGATCAGCAGTGTAAGCTCAGAAGGAGGAAAAAAGTCAAAGTATGACAAAGGTTTCATTTCGGAGTTTCGCAGATCGGGAAATCCAAAGGAAAGAGGTTCAAACTCATGATATGCGACATCGCAATAAGATCTTGACCGTTGATTCAATAAGGACACGTGGTGAAATCACAATATTATCTGGACCGTTGGTTCCATAGGACACATGGTGAAAGATCATCGTTTCGCTGACTGAAATGTCAAAGGAGTGAAGTGCTCGTTTGATTGGCGAGTGGTCATATATCAAGATTACATCGTCGAAGGCTTAAGGGAAGGAGCTAATTGCTAAGTTCCATATTGGCATTCGCAACTTGGAATATTGAGACTCTTCATCATAGGAATCGCAATATGAGAGATCACGAAAAGATCTAGACTGTCAGATCACCAAGGATTGTGGACCATTGATCAGGCATGAAGAAGGCTCGTGAAGTGGTGAAATCATGATAAGATCTGGATCGTTGATCCAAGAGGGGCACGTGGCGATAGATCAGAGCATGAAAAAATACCCGAGACACAAAAGTGCGAAATGCGTTTTCAAATAAGGCTGTGGTCACAACCAGTGGTTACATCTGCGGAAGATGGAGGAAGAAGCTAGCGGTGTTAAGCTCCATCTCGGAGTCTTGGCGATTGCGACTTGGAGCATCAAGACCCTTCATCAAAGGAATCATGATATGTGAGATAACGATGAGATCTAGACCGTTGAATCATTGGAGATCTCGACCATTGATCAAGCTCGATGAAGTTTATAAGTTCACGAAATATGAAGCGCCTTTTGGCACAGCCTGTGGTCACTGCCGGTGGTCACGTGAGGGGAAGGAGCTAGCGGTGCTAAGCTCCATGTTGGAGTCTCGGTGATCGCGACTTGGAGTGTCGAGATCCTTTATCATAGAAATGTCGAGATGCGAGATCACGAAATTCAAATTCTGTTTAGCGCTCGGTCACAGCTAGTGGGCATATGAGATAAACGCAAAACCTTGCCGATTTAATCCAACGGTGCAGGTGAATTTGAATATGATCGGAGGGCTACTGTTGCACTTCACAACTAATTAATCAGTTACGATTCAGTTAGCAAAATGGATTCATGATTCTTGATCGGTTGGTGATTCAGTTGCTGAGGCATTTTTGCCCAAGAAGATTCAAGGTGTAACTGATGAGGCGTGTGTGAATAAAAGGAGACATGAAGGGACTGTGTAAGGTTGGTTGTTCTAACCAGAAAAATGTGATGAACTGTAAGAAGAGTAAAATTAAAGGTTGCAGAGCTTGAGATAAAACACATAGATGAGTAACAGTTGCTGAACAGATAGAAGCAAGAGTAGAATAGTAGAATAGCATGAAGCAGAGCAAAATAATAGAACAACATGAAGCAGAGCAGAATAGCAGAATAGCATGAAGCAGAGCAGAATTGCAAAACAATTTTTGAAGCAGAGAAGAATTGCAGAAGAGAAAAGAAGGGGTAAGAATTGAGACATCTGTATTGTTTGTTTTTCAATCACTTATTCATAACCAGGGAGGTAGGGTGGTGCTAGGGAGGACTATGGTCCTTTGATATTCGAGTTGGTTCTTGAATATTGGGAGTTGTAGCTTCCATCTAGTTATGGATAGAAAAACAGGGTGGCAGGGTGGTGCTTGGGAAAACACAGAGTTTTCTATATGCAAGTTGGTTCTTGTATAAGTGGAAGTAGGTGCTTCCATCCAGTCGGTGCTAGAATACTCAGAGAGTTGGTGCTTCCTTCTAGTGGGTGCTAGAGAAACCAGAGAGTTGGTGCTCTCAAACAAGTTGGAGCTTGTAAAACAGAGGTAGTAGCCTCACTTTGAGTTGGTGCTCAAACATAGATGATGTACAGAACTTAAAAGACTGCCTATCATTTCAAAGAAGAAGAGGTTTTCTCCCTTTATGGGTTTCCTCGTGAAAATCTGTCTCTGTGTATATCTTATGTGTGATTGATGCTCATTATTTATGGTGTTCATATGATGTATATTATTGATGGTCACTTGATGAAAGATTAAAAATGGTTTAATAGACTTAATATTGTTTAAGCACAGTAAAAACTGATTCACCCCCCACTCTCAGTTGTCTTAGTAATTTCAACAGTATACCGAGGGACTCTCAAATTGACATACTCTCTACTCTACACAAGACCTCAGACCCTCGTTTATTCACAATGACTCTTTCTTCATGGGAATACTGTTTGGCGCACCAACCTATAAATTTGGGAAACATGCAAGCAATTTCGATAGCATAAGGGACTATGGTGGCCTAGACTGCTTCAAGGAATGATATACATCTTTTTGCTTTATTGGACAGGTTTCTTATGGACACAAAGATAGGAGAAATAGTGATTTTAGTATAAAAAACATCTGAATCTTGGTCAATTAGGGCTTCTTCATTTTCCACAGGATCTTGTTCTGTTACTGAGGTTATGATAGGATCCATGGTTGTGATAAAAAATACTTGGAAACGAGAGGAAATGGCGTGCAGTTGATTTACTGTTGAGATGCATTTGAAAGATGGTGGTCGTGCCAAGGTTTTAATGATCCAACATTCAAAATAAAATAAAATAAATGAAAAAATTCCCTTTTATACTTTTCCACTTTTAGGGGGCATGAGAAAGTGGTTTAAGGCAACTCGCTTTTTATCTCGAAATGCACTTGGTGATGCCACATAACCCTGGAATAAAACCATGGTTTAAATTTCGGGACCGGTCTCCAAAATTAACCCCCGTGCAACTTCTCCCCCTGAAATCATTCTCGATCGTTGATCTTGAGAACTCACGATCCGCGATGCGCCGGGCCCGATCAACTTAGCGCTCCTGCCAGATTTAGCCCTTTCCTTGTCATATTTAGCCCCTTTCCTAGTTTGTCAGGCTTCCAAACCGGTTTAGCGTTCCACTAGATTCTGAAATCTTGATTTCACACAAAACAATTAATGGTGACTAACATGGGCTCCAACTGGGGATGGTATCCTCCCAGCGAGGTAGCAAAGAACGACAGACCAAGTGCCCGTCCATTTGGATTTATTTCACTCATGCAACTAAATTGATCAACATCTAATTCACGAAACTTTGTTTACATAACTCCAATTATACTCAGCATAAACTTAGGGCCTTCGCTTCAGGCTTCAATTTCTGCTGATTTGATTTCAATTGCTTCAACTAAAAAACAAAAATGGTTATATATAATGAAATGGAAAGGGTGACAACTTCTTTAAGTGAGATAATGCTTGAGAAACCTGCCATTCACAGGTCCCCCACCAATGATATCCCCATTATGTTCCTGTAGCAGATAGGCATTATTCCCATGGTATGCCACAATTTTGAAAGGTCCCAACCACAGATGGTCGAATTTTCCATGTTTTCCTCTGCCTTCATTCCTGGCATCCCATTTAAACACCAAATCTCCCACTTTGAAATCATCATCCTTAGTATGCCTGTCAAAATCCTTTTTAATCCTATCTTGGTGTTGTTGAGAGTTCTTGAAGGCTTTCTCTCTTGTTCGCTGAACATTGATTAGTTCATTTTTCCTCCTTTGAGTGGCATCTAGTTCAACATCTTGATCCTGTAGCAATGTCATCACTAGAAATCCTAATGAAGTAGGAAAAATTGCCTCTGTTCCATACACAATCTGCAAGGGTGAAGTGGCAATAGACATTTTATTAGTGATCCTGTCACCCCATAGTGCATGGATAAGCTTCTTCTTCCAAGTCTTTTTGTTATCTTGCAACAGTTTTTTGATAATTCTCGTCAAACTTTTATTGGATGACTCAGCCAACCCATTACATTGGGGGTAATAATCTGTGGAATGGCCAAGAGTTATATTGTAATCATTGCAAAAATTTTCCATCTTTTTGGACTTGAATGCTGTTGCATTGTCAGTAATGATTTTAATTGGACAACCAAATCTAGACAAAATATTGTTTTCCAAAATTGAATGATAACAATATCTGTGAATTGCCTTGTGGGGATTTCTTCAATCCACTTGGTGAAGTAGTCTGTGGCTGTCAATATCCACTTATGCTGAGCCAAGGACTGTGGATGAATTTCTCCTATGAAATCAAGCCCCATTGTCTAAAAGGTGCTTCAACCGAGATATGTTTCAAAGGAAAAGGCTGTATTTTTCTCTTCCCATAAAAAAATTGGCATTCATGATAGCTTGAAACTTCTTTGTAAACATCAGAAAAAATGCTAGGCCAATAGAAACCTGCCCTCAATATTTTGTGCACAATAGTTTTCCAATAATTGTGTCCTCCATTACCACCTTTATGAAACTCTCTGATGGTTTTTTCCACTTCTTCCTCCAACAAACAACTCAGCAAGATCCCACCTAGATCCTTCCAATACAAAGATTGGTTTAGAATACAAAACTTTGCTGCTTTTAGCTTCAAAAACTTGGCCTTGGTTTTGCTCAATTCAGGAGGAGCCTGCAAATTTCTCAACACATAAATAATTTCAACATACCATGGGGAGTCAAGGAATTTTTGGGAAACCTAAGGGACCTTTTCTTCTTCTGAATCTGCTGACAAGTCAACAATGAAATTAATCCCCAAGAGCTCACAATTTGACTATGCCATCAGATTTGCAAGTCCCTGCCCCTTGATCAACTTTGTAGGTTTGATCTCGAGGTCATACTCCAACAACACAACTATCCACTTGGCCCTTTTTCCCTTAGGATTAGGCTGGGTCAAAATTTCCTTTACAGAACTGCTGGGCACATAAGCAACGGTATGAGAATGCAAGATATAAAATCTAAACTCCTTTAGGGCCTTGAACAATGCATATGCCTAATTTTCCATGATATCATACTTTAGTGGGGAAACCCTCAATGTACTGCTATAGTAGGCTATAGGCCTCTCAAAGTTCTGTTCATATTTTTGTAACAAAACACCAACAATGATGTGTTCCGAGGAAAAATAAAACAATAGAAAGTCTTTTGCAAAATTGGGATTGGCCAACACTGGGGCCTTAGTCAATGCCACTTTAATATCTTCAAAGGACTTTATGGATTCAGGAGTCCACTTTATCCCACTTCTTTTCCTGAGCATGTTAGTGATATGCTTTATGATTTTAGCCATATTAGGGATGAACCTTCTCAGAAAATTTACTTTCCCTAGGAAAGATTGTACTTCTTTCTTGCTTCTAGGTGTGCCAATTTTTAGGATTCCTTCAACTCTACTAGTATCTATATTTAGTTCCTCCTTTGAAATGATGTGACCAAGCAAATTTCCCTCTTCCATGCCAAAATTAGACTTCTTGGGGTTCAATGAGATGCCAAACTTCCTACATTTCTGAAAAGATCTCCTTAGATGTTTAAGATGTTCATCATCATAAATTGAATATACAGTGATATCATCTAAGTAAATAACAATAAACTTATCTTTATCATCAACAAAGGCTATATCTATAGCCCTTTTGAAAGTTTCTCCTGCATTCATGAGCCCAAAAGGCATTTTGGCATACATGAAGGTGCCTCATGGTGTTGTAAAGGCTGTCTTTTCCTGATCATTAGGGTGTACCATGATTTGGTTGTACCCAGAGAAACCATTCAACATTGATATTTTTCCACCTTCTGTTGTCCTTGAGAGATAGCCTATTCAGATTTCGAAAGTCCACACATAATCTGATCTCTCCACTTTTCTTCCTGTCACGTACCAAATTTTCCACCCACTTAGAAAATCTCAAAGACATCATGATCTTGGCTTCAAACAACTTCTTTATCTCTTTTTCAATTAATGGCAACAACAAATGCTTAATTCTTCTTAATTTATGCTTGAAAGGTTTGTGATCCTCCTTGATTGGAATCACATGCTGAATCACCTTAGTATCATAAACCTTTAGATCTTCATAACTCCATGCAAAAACATAAGGAAATTATTTCATTAAATTGATATACCTTTGCTTGACCTCTGGGCTAAGTGTCTTGGATAGCTTGATGATATTGGGATCTTCCTGAGTCCCAATGCTGAAAATCTTCAACATCTTCATCATTACCAGTAATTTTAGGACTTCTGGCTACATCATTGTTGTCAAAGAGTTTTTCTAATGGGACCATGCCTTTGGGAATGATGTTATTTTTCAACTGCATTATATCCTTACCGACAATCTAATTTTTGAAATAGTCATTATTTGCGAAGACAGGTGCATCTTCTTCTTCACAGCAACATTCCTCATCAATATTCAAATTTTCAAATTCACCCTCCATCTTAAGGAAACTCTCTACTTGTTTGTCATGTTCGAAAACTTTCCAGTACTTAATATTATCAGGTACTGTTGGCCTATGCTTGACCTCAATCTCATATCCTTTGTTAGGAAAAACTGGAATTTTGAAAACCGAGGTTGAAGTAGCTAAAGCATCAACAATTTGATTCTGCCCCCTTGGAATCACTAAGAGACTATATTATGAAAATTCTTCAAGAAGGTCAAGCACTATATTCCTATATGCTCTTAATCTGGGATGCTTTGCTTGATATATACCATTTACCTGATTTATAATAAACTCATAATCTCCATGTACATCTATCCTCCTAGCACCCATTTCTTTCAAAGTATTCAATCCCAACACTAATGCCTCATATTCAACCATGTTTTTTGTGCAATCAAAAGCAAGCTTGTAAGAACAAAGTTTTGTGCTAAATCTGGGGGGTTAATCCACACACTAGCTCCTGCTCCTTCTCTACTGAAAGCTCCATCAAAGCTCATGTTCCACATCTCATTTTTTGCACTGTTTTGTTGATCTAAAATTTCCTCAATTTTCTGATCAGATTTGTCTTTGGCAGTCATATAAGTCTTTGGCACCTTCTCTCCAAAACTCGAATCATTAAATAAAATGGAAGAACCAATCTCAGTCTCCACAGAGTAAATGGGATGGTTGTTTGGCTGGGATTTGTTACTGACCATGTATTTGAGAAACAATTCCCTGTACAACCTCCTATCTTGTCCAAAAACATGGATAGTGGCATATGACATATCCATTTGCAAAGTGCCTTTCAACTTTGCAGCCCAGGATCTAGATAACAACATGCCAAATTTAAGAGGGATATTAGCAACCACCACATCCATGACCATATTTTTTGCTGGAATTTGAGACAAAGATACCACTAGATCTTTGATTAGGCCTAAGCACTTCACCTTCCTTGAATCAAAGGAGAAAAGGTCTTTGTAAGGCCTTGTAATGTCCAGACCTAATTGGTCCATGACCACCTTGGGCATCAGATTATGGGATGATCCTGAATCTAACATAGCATTGTGAAAAGTCATATCATGAATCTTCAGACTAACATAGAAATGAGGGACCTCATCAACATCACTACTCTCCTATACACGTGGGCCAAATAATATGGCAGGATGATCATCTTGTATATTTAAAGTATCAGAAGTTTCTTCCATATTGAGCATCTTAATGATCTGATTTCTATATTCACTATTCTTTATCAGCTCATTGAATGGAACAAAGATTTTAATTTTTGCCATCTCACTTTCAAAGTTAAAGGAAGATGAGGTGTTTTCTACGTCTTTGATGACTGTCTCCTTTCTTCATTCATGTACTTTCTTTGGAGGCTCTTCCTTCTTGTTTCCTTTCTCCACAAAATCCTTTGCAACAAATTCCTTCTTAGGCTGACTTGAAGAAGGTGTATTATTTTGAGATTATTTGGTAGGATTTCCCTTTGG
>ML802671.1:123519-148039 GCA_009831015.1 Picea engelmannii | reverse complement strand
TGATTTTGAGACATTAAAGAGAGGGAGGAGAATCCATTAGAGTATCATACTTCTGATCTTGAGACATTCAAGAGAGGGATGGATAGGAGAGATTGGAGGAACTTCCACAACGACGACTTTGGATTGTAAGTGATTCACTATTGCTTTCCATTAATACATAACTTGGCCTATTCCATTCATGTTTTGTGTCATTGGCTCATGCATGTCTATTGCTGTGAAATTCATCATAGATAGATCTATTTTCAATTAACAATATAGTGTAGAGGATGGAGTTTTCTCTTTGTTCTTTGCAGGTATTTTCTTGTGCCTAGGAGCTTGGTCAACAAGGTCAAAGGTTGGAGTAGCGAGGACAACTGACGTAAAAAGGTAAGTCACCCATATATTTCTTTTTATCTAATTTTAAAAATAGGTCTTTCAATATTTTTTTTCTTCTGTCTTTGAATAAAAGAGGGGTCTTGGTCCAAAGGGGGGTTTCACCTATCCCCACTGGAGTCGCCAATTACCATCTAGAGAGACACACTACTGTGAGTGGTCCTCTCTTTCCATGCCTACTTTCTATGCCCTATCATAGTCATTGCTTAGGAGTCGTTCCTCTCATTGGAACTTAGTTGCATGCCACTCATTCTCTCTAGATGAGCTTAGTATTTGTTTTTTCTCATGCTCATAAATACACGAGAATAAGTTACTAAGTGTACTTTTATCGCTTTTTTAGGCTCATAAAAATTATATGAAAAATGAACTCTTTGGAGTCTCCTTTAAGCTCTTTTGAGACTCTCTAAACATGAAAAGATTGTTGAGTGAGATTTTTTCCTTTTACACTCGTTAAAAATATTTGAAAGGGTGTCTATTCAATGTAAGTTTAACCCTTTTTTGTACCTAATGGACTAATTATGAAAAATGAATATTCTACTCAACCTCGGCTAGAAGAGTTATCCATTGTATTGTTTTACACTTTTTCGGGATTGGGGGACTAAATTTACGAAAAAGAACACCCTTGGAGTCTTCCTTAAGATATTTCCAGACTCTCTAAATGTGGAAAGACCATGATTTTATCTTTTCCGGGATCGTAAAATTATACAGTGAAGGACCCATATGGGACCGAACCCCTCCTTCTTCAGGTTCATTAAACATGCGATGAGGGACTCATTGAAGATGAGCTATACCGAGCATATTTTATCCTCCTCAAGCTCATTGAAAAACAAAGAGGTAATCACCATCCATGGTGGGGGGGAAATTTGAAGGATGTGGGTCAGTTTTTGGAAAGCATTATGGCATTTGTTTCCTGTTTCCCTTGAACATGGCACTTGTATTCGTCTCGTCTCACAGTTGGGTAATCTGCTTGTATTTGAGTCATGCCAATCCTATGAGTCACTATACTCCTTCACGTCATATGAAGAGTACCCCAATTATTGTCGCACTATGTTTTATTCCATACCTCGTCAAGTCAATGTTGCCAAGTCACTTGTCATTCCTCACAATGTTCAAGGGAAGTTTCAACCGAAAATTACCACTTTGTAGTATTTTCATCCTTGTGTTATTGTGCTCATTTCATCTATTATATTACATCACTTTTTGTTGATGGCCAAATATGACCATATTCAACATTGGGGATATCGCATGGTCAGGGTCCCAATTAGACCCTTTTCTGTTGAAATGGAAATTCCAACTGATTCTATGGGTCTCCAGTTACCTGTGTCCTAACCTAAGTTCTAAGCTAAGTTTATCTATCTATCTATCTATATATTTACAACTTTCTATCTACTAATGTATAATTTTACTTATTTTTATCAACAAACTGAAAGAAAGGGATCACTCTCTTGTGGCATGCTTACAAGAAATAAATAATAAGGCTGAAACAAGGGCTCAACTACACCACACTATATTTCACTCCTACGAAAGGAGAATTTATGGACTAAATACAAATGCAGATTAATCCTAAGGTGTAAGAAAGAAAAAATAAAATTTAATCTATTCTATCTTGATTAGGACAAGATATAGATCCCATCCAAACCAAGAGCCAAGTGATAAAAAGAAATGGGAGAGGACTGATATTGAATTCAAGATTAAGATTTACTTGCAAATCATAGAAACAATCCATATGATTTGCAAGTTATTTATACGAACATGTAATGTAATGGCTTAAATAAATAGTTATTCAAGTCAACCAAAACATATACTTAAACTCAATAAAATAAATTCAATGCAAAATCTACTATCATATTGAAGAAACAATTCTTTAAATGTAACAATAATTAAAACAAAACAAGATTACAATTAAATGATAAATAATTATCATTAACTACAATCAAATTTCCATGAATCTATAATTGAATTCTGATTTGAAATATTTTCCTCTCTGTACAGATAGCTTTAAGAAATTAAAGATTCAAATCAAAACATAATTAACAAGAAAAAGTAACAACACATTTGCAAATCATACAGTAGTGCAAGTGAATGAAAATTTGTTATTAGCTTCAAATAAATCCGGTCTTACACAGTCAATAATCCCATAGAAAGAGAATCCCTCTAATACAATAGTGTAATCAAGTGCTTCTTTCCCTACATAATTACTTCCCTAGCTTCAAATATTAAGAAACTGTAACCACAACTCTTGGCTTTCTCCTTCCTCTCTTATAAGAAAAGAGACCCCTCTCAGCTAAAACTAAAAACTAAAAAGTAGTTATCATAAAACTGTTTCAATTCTAAAACTAAAACTAAAAACTCAACCAACTCCTAAAAAATAGAATTAGTTTTCTTTTTTTAAAAATATTTTTGTAACTATTTGATATTAATTTTCCACTTTTCTTTGAAATTTATGTACAATACTTGATCCAAATCCTTCTTTGTACACCTTTTATCATAAAGGAAAACTTATTAATAACAAAAAAACAAAAATAAAAAATCAGGGACAACTACAAAATTAATTTTGTAGCCGTTCTTAAAAAAATGAAATTAAATAAATAAAAAAAATTTAATTCAAATTTTTTCAAAACAATATCTAAATTAAGAACTTGACATTTAATGAGTATGATTTCATAAATCTAAAAAAATTATCGATTCAAGAAAAAAATCAATTGTCAACAAGCTTTCGATCTTAGCATATTTTTTTTTGCTTGAATTCCACTTTTTGCTTACCAAACATGCATAACGCTATAATACCATTCTTCTTATCATTCAAAGAGTCATGGACAACAAAATTTCTGATTTCAAATTTTTTTATAACAGGTGGATAAATATCATCATGTTCAAAATTTTTATAGAGATTTTTAGATTCTCAATCAAAATTTTGGAATTGTGTTTTAAAACAAATTTCAAAATCCGAGTTCTTGTAATATGTTGCAGGGTTTCTTGAGGAGTTTGAAGATGAGGGATATTGCTTTCACTAATCCTAAACAATTTTGTAGATTCGACCTGCAAAATAAAGTCAAATAATGATAGAATAAATTATAAAATCTCAAAATCAAGATTTGCTCATAAATTTTCCTCTAGTTGGTGCACGGACATAACTTGAAACATTCCTTAGAATGGACCAAGGATATATCCCAAACTACTCATCAATTTGGGAAAATCCTCTCGGTTCAACTAATTTTATCCATTCTGAGAAAAACCCATGTTTTATTTTTCTGAGATTCAACATGGTTTGATTAGAAACTAAAAATGAAATTTGTGATTTTGTTCAGATTTCGCCTAAATAACTGAAGACTTCAAGAACAATTCTGAGCATATCAAATCATTCAAGATTAGAAATAAAATATAAAAACATAGAAATCATACTTTTGTCTTCAATATCTGAAACTTGCAATCCCCAAATCATAGAGTTCCTCATTGAAACTAAGCACAAAACTCAACTCTTTTGGTTTTGGATCTAAAAAAAAAAGGCGGCTACATAATATTCTGGAAAAATACGTCCTAAAAAATCGATTATATCTCTAAAAATCTTCACTTTTTGAAGAAATCGCTCATAATTCAAGGAAAATGGCCCATTCTAGAAATAAGTTTTTGTCGGTTTCCCCAGATTCTCAACCATTTGTTCATAATTCACCATGCAAAATTACTTCTCTTTTCATGCACGAATTCACCAATCCTTCAAACTGATCAAAGATATCGCACCATTTTCAACTAATTCGCTTCAACAAATTCAAAACCTGAAGGCTCAGATATGAAGATTAAATCCATGAGATAATTGGCCAAGCAAAATCTGAGGTGAATATGTGAAATACAAAGCTGTGTGTATGAAACTCTTGCTCATAATGAAAAAACCTTATGATAGAAAATTCTTAAATCGTGAAAGGATGAGAAATTATAATCCTATCTCAACTTTGATAGTTGAATTAATTTTGTGTTTATGGCAAGACACATGATGCTTTCCTAACCCACTACATGGAGTAGAAGAAAAACAAGTTGAAATGCTATATGACAAACCCAAAATTCAAAATGTTTTGTTACCCAAATCATGTATTAAGTTGATAACATGAATCACATTGTTGCCATGATTTCATAAGCCTTTTACCATATAAATGATGAATATCACATGTTAATGCATAATGCTTTGAGCATATTTTCGATTATAAGGTAGACTATAACAAAGTGCATTAAATCTCAATATGAAATAAAATTTCTTTAATTCTTCATCCAAATAATATAAAATGGTGAAATAAATAAGACTTAGGATGAAAAACAACTTTTGAATAGCCTATTTTTTTTTTTTGTAGCTTAGGTAAAAACATTATCATGAACATGCATATAAGCAATATGATCAAGATCATTAGAGATGAATAATATATAAAATCTATACACATCAATTTATGATCAAGTTGATAATCAAAACAACTTAAACAAAATAATGAAATCAACCTAAAAGTGATATGACACAAGGGATATCTTGAAATTGAATTTTGAGTTTTATGTTAAAATTTATGAAATTCAAAAGAATACATACATCATCGATATAAATAAGAGTCAAAATATGAAAAACCCCCAGCTCTAAACTTAACAAGTGCATTGATGCTCAGTTTGAAATCAGGGTTCCAAACATATTTACAAAGAAAAATTAAACCAAACTAAGAAAAAATTTCAAAAATAAAGGGGCCCAAATTATTTTATTTACAATAAATGAAAATTTGGGAGGGTTGTTGTACATGAAAACAATTGGTGACACATGAGGTAGAAACAATTATCTCTGGTTTAAAATCATAGGATTAGATTTACCAAAGGTTGAAATGAAATCTTTTCAACAATTTCTTGCACACTACACCATTCTCAAAGGTCCCACATAAGACAAATTTGAAGTAAAATAAACTTTTAGAGATGAAAGGATTTGAATGCCTAATTCCAAGACAATGAATCCAAACGAAGGGAAAATTCATTAAATTTTAATTACACATCTACTTTTGGACAACAAAAATAGCTTGCAGGTAATTAAGGATTAGTATGCAACTGTTTAAAAATTACCTCTTTACCAGACATTGCTTTGCTGCTAGCATGCCTATTCAGTACCTCGACAAAGTTGTCTTGGTACCATGTGTTCATTTACCTGCTGCCAGCGAGGTTGTTCAATACCCCAGCGGGTTTACACACATTTCCCATACAATTGTGCTTTCAAATCTCTAATGACTCCTTTTTGATTAATTTATTTGGAAAATTTCTTTTAGTAATTAAGTGAAGAGAGCGGGGTGGTACAAAAGTTTTTATTTTTTATGTTTTATAAGGACATAATGCAATACCATTTGAGTATAACCTCACTAGATTCTTTTTATCTGCCAAAGTAGATTCTTTAAATGTGGAGGGGTATGTGAGGGATTCAAAGTAAAGAATGTCAACAAATCTTTCCTTTATAAAGATAAACTTATAATACTTGAAACATATCTCAATGTTCCCCATGGGTAATGGTTGATGTACAAGAAAAGTGAAAAACATAATATATAGATGAATTTAAGGTAAATGAAATCCTATTAAAATGGTAGAGTAAGGATTTCCTCATGTACACCAATTGATATTGCGTAGGAAGGATCCCCCCATATAAGCTTTGGGAAGAATACAAAATCCAATAAAAAACAAGACAAGTAAAACCAAAAAATTTAAATCATTGCAAACAAAAAAAAAATGTAAATCCAAAGAAAAATATAAAGAGAAAAACAAAATCTAAAAATAAACTTTAACAAGACAACTTATGAAAGTGTATCCCAACAAAAGAGTAAATGTGAGGAAAGCACATTTGTCTATCTTAAGTGAGATTTTTTTATTTTTATTTTTAGTGATTCATTATGTTTTTCCAAGCTACAACTAATTGGGATTTTTATTCAAATCAAAATCCAAAATCTAGGAAACAATAATGATTAAAAGATGAAGTTAAATTAGATTTCTCTCACCTAACAAATGTTTTGTTTCAAAATTAAGTCTTTATAGAAAAATGTAAACGATTATGTAGTAAAAATGAGGCTTATAACAATATTGAATGAAAGTAAAATATAGGTTCATAAATTCCTTGATTTAGCTTATTTGCAACTTGATCAACATCATCACTGTTGGTTTAACATGTGAAATGAAGAGAGCGAATTCTTAGAAAGTAAGGGTGTTATATTTTCTGGAAATTCTTGAAGACCTGGAAGGAACAAAACTTAGATCAACAAATACTAATAATGCCTTGATTTATTGGTTTTATAGTGTGTCAATTGGTCGATGTTGATTATCTTCCCATTATGAGGGAAGATCATAGTGTAAAATACGAAAGAGGAAATGAATTGCATGGTGTACATATATCTTCTTCCAAAGAGGATGTTGCAATCCAATTGGGAATTGATGACCTTGATGTCGATGAGAATTGTTTTTCCCCCTAGTTCTACTGGAACATTTTGGTAGAGGCATTTAGGTTGGGATGGGAGACCATCGTATGCTCGAAGAGTAATGACTGATGGGACTATCTTGGGTGATCCAAGCTGTTTCCATACAGTTTTGGACATAATACATGTAGATGCTCCTTCATCTATGATACATCGATGTATTTTTATATTTCAGATTTTGACCATGATTTGGAAAGCGACTAGCAAGAGAAGGCATGGTTAATATTTTTCCAAACTGAAAGTGATAAGATGAGTGTTTGACGGGTCGACTGCCCCCAATTGTGAGAGAAAGACATTTCACTGTGAAGGGCATGTTTGTAGAACCTCTAACACCAACATAACAACTATGGATTGTTCCAAATCGTTGATAAGTCTATAACTGTGTGCTTCCCTAGTACGGTGGTTGTGTATGTTCTGGCGTAGAGGTGCATGGGGTACCCGGGTGGTTGATTCTGTGATAGGATGGGGTATTTCCAAATGATTCCCTACTAGTTATTGGGGTGAATACCCCATAGTTAGAGTGGATTCAGGAGGCATACCGTACTAACTGATACGAGTTTGTAAGAGAATTTATTCCTCTATGGTGAGGAGTATGCTGCAGTTTTGATTCATATTTTATGAGAAGAACGAAATGAATACAAATTATTAAATTATTCTTAACATAGAATAATATATATACAATAAAACTTGTTTTCTATTCAATAAGGAAATAAGCTGAAACTGTAAAATGCAGTGAAAAACAAGCTTGTTGGAATGGTGGCAACTTATCTCTGAGAAGATATTTGACGGTTGTGCTCATTCGCAAGAAGATAATTACAATGAGGCTCTAAAGGCCTTTTTACAATAAACATGAATGTAAAAAACCCTATACATCCAAAAACCTAACCCTAGGAGATGAAGCGCCAAAAGTCATGAGGGCCCCGTTTGGGTAAGTTAGTACATCAACTTCCCCGGGTCGTAACTTTTTCATACGATCTCTGTTTTAGGCGCACGATAACCCATTGGAAAGGTATCATCGAGGAGATTAATTTTGGGGAATAAATAAAAGACTTAAACCATCATTGAGAATCTCTATCCAGAAAAACCTTCATTTAGGCCCTCAAAATGGCCCCAGAAGTTAAAAACTGCTAAAAATAGTAAATTGCCAAAATTGCCAGAAAACTATTTTGAGCGAGTTGGAAAAGGTGGGTGGCCACTGATATCCACCTGGATAAATCCTCCCTCCTTAGGAAGAAATGGTATCCATTGAATTGATTTCCCCCATCAGATGAGGAAATTTCTACTGAATTTGGCCCCGGGTGGGCCACTTGCCTTGGTGCAGGAGCTGCCCTGCTTTGATGACTCGATAAAAATGGATCCTTTGTCGTTGAGTGCCCTTGATCTGTGTGTCCACAATATGATAATTGGATGCATGTTTCATGTAGTCAGGGTTGATATCTATTTGTGTCAACTACTCTGCTATCTCTAAGGTGTCCAATAATGGTGGGAAATATGGCCGAAGGAGAGCCACGTTGAAGACTGGGTGCAGGACAAGGAAAGGGGGAATGTTTAGCTCAAAATCACTGTCACCCACAACCTTTTAGATGGTGTATGATCCATAATGGAGTGGGAAAATATTCCTATGGGGCCATGTAAGGCATTCTTTTTGCAAGTGCAACCAAACTTTGTCACCCACCTTAAACTTATGTGACACCCGATGTTGATCATGGCGCTGCTTGTACTTGGAATTAGAATTCTGTAGCATATCCTGAACCTGTTTTCATATGTGCTAGATATTCTCAATGAACCAGGTGGATTTTTTAGCTTCTGGTGGAGCATGGGATGAGTCGGTCGAGGTGGTCACCAGGGGTAGTGTAGCGCTGTGGCCAGTTGAGCTATGCAGGGCTTAGTTGTAGCTATGATGGACATAGGGAAGACTCTCATACCATGTGTGGGGGTGTTCTAAATTGTACATGCGTAGGATATTTATGATCATATGATTTATGACCTCAGTTTGGCCATCTATCTTTGGGTGGAAGGCAGTGGATTTGGTGAGCTTGGTATCCAACAATGACCATAGGCTTGACCAGAATGTGCTGAGGAACCGACTGTCATAGTATGAGATAATGGTTTGTGGGATCACAAAATGTACCCACACTCATTCAAAAAATATCTTGGTAGTGGCTTCTGCTGTGATGTTCTTCTTGCAGGCGACTAGAATCACCATCTTGGAAAAATGATCAACAACCAAAAAAAAATAGTCATTTCCCCTTTTGGTGGACGAGAGGCCCAACATGTAGTCCATTGATATGGATTCCTACGACCTGTCAGGAGTAGGAAGAGGAGTGTATAGGCCCTGTTTCTTAGTGGTCAGTTTGGAAATAACGCATGCGGTGCAGAACCTGATATACTTGCCAACATCCTGTTGAAGTTTCAACCAGTAGAAATGTTTCTGCAGAACTAACACTATCTTTTCGACGCCAAAGTGTCCTGCCACCTGACTTTAGTGGGCTTCCCAAATTAGCTTCGCATTCTCTCTTGATGGAACACATAGATGGACCAGATGACAAAACAACCCATCTTGAAGATGGATATTAGCGACCACTGAGTTGGAGCCCAACATTTGGTAGGTGGTAGAGAAGTCAGGGTCTGTCTCGTAGAGGTGGGTCCATTCAGAGGTCTCGTGGATGCAATAGTCTAGCACTATGGTGAGTGCCGCAACTGGAGGTCGACTGAGGAAATCAACAACTCGGTTGGTACTTCCTATTTTATACTTGATGTTGAGGTGGAACTGCTGTAAGTATGTGGACCACTTCTGATGGCAGTCATTCTACAATTTTCCTTGGGTCTGCATGAACTATAGTGGCTTGTGATTAGTGTGGATGATTGTCTCCTTCCCAAGAATGTAATGTCTCCACTGGAGGCAGGCTTTCACAATGGAATACATTTCTTTGTCATAAGTAGGGTACTTACAGACAAAATCTGATAATCTCTCACTATGATATGCCACAGGGTGGCCGTGTTGAGTGAGAATGATGCCCACAACATAGTCTGAAGCATCTGTCTCGATCTCAAAGGGATGTTGCAGCTATGGTAATGAAAGTATTGGGGATGAGCAAAAACACTTCTTCAGGTCATTGAAGGCTTAATGTTGGGACAGGCCCCACACAAATTTTTCCTTACCGCAATGCCTGGTTACTTGACTGAGGGCCCATGTGATATGAGAGAATCCCAACATGAACCTGCGATAGAAATTGGTGAGGCCCAAGAAATTCCAAAGTTCAGTGAGTGTGGTTGGGGCTGGCCAGTCACAGATGACCTGGATCTTGGCTAGATCCACATTCACACCATTGCAATCAACGATGTAGCATAAGTAATGGAACTTGTCCATGACGAAGGATCATTTTTCCAAGTTTGCATATAGTTTGTGCTGTTGCAAGGTGTGCAAAACTTGCTGAATATGATGCAAGTGTTCCTCCCAAGTCTTGCTGTAGATGAGGATGTCATCCAGATACACCACTACAAAATTATTGGTGAAAGGTCGTAGGATATCGTCCATCATCCTCATAAAAGTTGCTGGAGCATAATGACCCCAATTGTTACGACTACATGCGACGCAAAGCAAGTAATTTTTTTTTTTTTAAGCAGGAAGGCAATCCACGAAAACAATTAATCAACAAGACTTGACAACGAACACAACTTACACATTCAGGAAACATACAACAATGACCCAATGTACTAGCACATGATGCAACCAGACGAAACATGTGATAATCAATAGACAGATTAAAATGGCTACCCGCCCAACACATGCAAAACAACGCCTACAAGCTAAAGGACAACATCAACAACCCGACACATCGGATTCAACGACCAATAACTAGAAACCTCTACGGCGTGCAAAACCAACCGTATTAAGGAGTTATAGAACCAAGTACCAACATCAATTACCATGAACAATATGCCCACATCAGGAAGCACAAGCCTCCGTCCAGGTTATCATTCGTGTCTATTCATCAGGGCGCACAATGATCCCCTCATCAGGAATCATGCCGTCACGAGGCGATAGGCGAGACAATAACCAATGAGAAACATAACATATCTAGACCATAACTTGGGGATAAATCCAATGCACTAGGAGACTGAATTAACTGTCAAAATACATGAAGACTAAACCCAAGCACCCAATTGACAAGTCAACAAGATGCAAAGAAAATATGACTACTATAACAATCATACATCACATTAAATTCCTAAATCCACATAAGTCATACATTCTTTAAACTGATCCTTCTTTACCATTTATGGAATAACTACTTGTTTTTTTGTTGCAATGAAAGAGAGAATTAATATATGCACTTAACATAATCAATACTAATACTAGTGTAATGAGGAATGTAATGATGAATTACGCCATATTCGCATAGTAATAAGTATATTCTCTAAAATGTACTAGTTATTCCATGGTGATGCCTTAACTACCTCGATGTTTACATATTACAAATATTTATAATCAAAACAATTAGTTCATGGTAACTAATTATATTAAAAATACATATTATTCATGGTAACTACATCAATATTAAAAATACATATTGTTCATGGTAATTAACTAACGATAACAATTAGTTTTTGTCTAGTAATTATATGCTGCTAACTATATACTGTCTAGCGTTGATATGCTATCTAGGATTTCACTATCCATTATTATATCACTATCCAATAATGTTATTATAATACTATTATCCATTCCATTTCTGAGATCACTATTAACAATGATTCAATGTCTAACAATGCTATCTAACAATGTACTATCTAACCAAATGATGTCTAATAATAAAGTCGCTGCCTAACAAAATCAATATCGCTATCCATTAATGAAACTATGTCTACGATGATATCACTGTCCCAATACATACAAATCATTCCTAGTCAATCATTACAAATACAACATACAACGCAATCGCTCTCATACACAACATACAACGCTTACAACAAAATCGATGTCATTACAAACACATCATACAACAAATTCACTGTCATACACAACATACAACGCTTACAACAAAATCGATGTCATTGCATATATCTCTGTCACACATTACATATTAAATCACTGTCACTAAAATCACTATAAATATATATCTGTCACACATTATATATAAAGTCGCTGTCACTAAAATCACTATAATTATATCTCTGTCACACATTATATGTAAAACACTGTCAATAATATTAAATTCACTATCCATGATGTGGCAATCCATAATATTAAATCACTGTCAATAGTAATCAATGTTTCTATTCAAATGCAATCAAAACACAGTGGTGAAGGATGGGGGAATTTGTTGTGTCAGAACTGGGTAAATCGCCTAGAATTCATGGTGTAAAAAGGCTGTTTAAGAATTGGGTAAATAGCTGTGTAAACCTAGGAGAAATCCCTGTCCTTAACCTATTAAAAGCATAGTCATTCCATATTACAAACACAGTCATTAACATATTAAAAACACAGTCATTCTCATAATAAAAACACTGGGATTTTACAATCAAGGCGTTGGGATTTATCATTAACATCACAGAGATTCTACCAATCAAAGCGCTGGGTAAATCATGGAGTAAAGGCTGTGCTTTATGCCAATAAAATCGTGGAGTAAAAACTGTGCATTATGCCAATAAAATCGTGGAGTAAAAACTATCTATAAAACGAGCATCGCAGAGAAAATTTTGGTGAGGACGCATAGATTTTCATATAGGAAACACAAATATCAGAGGTCAATCAATCATAGACGAATCAATCAAAACGCAGAGATACTCATTCACAAGAAGGTGCAAAGACTAATCATTCAACAATGAATCAATCAAACATAGATATACTCATTCACAAGGAGGGCACAAGGATTAGAGATTAATCATAAAAGAAAAATGCAGAGATAAGTAAATGATAGATATATGGAAGAAATTTATCCTTCACTTATTATCCATGCACATAAAAACATGGCATTTGAATCTATAAGTCTTTAAACATCGGAGTGACGACTGTCGATTCATCTCCTGTCTGACTACTCAGGCACAGACTAATAACTTAAAGGATAAGGGACAAAAGATAAAAAAACAAGTTTTCTTCATATTAATCAATAAAAACAAACACAAAGAAGTCATTGCAATCAGAGTTTGGGTTTTCCATGGGAAATCAATTCAAATTATAGCGAGCATAAGGCTGGGATGACTTTAAGTTCTTTGATCATAAAACAATGGGCTCATCAAGACATTTTTCTAAAGATAAAAATGAAATATCTGAATAGTGTTACGCTGAATAAAACATAAACTTTAACCCAACAGAAGTACATTACTGAAGGCACAAGAAAAATAATTAAACTACCATTCAATACAAATATGCACATGTGTACTGTAGCCAAATGCGAAAGCTCCGAGTCGTTGTCCCACACGCATTCTATCCAGCTCCTGCTTGCCAACTGATGTGACCTCACTGGTACCTCCTAGCCAACGCTAGGGGTACTCTTCTTCCCCCTGATCCCCCCGAGATGCAAAGGGGCCACACACATAATACTAGAGAATGCTAGCACCCAACTCGCCTCGCAAGGTCGAGCTACCACTCGTTACCAGAGCCTGGTATCCCAACTCCCAGAAGAGAAAGTTTAGTCAAGATAAAATTTCAGCAGCGTAACGTTACACAAAAATATGGGATCCATACTCCTCCTCTGCCATCTCTTTTATAAAGTTCTCAAGTAATTAGTTTCCCAAATTCTCATTAAATTATTTTTCCATTTAATTAATTTCGAAAAACCTCCCCCGTACACATGTTGCTCGATCCCCTATTTGCACCAGAAAATCAATTTTATTAATTAATTTATTATTCCTATTTCCCTCACCCACCTAAAGCATTCCTAAAAACGCTCCTCAGTGTCCCAAAATTCCCTTACACTTCTTAAATGACTTATGCCTTACCTAATTCCTAGTTGAGTTCATAATTAGAAAGTTCTAAAGGGAAGATTCCTTAATAAGTTAGACATTCATCTTTTTCCTTACATTTCCCCTTTTCTTATAAGTTTCCCTTTTTCTTTAAGTTTCCTATTTCTTTTAAGTTCCCCCCTTTTTCCTTTTTAACTAAAAACAATTTAGCAAGTGTAGATAAAACAACCCTTTTACCTTTTTTCTGTTTTAATTAAAAATTAATTTAGCAAGTGTAGATAAAAACAACCATTTACTCTCTTTTATTTTTAACTAAAAAATTAATTTAGAAAATGTAGATAAAAACAACCATTACCCCTTTTTCAAAAATTTAATCCTCCATTATAATTTTGACTTTAATAAATAAGTTTGAATTTCTTACCCCCCTTCTTGTTACATGTTTTTTATTTTTATTTTGACCACATGTTCTACTTAGTCCTAGGTTTTAATTTCACTAGGCTCGACGACAATTCTTAAGGGAAAAATTAGTCATTAAACTTTACTTATCACATCATTCATTTTAAGGTTGACTCGTTTGATTCACTTACTAGTTAAAATCACGACGTTCCCTTCAGGACGCACTACATGCTCCAAGGGTGCCACTTGCCTCTTTCCGTTTTCCTTGTACGATGTGCCCTTCAATATGCACTATGTTCTCCAAGGGTGCCACTCGCCTCTTTCTGTTTTCCTTGTGCGATGTGCCCTTCAAGACGCACTACGTTCTCCAAGGGTGCCACTCACCTCTTTCCGTTTTCCTTGCGCGACGTGCCCTTCAAGAAGCACTACGTTCTCCAAGGGTGCCACTCGCCTCTTCATTGAATTTGGTAGACGTCAAACCCCTGGAGTCAATACTTCGCTAGGTGATCTTGTGGGAGACAAAGGTCCTCTAAGGAATAAGGCCCCTACATTATTGCATGCCCCTTAGAATCATCATGAGCGACTGTCACAGTCTTCCCTCACGACATCGTGGGTCTTCTCAAACTAGGTAATCGTTAACCTACAGTTCGAGCCACAACGAGAGTGCTAGTAGGCTGTGGCAGGGATGCTGCTACACCTCTCCCTCAAAGTCTCAGGTTGTCGTGTGTGACCCCTCTACTCCATATGTGAGTCTGGTCGGCAAGTTATCGTCATCCTACATCCATCAACAAATCATGTCAGTAATAATAATCAATCATCATAACATCTAATCATATGTACATATGTCACATCAACACCATTCAAACCCAATAGTCCACTCCCTGACTCGATCCAGATTCCAAGGGGTTTCATTGATTCCTTTGCATCCTCAATGTCTGGGGTCCTGCACACTCAAGAGAACCCAATCAATAACACCTGTCTATGTAAATACAAAAAATAACATATTATCAAATCCACAATATCTCATAATCATAATCGAAACAACCAATAGTATAATAACCTGGATCACTTGCACGCAAGTGTCCTCAAAGAATAAGTTCGCTCAGTGTGTGCATGAGTGGGATGTTACATACACCCCCTCTTGTTTTGAACTTCATCTCGAAGTTTCACAATATATAAGTGCCAAAATAAAGTGTATCACAGTATCAAGTCTATCTATCAACAAAAACAGAAACTGCTGACGCATATCATATGCATCCTCCAAGGTCGCCGAGTGTGGACTATAGTTGTCCCACTGGACCTTGACCTGATCTACTGTTCGACGCCGTAGCTGTCAAATGCGATGGTCCAAGATGCGTCTTGGCTCCGTCGTGAGTGTACCCTCGTCAGATACCAACCAGGTACTCATGTCAATAACATGTGTAGGATCGCTAACATAATGTCTCAAAACAGATACATGAAAAAAACATCGTGCATACGCCTCAAAGAATTAGGCAAGGCTAGTTGATAGCCACGGGCCCCTACTTTTCCACAATATCGAAAGGTCCCACGAACCTAGGAGAGAGTTTAACACCCTTTCCAAACCTGATCGAACTCTTATGCGGTTTCACCTGCAAGAAGACTCGATCGCCAACTTCGTAACTACGATCGACATGATGCACATCAACATAACTCATCTGTCGATCCTGCGCTTCCTCGATCATTTGTCTTGTTGTTTTCATTTGATATTCCATTTCTTGGATCGATTCCAGTTCCACTAGGACCTTATCCTCAAGCCAATCCCAACCCAAAGGCATCCAACATGGTCGCCCGTAAAGAAACTCGAAAGGCGCCATCTTAATGGTGCTTTGATAACTGTTGTATATGCGAATTCTACCAGTGGCAAGAATTATTTCCAATGCTTTTGTTGGTCCATAACATACAGACACAACATATCTTCCCAGATTTGTTTTTTTCGTTCGGTCTTACTGTCTGTCTCCGGGTGATACGTGGTACTAAAGTTAAGTTGGGTTCCCAAGGCCTCTTGGAAACTAGTCCAAAATCATTTGGTAAACACCAATCCTCTATCATATATAATCCTCTTAGGAACGCCATGTAGCCTCACAATCTCACAGATGAAAACTCAAGCTATGTTAGGTGCCTGATACGTTGTACGCATAGGAATAAAATGAGCACTCTTCGTCAGAGTGTCGACTACCATAAAAATCGAGTCGTGTATCCTTACCGTCAGTGGCAATCCAACAATGAAATCCATCGAAATGACCCCCCATTTTGATTCCAGGATAGTGTGTGACTGTAGTAATCCTTCCGGATGTCTATGTTCAACCTTCACCTGCTAACATTCTAGAAATTTGGCCACATAGTTGACTATGTCTGCCTTCATCCCTTCCAGAAGAATAAGGGTCTAAGGTCTACCCTCATCTTTGTGACTCCTAGGTGAGCCATGTACACTGCTCTGTGAGCCTCATTTAGGATCAAATTCCTCAACTCATCATTAGACGGTACGTAAATTAAAATTTTAAATCTCAATTATTCGTCATTGTCCATAGTAAATCGTTGACCTCTTTGTACCAGTCATCGTTGTGCTGTAAAGTTAGAATATTTTCATGTAGATTCATCTTAAGAGGCATCACCAAAAAGTTGCGTGGTCTCCGATTCAATGCATCTATCACTCTGTTCACTATTCCTTTTATGTAATTAATTTCAAAATCGTACTCACTAAGCAATTCCGACCAACTCCGTTGTCACGCGTTCAAGTCACTTTGCGTAAAGATGTGCTGTAGACCACAGTGGTTCGTTTTTAGTTCAAATTTCCATCCGATGAGGTAGTGTCTCCAAAATCTCAAGGCATAAACAATAGCTAACAACCCAATCATGCACCACAATGTTCTCCTCATGCCTTCTCAACTTTCTCTAGATGTAAGCGATCACCCGACCATCTTGCATCAAGACTCCACCTAATACGTCTTTAGATGCGTCAGTGCATACCAAGAAATCCATGTCCATGTCAGGGACCTTTAGTATTGGTGATGTCGTCAACAACTCCTTGAGCCTTCAAAATTCTTCGTGCATTTCTTGGTCCAAACAAACTTATTGTTCTTCTTTTGCAATTCCGTAATCAGATTTTCTATCTTTGAAAAACCCTCGACGAACCGTCGATAGTATCCCGCTAAAACCATGAAGCTACATAATTTGGGAACATTCATCGGTGTAGGCCATTCAATAATATCCTTGACCTTTGCTGGATCCACAATGATACCTTCGCCAGAGATGTCATGCCCTAAGCAGTGAATCTTCGATTGATAAAATGATCATTTAGATAGCTTCCCAAACAAATTGTTCTCTCGTAGACACTGTAGCACTAAGTGCAAGTGCTCGTCCTGCTCCTCCATTGTCCGAGAGTAAATCAAAATATCGTTAATGAATACTTTGACAAACTTGACTAAGTATTCATGAAACACCCCTTTCATCAAACTCATAAATACCACTGGGGCGTTCGTCAGTCCAAACGGTAAAATAATAAACTCGTAATGTCCAACCCTCATCTTAAAGGCGGTCTTAGGGATGTCGACCCCCCGCCATGCCTTTTTCATTTAACGTAAGGATCACATATAGCTTGCATCCCTTGCGCATACTCTTCCATAGATGCAAGGAAGAGATGAACCTTAGGGAGACTCCCTGGTTCTGACCTACAATTGCACATCTCTATCCCTCATCATCGACCAAGCTCAACCATTTCGTCCTACAGTTGAGTATCACCTCATGCGATTCCAACCACTCCATACCGATCACGACATCATAATATCGTAATATCATGACGTACAGGTTGGCCCTGGTGAAAAACTCTCCCAGGTTAAGGATACAACCTATAACCTTCCCACCAACCTTCTGTTTGGCTCTTGAAGCCATTTCTACAAGCTAAAATCGTCCTGTTCGACTACCTTTACCTTAATTATTTTTAGCGCTGTACCAGAGATAAAAATCTCTGTAGCACTTGGATCTATCAAAATGATAAGGTTCTGGTCAGGGACGATGCTTAATGTCTCGAGCATGATCGATTGGTGCTCTCCCTAGCGGTTATGCACCACTGCATGGATCTGATGGGCCTTGCCCAAATCTCCCACGGTAGTGGGTCCGACTGATCCAGATGCTCTGGTCCTATCCACTAGGAAGTCATGCTGGTAATGTGGCTCTCCACATGTCCAACACACTTTCTTCGGTCCAGTACTCCTGGTACCCGAAGTAGAATATGACGACCACTTTCTTGGAACCCTGGTCTGTTCTGCTGAACATGCCTAAACTGCTGCTGCTGCAGTCAATGCTTTTGTTGGTGTTATGGTCCTCGGTAAGGAATCTGCTACTAAGGCACAGGTCATCGAGGTGTAGTGCAAGTGGATCCTCTTTGGAAGCCATGATATCCTGGTGAACGTCTAGCTGGTGTCTGATGCTGCTGCGCACCAGATGACACTTGCCCTGCTGGTCTCGCCGGAGTCCTACTTCAACCCTCGCTGATAAGCTCCTCTTCTGCTATGAGGGCCTTCTAGACAGTAGGATGCAAATTTTGAGGCAACATAATCCTAATCTTACACGAATGTTGACATTAAGGCCAAACATGAACCTGTTGACCTTAATTTTCTTGGTATTCAGGTGCGGAGCATACTGAAGCAGCTCCATAAAACATGCCTCATACTCGGGCACCGTACTACTACCCTGTCGCAATTTGTTGAACTCGTTGAGATGAAGCTCAATGAATTCCTCATATATATACCTCTCTCGAAACCGTTCCTTGAATAGTTCCCATGTCATGTATTCAACTTCCATGTTCAGTTGCGGCAGGAGTGTCTTCCACCATAGAAGAGCGCTTCCCTTCAGTTGAAAGACCTCTATGCGGACCTTCATGTTGGAGGTAGTCGCGAAGTGAAAAGAAAATCGCCATAATATCTAACCATGCCTTGGTGGATACACCATCCGGGGCACTCGTGGACTTGAGGACTTATCCCTCTCGAGCTCTCAGTGAATGCTAATTGTACTGGTTGGGGCACGCTGTTGACCCTCAGGGGTACATGTGCCCTGGCCTCATCTCAGTACACATGATGAATCAAGGCCTCTGGCATTCCTTGGAAGGACCTTGTTAGACCATCATTATCCCTTACAATAATCGAATCCAACCCAAGGAATTGTTCTTCCCCTTGGGGTTAGACTCCGAGGGCGCGGGCACTTCTAGAGGCATCACACCTCCTTCCATGGCACCACATTGCGAACCTAAGCGACGTCCTGTAATTGAGATCACTGCTTGGACACATTAAATTTTTAATTAGCGCTAGGTTATTACTCAAGGGTTTACTGCAGTGGAAAGAATGGTGATCCACAGTCGCAGGGTTGAACCCACTCTGATACCATATGTAACGACCCTAATTGTTACGACTACATGCGACGCAAAGCAAGTAATTTTTTTTTTGATTTAAGCAGGAAGGCAATCCACAACGATAATTAATCAACACAAATTGACAACAAACATAAGTTACACATTCAGGCAACATACAAAAATAACCCAACATACTAGCACATCATGCAACCAGACAAAAAATGTGATAATCAATAGACAGATAAAAATGGCTACCCGCCCGACACAAGCAAAACAATGCCTACAAGCTAAAGGACAACATCAACAACCCAACACATCGGCTTCAACGACCAGTAACTAGAAACCTCTACGATGTGAAAAACCAACCGTATTGAGGCGTTACATAACCAAGTACCAACATCAATTACCACGAACAATACGCCCACATCGGGAAGCACAAGACTCTGACCAAGTTATCATTCACGTCTATTCACTAGGGCACACAATGATCGCCTCATCAGGAATCATTAAGTCACGAGGTCATAGGTGAGATGATAACCAAGGCACAACATAACATATCTAGACCATAACCTGAGGATAAATCCAACGCGCTAGGAGACCGAATTAACTGTCAAAGTACATGAAGACTAAACCCAAGCACCCAATCGATAAGTCAACAAGACGCAAAGGAAATATGACTACTATAACAATCATACATCACATTAAATTCCTAAATCCACATAATTCATACGTTCTTTAAACTGATCCTTCTTTACCATTTATGAGATAACTACTTGTTTTTTTGTTGCAATGAAAGAGAGAATTAGTATATGCACTTAACATAATCAATAATAATACTAGTGTAATGAGGCACGTAATGATGAATTACGCCATGTTCGCATAGTAAGAAGTATATTCTCTAAAATGTACTAGTTATTCCATGGTGACGCCTTGACTACCTCGATCTGTACATATTACAAATAATTATAATCAAAACAATTAGTTCATGGTAACTAATTATATTAAAAATACATATTGTTCATGGTAACTACATCAATATTAAAAATACATATTGTTCATGGTAATTAACTAATGGTAACAATTAGTTTTTGTCTAGTAATTATATGCTACTAACTATATACTGTCTAACATTGATATGCTGTCTATCAATATTGGTATGCTATCTAGGATATCGCTATCCAATAATTCTATTATAATACTGTTATCCATTCCATTTCTAAGATCGCTATTAACAATGATTCACTGTCTAACAATGCTATCTAACAATGTACTATCTAACCAAATGTTGTCTAATAATAAAGTCACTGCCTAACAAAATCAATATCGTTGTCCATTAATGAAACTATGTCTATAATGATATTGCTGTCCCAATACATACAGATCAAAGTCAGTCAATCATTACAAATACAACATACAACACAATCTCTTTCATACACAACATACAACACTTACAACAAAATCACTGTCATTACAAACACAACATACAACAAATTCACTGTCATGCACAACATACAACACTTACAACAAAATCGATATCATTGCATATATCTCTGTCACACATTACATATTAAATCCCTATCACTAAAATCACTATAAATATATCTCTGTCACACATTATATATAAATTCGATGTCACTAAAATCACTATAATTATATCTCTGTCACACATTATATGTAAAACACTGTCAATAATATTAAATTCGCTATCCATGATGTGGAAATCCATAATATTAAATCGTTGTCAACAGTAATCAATGTTTCTATTCAAATGAAATCAAAATGTAGTGGTGAAGGATGGGGGAATTCGCTGTGTCAGAACTGGGTAAATCACCTAGAATTCGTGGTGTAAAAAGGATGTTTAAGAATTGGGTAAATAGTTGTGTAAACCTGGGTGAAATCGTTGTCCTTAACCTATTAAAAACACAATCATTCCATATTACAACGCAATCATTAACATATTAAAAACACAGTCATTATCATAATAATAACACTGAGATTTTACCAATCAAGGCGCTGGGATTTATCATTAAAATCGAAAATATTCTACCAATCAAAGCACTGGGTAAGTTGTGGAGTAAAGGCTGTGCTTTATTCCAATAAAATCATGGAGTAAAAACTGTGCACTATGTGAATACAATCATGGAGTAAAAACTGTCTATAAAACGAGAATCACAGAGAAAATTTTGGGGAGGACGCAGAGATTTTCATATAGGAAATGCAAAGATCAAAGGTCAATCAATAAGAGATGAATCAATCAAACACATATATACTCATTCGCAAGAAGGCACAAAGACTAATCATTCAACAATGAATCAATCAAATGCAGAGATACTCATTCACAAGGAGGGCACAAGGATTAGAGATTAATCATAAAAGAAAAGCACAGAGATAAGTAAGGGATAGATAGCTGAGAAATTTTTATCCTTCACTTATTATCCATGCACAAAAAAGCAGGGCATTTGAATCTACAAGTATTTAAAGACCAGAGTGATGACCATCGATTTGATTCCTAGCCGACTGCTCAGGCACAGACTAATAACTTAAAGGATAAGGGGCATAATATAAAAACACAAGTTTTTTTCGTATTAATCAATAAAAACAAATGCAGATAAGTCATTGCAATTAGAGTTTGGGTTTGCCATGGGAAATCAATTCAAATTACAACGAGCATAAGGATGGGAAGAATTTAATTTCTTTGATCATAAAACGCTGGGCTCATCAAGACATTTTGCTAAAGATAAAAATGAATTCTCTGGATAGTGTTACGTTGAATAAAACATAAAATTTAACCCAACAAAAGTACATTATTGAAGGCACAGGAAAAACAATTAAACTACCATTCAATACAAATATACACATGCGCACCGTAGCCAAATGCGAAAGCTCTAAGTCATTGTCCCGTGCGCGTTCCATCCAACTTCCTCTTGCCAACCGATGTGACCTCACTGGTACCTCCCAGCCAACGCTAGGGGTACTCTTCTCCCCCCTGAGCCCCCCAAGCCGCAAAGGGGACACACACACACAATACCAAATAATGCTAGCACCCATCTCGCCTCGCAAGGTCGAGCTACCACTCGTTACCCGAGCTGGGTATCCCAACTCCCACAAGAGAAAGTTCAGTCAAGATAAAATTTCAGCAGCGTAACGTTACACAAAAATATGAGATCCATACTGCTCCTCCGCCATCTCTTTTATAGAGTTTTCAAGTAATTAGTTTCCCAAATTCTCATTAGATTCCTTTTCCATTTAATTAATTTCGAAAAACCTCCCCCATACACATGTTGCTCGATCCCCTAGTTGCACTAGAAAATCAATTTTATTAATTAATTTATTATTCCTATTTTCCTCACCCACCTAAAACATTCCTAAAAACGCTCCTCGGTGTCCCAAAATTCCCTTACACTTCTTAAATAACTTACGCCTTACTTAATTCCTAGTTGAGTTCATAATTAGAAAGTTCTAAAGGCAAGATTCCTTACTAAGTTAGACATTCAACTTTTTCCTTACGTTTCCCCTTTTCTTTAAGTTTCCCTTTTTATTTAAGTTTATTATTTCTTTTAAGTTTCCCCCTTTTTCCTTTTTAACTAAAAAAATCAATTTAGCAAGTGTAGATAAAACAACCCTTTTACGCTTTTTCCGTTTTAATTAAAAATTAATTTAGCAAGTGTAGATAAAAACAACCATTTACCCTCTTTTTTTTTTTAATTAAAAAATTAATTTAGCAAATGTAGATAAAAACAACGATTACCCCTTTTTTAAAAACTTAATCCTCCATTATAATTTTGACTTTAATAAATGAGTTTGAATTTCTTACCCCCCTTCTCGTTACATGTTTATTTATTATTTTTTTTGACCACATGTTCTACTTAATCCTAGGTTTTAATTTCACTAGGTTGGGCGACAGTTCTTAATGGAAAAATTAGTCACTAAAATTTACTTATCACATCATTCATTTTAAGGCCGACTCAGTTTATTCACTTACCATTTAAAATCGTGACATGCCCTTCAGGATGTATTACGTGCTCCAAGGGTGCCACTCGCCTCTTTCTGTTTTCCTTGCATAACATGCCATTCAAGATGTACTATGTGCTCCAAGGGTGCCACTCGCCTCTTTCCGTTTTCCTTGTGCGACGTGCCCTTCAAGACACACTACGTGCTTCAAGGGTGCCACTCACCTCTTGACTGGATTTGGTAGACGTCAAACCCTTGCAGTCAATACTCCGCCATGTGATCTTGTGGGAGACTAAGGGGCTCTAAGGAATAAGTCCCCTACCTTATTGCGCACCCCTTAGAATCATTGTGAGAGACTATCACAGACTGCCCTCATGACATCATGGGTCTTCTTGAACTAGGTAATCGTTAGTCTATAGTTCGAGCCACGACGAGAGTGCTAGTAGTTTGTGTCAGGGATGCTGCCACACCTCTCCCTCAAAGTCTCTGGTTGTCGTGCATGACCCCTCTACTCCATATGTGAGTCTGGTGGTCAAGCTATCGTCAGCCTGCATCCATCAACGAATCATGTCAGCAATAATAATCAATCATCATAACATCTAATCATATGTACATATGTGACATCAACAACATTCAAACCCAATAGTCCACTCCCTAAATCGATCCAGAGTCAAGGGGTTTCATCGATGCCTCTGTATCCTCAATGTCCGGGGTCCTGCACACTCAGGAGAACCCAGTCAATAACACATGTCTATGTAAATACAACAAATAACATATTATCAAATCCATAATATCTCATAATCATAATCAAAATAACAAATAGTATAATAACCTGGATCACTTGCACGCAAGTGTCCTCAAAGAATAAGTTCACTCAGTGCGTGCAAGAGCGGGATGTTACACCTGGATATTGGCTAGATCCACATGCACATCATGCCAATCAATGATGTAGCCTAAGTAATGGACCCTGCCCATGCCGAAGGATCATTTTTCCAAGTTTGCATATAGTTTGTGCTGTTGCAGGGTGTGCAAAACCTGTTGAATATGCTGCAAGTGTTCC
>ML802671.1:106888-123469 GCA_009831015.1 Picea engelmannii | reverse complement strand
TTTCAAGTAATTAGTTTCCCAAATTCTCATTAGATTCCTTTTCCATTTAATTAATTTCGAAAAACCTCCCCCATACACATGTTGCTCGATCCCCTAGTTGCACTAGAAAATCAATTTTATTAATTAATTTATTATTCCTATTTCCCTCACCCACCTAAAACATTCCTAAAAATGCTCCTCGGTGTCCCAAAATTCCCTTACACTTATTAAATAACTTACGCCTTACTTAATTCCTAGTTGAGTTCATAATTAGAAAGTTCTAAAGGCAAGATTCCTTACTAAGTTAGACATTCAACTTTTTCCTTACGTTTCCCCTTTTCTTTAAGTTTCCCTTTTTCTTTAAGTTTATTATTTCTTTTAAGTTTCCCCCTTTTTCCTTTTTAACTAAAAAAATCAATTTAGCAAGTGTAGATAAAACAACCCTTTTACGCTTTTTCCGTTTTAATTAAAAATTAATTTAACAAGTGTAGATAAAAACAACCATTTACCCTCTTTTCTTTTTAATTAAAAAATTAATTTAGCAAATGTAGATAAAAACAACGATTACCCCTTTTTAAAAAATTTAATCCTCTATTATAATTTTGACTTTAATAAATAAGTTTGAATTTCTTACCCCCCTTCTCGTTACATGTTTATTTATTATTTTTTTTGACCACATGTTCTACTTAATCCTAGGTTTTAATTTCACTAGGTTGGGAGACAGTTCTTAATGGAAAAATTAGTCACTAAAATTTACTTATCACATCATTGATTTTAAGGCCGACTCAGTTTATTCACTTACCATTTAAAATCGTGACATGCCCTTCAGGACGTATTATGTGCTCCAAGGGTGCCACTCGCCTCTTTCCGTTTTCCTTGCATAACATGCCATTCAAGATGTACTATGTGCTCCAAGGGTGCCACTCGCCTCTTTCCATTTTCCTTGTGCGACGTGCCCTTAAAGACACACTACATGCTTCAAGGGTGCCACTCGCCTCTTGACTGGATTTGGTAGACGTCAAACCCTTGCAGTCAATACTCCGCCATGTGATATTGTGGGAGACTAAGGGGCTCTAAGGAATAAGTCCCCTGCCTTATTGCACACCCCTTAGAATCATTGTGAGAGACTGTCACAGACTGCCCTCATGACATCATGGGTCTTCTTGAACTAGGTAATCGTTAGCCTATAGTTCGAGCCACGACGAGAGTGCTAGTAGGTTGTGTCAAGGATGCTGCCACACCTCTCCCTCAAAGTCTCTGGTTGTCGTGCATGACCCCTCTACTCCATATGTGAGTCTGGTGGTCAAGATATCATCAGCCTGCATCCATCAACGAATCATGTCAGCAATAATAATCAATCATCATAACATCTAATCATATGTACATATGTGACATCAACAACATTCAAACCCAATAGTCCACTCCCTGACTCGATCCAGAGTCCAAGGGGTTTCATCGATGCCTCTGCATCCTCAATGTCTGGGGTCCTGCACACTCAGGAGAACCCAGTCAATAACACATGTCTATGTAAATACAACAAATAACATATTATCAAATCCATAATATCTCATAATCATAATCAAAATAACAAATAGTATAATAACATGGATCACTTGCACGCAAGTGTCCTCAAATAATAAGTTCACTCAGTGCGTGCAAGAGCGGGATGTTACACCTGGATATTGGCTGGATCCACATGCACATCATGCCAATCAATGATGTAGCCTAAGTAATGGACCCTGCCCATGCCGAAGGATCATTTTTCCAAGTTTGCATATAGTTTGTGCTGTTGCAGGGTGTGCAAAACCTGTTGAATATGCTGCAAGTGTTCCACCCAAGTCTTTCTATATATGAGGATGTCATCCAGATACACCACTACAAAATTATTGGTGATAGGTCGTAGGATATCATCCATCATCCTCATAAAAGTTGCTCGAGCATTTATCAAACCAAAGGGCATGACCAACCATTCAAAAAGACCTTCTTTTGACTTGAAGGCGGTCTTCCATACATCTGTCTGTTCTATTGGGACCTGGTGGTAGCCAGACTTCAGATCAATCTTACTGAAGTATTTGGCCCCCATGAGTTGATCAAGGAGGTCGTCGATTTGAGGAATCAGGTACCAGTTTTGGACTGTGATTTTATTCAGGGCCCAGTAATCAATGCAGAGTCTCCAAGTCCCATCTTTCTTCTGCACCAACATGATTGGGATCCCACAAGGCGATGAGATGGGATGTATGTGACCCTTGTGGATCAATTCTTGGATTTGCCTCTTGATCTCCTCATTTTCTAACAGAGAGCGGCGGTAGACTGGCCCATTGGGTAGCGGTGCACCTGGGTCAGATCGATGGGATGCTTGACCTGGCAGTGCAGAGGTACCCCGGTAGGAGAGGAGAAGATATCTGTGTATTCTTTCATGAAATTATCCACTTGCTTTTGTTGTGTGGAGAGATCGGCTATAGAGGCCTTGGATGTGGCTGCAATATTTTTCTCACTCTGAGAGAGAACCATGAAGAAGACAAATTTCCCGGTCTAAGAGATGACCTTCCTGCATTACTTGGCAAAGATCAAGGAAATAACACTAGGAGGGACTGCCTCGGGTATCATGTACAATTTCCCGTTCAAAGTAATAATAACACAATGAGGCCTAGACTCATATACAAAATGAAGTTTCCATAAATAAGGTTGACCCAAAAGAACATTACAAACTTCGAGAGGAGCAACATCACGCAATACCTCATATTTGAAGGGCTTGATGTTGTACGATAGTCGACACTGTTGGCTGACGCAGAGATCACTTCCTTGGTGGAGCCATCCAATGGTGTAGGGTTGTGGGTGTGACATTGTCGGTAGGTCTAGCTGCTTGATGACCTCTGCTGAGGTGAGGTTCTTCTGGCTAACACTATCAACGATGACGTGCAACAGGATGCCTTTTACCCACATCTGTGAATGGAAGAGGTGCTTGCCTTCTTATGGCTCGTTTGGTTCACCATGCTGGAGCTTGGTGGTAGCAATGGTGGCATTGGGTTCCGAGTCAATGATCCATCTTCCCCTTTCTGGTTTTGACTCAGAGTTAGAACCCACATCTAATTCAGAGGCTTTCAATTTGGCCACCAACAACTGCTTTGAGCAATAATCAACAGTGTTATGCCAAGGGCTCTTATGGAAGTCGCACCACTTCCCGATATCTTTCTTTGTCTTTCTCATGTATTTCTTTGCTTGTGGTTTGGACTAGTTGTCCTAGTACTGTCCATTTTTTCTCTGTCCTTTGTTCTGTGGGTTGGGGCTGTCCCTTCCTGGATTTTGCTGTGAGGGGTTCCCAGGCACAAATTGCCGTGTCTTTTGTTTGAGCTTATTTTGAAGGCATATCGGTAGGCCGCTCCCAAGGACAAGATGTCCAGAAATTCCATTTTGGTCTGGATGTATCTATGCAGAGAACCATGATACTTGAGTACCAGATGTCACTCTGAATCTTTGATACCCATGTTGGTGCGCAAGGTATGGAAGATATTTGTGAACTCTGGCACTTCTTGGTCTCTTTCTTTCTGCAGTGTGGTCCATTTGGTATACAAGTCGTCATAACTTCCAGCAGGGTATTATTGTTCCTTAATAACATCCCTAAAGGATTCCCAGGTGGCCACGACTGTAAATAATGAGGGTTCCTCTATTTCCTTTTTCTCATAGAAAGTTTCCCACAAATCTTTGACATGGGGAATGACTTTGAGGAGTGCAAAAGTAATCTTTTCTCCATTCGAAAAGTTATGGAAATAAAATACCCTTCTATTAGATTCAACCACTTGTCTACAACATCTGCATCTATCTGAACTTCAAATATAAGAATATCGTAGTTGATTTATACCTTTAATGGGGAGGAGCCTCTGATGAAGGAAGATGCGTCGCTTGTTGGTAGCTGCCGAAGGATTTGCGCGAAAATATCCATCATCTTGTTCCTCTGTTGCATGAGGGCTTCCTCAAGCAACATTTTGAAAGGATCTCCTATCCCGTCATATTTATTTTCTCTTGCCATGAGAGGTCGCTTGGGCGTGCGAGAGATTTTTTCCTCAAGAGAAACAAGCTCGAGACCCAATTCTTTGTACCCTGACCTCGTTGGGGACATGCATTAAGACGACAAGGAGAAGACTGCTCTGATACCACTGATCCGGATTTTATGAGCAAAAAAAATTGAATACAAATTATTAAAAGATGCTTAACATAGAATAACATATATACAATAAAACTGGTTTTCTATTCAATAAGGAAATAAGCTGAAACTGTAAAATGCAGTGGAAAACAAGCTTGCTGGAATGGTGGCGGCTTATCTCTGAGAAGAGATGTGACGGCTGCGCTCATTCACAAGAATATGATTACAATGAGGTTCTGAAGGCCTTTTTACAATAAACATGAATTTCAAAAACCCTAGACATCCAAAAACCTAACCCTATGAGATGAAGTGCCAAAAGTCATGAGGGCTCCGTTTGGGTAAGTTTGTACATCAACTTCCCGGGGTCGTAACTTTTGCATACGAACTCTGTTTTAGGTGCACGATAGCTCGTTGGAAAGGTATCATAGAGGAGATTCATTTTGGGGGCTCAAAAAAAGAATTCAACTATAATTGAGAATATCTATCCTGAAAAACCTTCATTTAGGCCCTCAAAATGGCCCCAGAAGTTAAAAACTACTAAAAATAGTAAATTGCCAAAATTGCCAGAAAACTGTTTTGAGCGAGTTGGAAAAGGTGGGTGGCCATCGATATCCACCTAGATCAATTTTTTTGGGTTTCTAGGTTGGGGTGGACCTGGGTGTGGGTACTGTCCCATTTTCTATGGGTGAGGGGGAACTTCTTGATAAGTGTTAATGACCCCTTGATGAGGGATTGCATTTTTCAGGATCGCTGGTGGTGGGGGTGGTAGGTAGTTTTGAGGTGCATGTGGTGGGCACTGTGTGGGAGGGGGACAAGGTGGATTCATGGCTTCCTTCATCCATTTGTAATCGATAATTTGGGGGAAATTATAGGTGTAATGGACATATTCATTACATAGTGCGTAAGGGAAATTGGTTTTGAGATCATTGCTTCTCTCTTTTCATGGTTGGCCATTGTTATTGCCCCCTTGGGGATTTTGGTTACCAAGATTCTAGTTGCCTCTTGCTGAGGGATTTTGAGGGTTCCCCCCTTGTTCTTGGTTGTTGTTGTTTTTATTATTCCCCTTCTTCCAATTATTTTTGGGTTGATTAGGGGGGTTTTCTATATTCAACTTTTCAAAATATTGAACTTTTTGAATGGGACAAGGTTGAATAAAATTCACCCTTGCTTGTTGTTGTGCATGTGGTGGGGCAATGGGTTGAGGGGGAACAGGAAAAAGGTAGTATATATTACCTTGAGGAGGGGGTACATATTGATTATATTATGTGGATGTGCCACTCCCACTATTGGTGTTGTATAAAGTGGTAGGTGGTGGACTAGGAGGTGGCATGTGCACCTGGTTAGTTAGTGGTGAAGATACATGTCTTCCCATCGTGGGAGTAGGAGGTATATTGCAAGTTTCTTGAGTAATGGGGGAAGGTTAATATCGGTTCCCCCCATATGAATGGTGGTATTGATTGACCCTAAACATGGGTACCGATTGGGCATACGGGTTAGCATGGGCCATGAACCTAATCAACCCATTTGTAGTGTGGGATGCTCCCAGTTTGTCTTGGACAAAAGGTAGAGGATGAGGAGCATAGGGTAGAACAGAGTAAAGGTACCCCGATTGGGAATATATGAGGTCAAATTGTTGATCCTTTTTGATGGCCTCTTCTTTAGTTTGAGTTAGTGTGGTGGCCACGTCTTTGGCGATGACCGAGACTAGTGATTTAAGGAATCAATCTCCTCGTTGTTGGGAGGTGGTATCATCCTTGAAAATGCTTCGTATGTGGTTCCATGCATGGATACGATCAATGATGTGGAAATTTGTGGTTTGTTTAAACTCAGAGAGAATATCCAAACCAGTATCATGGCACATAGGTAGTTGAAATAAGGATAAGAAGGATTTTTCCAATGATTCAAAGGTTGAGTGGGACCCTGATTTCTCGTCCACATACCATTTGGCAGATGGACCGATGAGTGTTTGTTGTAACAATCTCAAATGAATGGAATCGTCCATGATGCTATTGGAAGATCACCATAGGTGAAATTACATGATATGGTTGGCTAGGTCTTCACCCATTTTTCCTTCAAACTTTGGGATGTCGGAAGGTAACTTGGTGGGCATATTCGGCAATGCGGGGTCATGTAGGATTGGGACATTCATTAATTTGGTCAAATCTGGGATATTGAGTGATGCTAGCTATGGCATGGTGGGAGGTGTTCCAACCATGGTGCATGAAGGTTGAGAAGTATTTCCCTGTGAGGAAGGTTGGGAGCTTGTACCTTGCGAAGAAGGTTGGGCTCTGCCTCCTTGTGATGGAGGACTGGTGGGTGGGTTTTTTGGGATGTTGGCACCGAGTAAGGTGGAACCAAGCAAGGATGATCCTAAAATAGTTGCACTCATAGGTGTATGTGATGGTTGATATGATGTGTCAACCAAATTGGTGACACATCCCAATATTGGAGGGAGGTTTTGCAGGCATCTAGAATGATGAGGATTCTATGGTTCCCCTATGATTATGGACTTGGTAAGGATGTGTGTGAGTGGTGATGAGAGAAATAAATAAACAAGTTATTTTTATATTTTTTGGACTATCTCAACAATTTCATTTACAGTTGGATGTAATCAAATGATCATACATAAAAAAACTAAGCAACAATGTAGGGTAGTTTAGGTTTTGTCCGTGCGGGGGAAACAAAATAAAATACATGTGTAGTAAAATAAATAACATCCTCCCTCTCAAAATAGCACTAGGCCTTCCAAAATCACTTAATAATGGGGCATGAACCCATCATAAGAGGAGATAGTTAATGTATGAACAATCAATTATAATGAGGGGTGAAGGGGGAATATCTCAAAATTATTGGCGATATTTCCCAACAACCACTCAAAATATAATTGAGGTGAGATTGCAACCCAAAAATGCCACCTGGGTGGAAAAACCTAGATTTTGGAAACTAAGCTACCTTGATCAAGCATGAAATTTAGATTTTTCGGCCTAAGAAATGGGTCATGGGCTGGATACTTTCCAAGAATTGGGTGACTCAAGGAGGCACACACAGAACAACCAGATGTTGGACTTCAACCCTTCACAGGTATCCACCCACCTTATGGTGCAGGAATGCTTGATTTATAGGATTTCACTTTCCTATTTCACAACTTCTAATTTTCAATGATAAATGATATTGGGGATTTATTTGTATGCCTATCCTCAAGAACTTAACTTAGACTACACATTTCTTTTGTGCTCCTCCTATGGAGGCTAAAGAAGATTTTCTTAATAGTTGATTTTAGGATTTGAAATGGGTTGTGATATTGGGGTCATAGACCAACCTTGTTGATTAAATAGTGTGGAAACATTTCCAAAGATATATGTTGTCTTTTTGATTCTCCGAGATTGCTTATGGGAACGGGGAGGAGAGCATACTATGACTCCAAATGCATGCTAGAAATTTTAAGTACGTGGTGAGGTGCTTCTATGTGCAAGAAGTGATAGTGTGAAGTGATTTTCAATAAGTTAGTGATCAAAATTTTAACATGTGGACATCACTTGGTCCTTTACGAATCTTGTGTAATTCTAACTTACTAAATTTCAAGACAATCCTTGCAAAATTTTAAATCCCCTAGATCAGTAGCATGGTGGACATGTGGGTTCTTACCCTTGATCCTTTAAACTTCCTAGAATGTTATCTAATATAAGAAAACTTTGAAACTCTTCCTAGATTTCATGCATGTGGGTATGTATGGGCCCTTACAAATCCTTTAAACTTCCTAGGTTGTTTTGTTTGCTTAAAAACCTTGAAACTATCTTAAGATTGCAAAATATGAGGGAATGTATGGGCCCTTACAAATATTTTAAGGTTGTGCTTCAAAAAATGAAAATTAGAGGTATTGACCTCTCCTAATTGGTTGATTGATTAAATGGAGATGGGTTTTCTTAATAGACCCTTTTTCTGATTCCACCAGATCACTCAAAGGTGCATTGGAAAGAGCACACTCAAGGATATCAAAATAACCTCCTAGTCCTGATCTAGTTGAATATTGTAAAAATAAAATATTAACTTGGAAGTTCAAATGCTATACTAAGCTATATATGTGGAAACAAATAAAGGGAAAGAGGTTATAGTTCTTTTTATCCCTTTAAATGTCTATGTGTGTCTAAGTACCTATGCAAGAAATAACTCCAATTTTTCTTTTTATGGTTTTACAAAGTGCTGAAAAATAAACCTAAAAACTACTTGGTAAAATCGGGCTAAAAAAGCCTTACAATCAATGAGAAAGGATATTTTTGCATGGATTTTAGTTGAGATAGTCATGCATAATGAATAGTCTACGCCAACAGAAAAGATGGAGAATGCACAACTCAACTCAATCTGTGTGTTTGTTTTTCCCAAACCTGCACAAACACAGAGAAATGGAAGGACTGAAATTTAAGTTGAGTTCTCTTGATTAGAGGCTAAATTGTTGCGTTTGAGGGTTGGAATAGGCTGGTTTTGATCCCTACAAACACAAATTAGTGAGAAATAAAACTCTAATAGCCTAATTGGGGAGGGTTTTAATCCAAGTCCCTAGTGGAGTCGCCAATCTGTTGGGATTGTTTTACCACTTGGATGAGAAAAAATAGGTCACTTAGTTGCCTTGTTAGGCCAAAAGGACAATATATAAGTTGGTTAGTTGATTAGTGGATCAACCAAAGAGAAAACAAGAAAATAAATAACAAGTAAATAAAAACTAAACTAAGGATGTAAAAACTCAAATGGATGCATGAAAGAGACACAAGAAATAACTACCAATAGGACCGATCTTCAAATTGATAGCACCTAGGCGAAGTATGAGAAATTATGAGTCCCCTCTTCCTCCTTGGGAGGGATCTTGAATTCCCCCAAATATAAATCTCTCTTTCTTCTAAAAAAATAGAAATACAATGGTGAATACTTGATGATTGAACTTCTTAAGAGGAGAGAAGTGAAACACTTTCTATTGATGCTCAAATAGCTCTAAGAGAATGATGGCTTCTCCAAAACCAAATGAACAACATAAAAATACTCAAAATTCTTCTCTTTGTTTGCATACCTTGGTCATGTATTTATAGGACCAATTCAATATTTTTCATAACTTTATTGTAGTGTGAATGAGATCCCTTTGAAGGTAATGCCCATCCTTTCAGTAGCCCCAAAGCTATATTTCGATCCGATTCTAGAGTCTTATCATGGTACACTTTGAACTGGAAGTGGTTGAGGCCTGACCAATTGCATTAATGTGTCGTTTCTGCATCAATACGGGTTCTTGCGGAGACAGCCACACATGACACACAATTTTCACATTCAATTATGTGTTATCTCGCATAGATGTGCACAAGCCAACTTTGGGTAGAATGCAATGAATTTCAATGATTGTTTGCATAGTTTTGGTTGCTTGCTAGATAGGTTCTGTAAATGCTTGAGGTATGCTGATTGATGTGTTGTTCTAGTATTTTCTTCAACCATTTCCTGTATTGTTGTGAGCGATTTTTGTGTGATAATAAGAAGATTGGAGATTAATTTCCAAACTTCCTGTATATACCTCTTTAGAATTTTTTTATATGGGGTTTAGATTCTTCTAACCTGATTTACAATGAGTTAAAAATCCCCAAAAATAGAAATATGATAACAACCAATATTGAAAACATTTTCAATTCCAAGAACCAATGATTCAAAGTCTATAACATTATTAATACATGGATATTATAATATGTAAGAGAAATTGTGAATATTTCCTAGAAGTGAATACAATACTATGCCAACTCCATTACCTTTACTTGAGCATGCACCATCAAAATGCATGTGCCACATTCCATCTTCAGGATTTAGAAGTTGTACAACAAAATAATTATCTTCCTCTATAAATATTGAGCATACACCAATGTCTTCTTCATGTATTTAACGTGTGGTTGTGGAAGAATTTCTATGTATTCCGAGATTCGTCCTTCCCAAAGAATAATAACATTATTTCCATTATTGGAAAGGGACATGTGTGTCCCATCTAATGAAATATACCCACCGGTTAATTCTTTCCAATATCTACCCAAGATGATGGAATAACTGCTGACTGGCATATCAATCAGTTGAATATTACAAGTGGTTTTGTTTTTAGGATGAGCACATAAAAGAAAAGTCACATCCTCGATTTCACCAATAGTGGCTTGTTGCTGACTATTGTAAGACAACATACTCTTTGAGTTTTCATTAGTACATGAATGAACTAACTCTTCCATGATAATCTTAGACATGACATTAGGGCATGATCCACATCAATTAGACAACAATGTGAAATTTTATCCATAATATTTACAAAAACGTAGAGAGGAGGATTTTTTACATAATTTCTAGGATTATATACACCTACTTTATTTATATACATTCCTTCTTCATTATGTACTTTAGTCAAACTAGGGACATTGGAAGTTTTACCTTCCATGAAATATTTCACATGGCTTTGCTGTTTAGGGATGGTGACCACGTCCAATAAAGATGCATCTTCTTTGATTATAGCCAATTGTTTCAAGATATTATACTTAGATGAATAAGATGAGGTAGAAACATCTGGACTTTGGGTACCCCTCATAATATGAGGATTAGTTTGTCGAGAGGATGCACCAGGAGAAAAAGTGGTTTTGGGAGGACCCACCCTTCCCTTGTTTTGATATGTTTTTTTCATGTGTCAACCATAATGACGTCCTCTTCCTGAGCCCAATCTAAGGATTTTTTTTTTGTATCAATTATTTTTCCAAATATGTGCTCTCTCACATTCTTTTTTTTCTCACAAGTATTTTCATCGTGATTCTCCTCACAAAAACTACACCAGGTTCTTGAGAGAATAGTCTTTGGATGAAAATTATTAGTTCGGTTCCTAAATGAATTATGGGTAGAGGTTCCAACGGAAGTAGAAGTGGAAGTCACCCATTTTATTTCGAAACAAATCATTTGATTTCTCATATCTTGAACCAATTGTAATGTAGTTGACATGTCAGTTTGTTTGAAAAAGTCTTCGATGGGAAGCCATGTTCCTGCCAACTACTCAAACTCTAAACAAGTCTGTAATGCAGATACCAGACTATTAAAATTATTTTCTTCTAGCTTATGATGATAGGTAGAAGGTAATGCATTATAATAATGCATTAATGCAACTTGATTGTGTGGCCTAATGATCTGTGGAACTTGATTGTATAATTTAGTAAAATGTAAGTTAAAATATTTAATCGTTTCACCTTTATTGTAAACAATATTATTGTAATCTTTCAACAAATCCACTAGACTTTGAGGTTGTCCATAGGTTGATTTTAGCCAATTGGATATTTCATCCCAATTCGTAAATATCTTAGGTAGTAATTCAAAGAAATCGACAACAACCTTTCCTTCCAAAGAATTCACAAAAATTCTCATGCAAGTATCATTTTCATTTGGTAGCTCCAATATTATGGCATGCATTTGAAAAAACAATAAGATACTCATTAAATGAAATAGTTCCATTGCAAGAGAATTTAGGAAAATGATCTTTGAACTTTGGGAGAGGTGTAGTTGCTGGAGCCAAATCTAAAGGGGAGGACACATGCTACATAGTAGTGTTGTGTTTTCATCCTCTTCAAATTGAAATAAAACATATTGTTTGATAACTTTAACAGGATTTGTGGTTGATGTGACATGATTATAGTGACTGTACATGCAATTATTTCCATGACTAAAGCAACTCATCTATATGCAATTATTATCACATTAGTGTAAAATACTCAAATCAAGATACAAACCAACATAATACACATCAATTACAATTGTTTAAACATGATTAAGTATTGGCTTTGAGTAACAAAATCATTAATCCTAAAAGGGAGAGATGAATGGATAGTTGAAAAACAGTCAAAGAAAATCCATAACTTTGCAATCACCCAATCTTTCATTTCATATTTCCAAAATATGATCTTGAAATTCTTCTTTTCAAACACCTCTACATATAATCGGTTGTCTTTTCTTTTGAACATATGAACTAGGGAATGCATGAAAAGGGAATATATATATATATATATATATATATATATATATATATATATATATATATATATATATATATATATATATATATATATATATATATATATATATATATATTATAGGAAGATGATAAAATGAATTGTAATTTGTGAATAATGGTAAAATGACAAAAATGGATGAAAGTTCATGTTCATTGTCTATACTTAAATATCAATCATGATGAGATCATCTAACACATGTCCTTTAATTACATAGACATGAGAAAATAATTGTTGGCACAGGGGCAGACCCAAGGTTCACTCCAAGAGTGCACCAACAAGCCCTAACTACCGGCCCTTCCGACAACACCTACGAAGCAGATGCAATCTCACCCAAAGTAGCTATGGGGGGGGGGTTGCAGGACATAGATGTCTATAACCAGGGGAATATCAAGTGGGTCTTAACACAATACATTGCAGTATACCTAGCTCACTTATCACTAAAATCTACTCTACCTTCTATAGATCTGATCTAATACAATAATGCAATAACAATATGTCAAAGCATCAATCATACACACATAACACTGGATATACATGGTTCACCCTCTCCCTAGGGCTACGTCCACAGAACTGTTCTTATGATATATTAAGGTAAATCTTACAGTTCTTGTCTGTGCTCTCTGCTAGAATATCTTCTTCTTCTTCTCGCTTTCTCTCCCCCTCCTGCACACCCAACTGCAGGACTTGATCTTCACACCCAACTGAAAATATTACAATACTAGAAGGTTCTTACTCTCAACACTTCTCTCACTCACAATACAATATTCTCTCAATGAACAACAATCAATAACAATGCTCAACAATAGTACTGACCCGACCTAGGTCCTCTCGACCTCTATTTATACAATATAGTCCCTCACCGACAACCTTAGGTTGAGACCTAGGTGTCAAAACCCTAGATATACAAACCCTAGGTGTCTAAAACCCTAGGTCAACTTGACCTACTTTTTCGGGCTTCGCCAACCTGTCTCTCCTTTCTTCCTGTGCGGTGCTAATGGTGGATTTTCCCACTATCTAAGTTTTCCTCAATCCATATACCTTGCTTATATGTCATCCCTAATCTCCTCATCCAACAGATAGATTTCTTGGGCTTCACTCCTTCTTTTCCTCTCTTTTGCTTACTTTGACCTAGTAACAATCATTGTGTCTCCCGTGAAGTTCGCATTTTACCTCTTCTTCCTTGATCTTCGTTTGATTCCATACCCAAGGGCCAACAAGACCCCAACAGTCACATGTGACTCGTCCCGAGGCACTTCATATATGATCCTTCTTTTTTGCTTCAGTTTTGGGATACGCAGTGCAACCTTTAATTTCTACTTTATGCCTCCTCTTCCTCATTGTGCAGACTGTATTTTCTGTGTCTGGTACCCAGTTTCAACTGCACCTGATACCTAGACCCTTTTCCTCTTGTTTTTACTGAGAGTTGTGAGGTAGTTGGTTGTCATAGTACAACTTCAACTGACTCCCATTTACCAACCCTTCCTTCCATTCTCTGTTCATCACCTTCAGCTGCGCAACTCCTCCCTTTGTAACATAGTTGATATCATATGGTCCAAGCCAATGTGTTTTGAACTTCCCTTGGTGTTTTATAAAATTATTTTCATACACCAATACAAAGTCACCTTGCTTGAATGCCTTCTTCTTGATGTGCCTGTCATAGTCCTCTTTGTCCTTCTGAACCTGCTGATGAAATCCTGCAATAAATCATTCTTCTTCCAGTTCAACCAACTATGCAAGCCTCTCTTGAACAACTCTAGTGTCATCCATATCTGTAAAGGTAGAAATTATTAAGCTTGGCACCAGGTATTCCATTCGGACAACAACTTCGAGACCATAGACTAGCTTAAAAGGGGTCTGCATGGTGAGTTTATTGCAAGTGGTTCTATAGGCCCAAAGTACTGCAGGTACTCTTAAATCCCAATCATCCCTGTTCACATTACAAATCTTCATCAGTGCTATCTCCAAGATTTTGTTGAATGCTTCGACTGTCACATTTTCCTAAGGATGATAAGTTGTGCTCTTCTGATGGTAGATGGTAAACTCAGTCAATGCTTCAACTATCTGATTGATGAAGTGTGTTCCTTGGTCACTCATAAGGATCTTGGGGCATCCAAACCTAGTTATTATGTCATCAAATATAAATCGCGCAGCTGTAGTTTCACTACAGTCCTTGACTGCTCTGGATTCGGCCCATCTGGTTAAGTATTCAGTTGCAGTTATGATATACCTCGCTCCTGTGCGCTTCCCTAGTGGGTTGATAGGTCCCATGAAGTCAATGGCCCATTTTTTGAATGCTTGTAGGGTCATTTGCAGTGCTAATGAAATTTTATCTCTTCTGGATGGTCTCCCAACTCTCTGGCACACATCACAGGCTCTAGCATAATCCTTAGCATCTCTGTGTAAGGTAGGCTACCAAAGGCCAGCTCGCATAACCTTATGCGCAATTGCTTTCCCTGCATAATGTCCTCCTGCGATGCCTTCATGAGATTCTGCAAGGATCAGTGGGTGTTCTTCCTCCATAACACATCTTCTTAGTATCTCATTAGGTCCCATCTTGTATAGCTGACCTGCTATCAGTGAAAAGTCTGCATCACACACTACTAGCTGTTTCTTCTAGAGAATTGTATACTCACTAGGTTCCATTCATGTTGACAGGAATTGGACTATTTCTGCGAAGTGGTCATCGATATTTTTGATGGCGAGCAGCTGGGCATCTGACAGTGTATCCTCCAGACTGGTGGGTTCTTCTCCATGTTCCAACCTCGACAAGTGGTCAGGGCCCTTGTTCATTCTTCCTGGCTTAACTATGATCTCAAAATCATATTCTTGAAACAACAGAAGCCATATGCATATTCACCCCCCCAACACTGGCTTGTTGACTAGGTACTTCAGTGCGGAGTGATCTGTGAACATTTTAAAGTTTCCTCCCAATAAGTAGTGGAAGAATTTTTGTAGTGCATACACCATGGCCAATCCTTCTCTCTCTGTGGTGGTGTAGTTAATTTCTACTGTGGATAAATTCCTGCTAGCAAAGGCTAACGGGTGATTGATGTATCCTATTCTCGGTTGTGCTAACATAGCTCCCAATGCAATGGAGGATGCATCAACATGCACATGAAACTCTTTAGTCCAACCTGGGAAAACTAGAATGGGCGCAGTAACCATCTTTTGTTTCAGTGTGTCAAAGCTCTATTGGGATTATTCTGTCTGACTAAACTGATAGTCTTTCTTCAACAACTTCTCCATAGGTGCTGTAATCCGATCGTATCCTTTAATGAATTTTCTGTAATATCCAATATGTCCTAGCGTAGTGCGCAGTTGTTTGACTGAAGTAGGAAGTGGCAGGTCAACAATAATAGAAATTTTAGAAGGATCTACCAGCAGTCTCTTCTTAAACACAATATGCTCTAACAACACTCCAAATGGTGAGAAGAAGATGCACTTATTCAGATTCAAAGCAATTTGACACTGCCTGTTAAGCCCTAATATTGGCTCATTACCCCTTAATTGGGGCATATTATATTAGTAATGTTATTTTATTTATGTCGACTTTATGCCATTAGTTGTAATTATACCTCCTAGTCTCCGATATATACCAAGGAGACATTTTCATTTTGAATCATCTTGTACTTGAACATTTAAGTGGGGTAAAAGGAGGTTTCCCCCTCAAAGAGGCTTATTATAAGAAATTATCTCTTTTTCAAGGAGTTGAGTACTTTTTCTGAGGTTTTTCTATGCTATATTGATATTTGGTTCTTAACATACGGTATTAGAGCTCAAGGTCTTGGGGTTTCGCTGCTACATCTAAGACACCTTGGAATTTCCGCTATAACTTTTTTTCCACAACGTTTCAAAAGGAACGACTTGGAGGATATTTAGTAGACGGATCAAGGGCACGCTATACAAGTGAGATCTCTTGGAAAGGCAAAAAATCGACAAGTTGTGGGGAAGTTACCGTAAATTCCACTTGACACATCCAATTTTGATCAGACCTGTGGCATTGCAGAGAAGAAATATCAGAGAACTACATAAAAGAAAGTTTCATACCCAGAAGGGCCAAAACTTGGGAGATATAATAGAAGAAATATTGTCTAGCAGAACCACCTCAAAATCAAGGTTCAAAAGTGATACTTGGCCAACATGCCACCCAAAAAGGGAACTTGTACACCAAATAAGCCTCCAGAAAATCCTACTTGGACTCTTGATGAAGGTGAAGAAATGCGTAGGGACATAAACGATTTACAAAAGAAGATAGTAACAAAAGATGAACTACAAGAGATGATGGAGGGTTTAAAAGGGGAGATCATGGAAGTATTGAAAAATTTCGTAACAGAGAAGACACCTGAAAGTGAAAATGCATCCCATGAAATTCATGATGAGAACAAAAGGAAGGTGAATCAAGAATGGAGA
>ML802671.1:29837-88210 GCA_009831015.1 Picea engelmannii | reverse complement strand
ACCTACAACACCCTACTCTCTTCCAACACAATCATATCCTTTCGATATGCTAAATTTTGGTGAAATTAATTCCGAGCATAACATTGATAAAACCGGATTTGACTCTTGTTCACTTTCATCACTCATATGGGAAGAGGACATGTTGCGAGATGATTTTACTCAGTTTATTGTTGAAAAGGACGATGCATTATATTTTATGGAGATCAAACATTCTACATTTCATATTCGTTCTTTGCTTAGATCGAATCTTAATGTTGATGCTTCACATTTTGAAATGATCAATCGCATTGAAGGAAACATTCAAACCAATGATCTAATTGATTGCACGAATCCTCCTATGACGAGTTTCCCATTGATATATTCGTTTCATCAAAGTCATGGTTTGTATCCCCATTTTTGTGACGAGATCTTAGGATGGCTTGAATATTCATATATGAAAAAATTTCACAATAAAGACAAATTTGAGCTTGCTTTCTTTTTACCTAAGTATCTTGGAAGTAGGCGTGACATATTTCTTTTAGATCCTCCATGTGAAGAAATTAATGAGTACGTAGAGAACTGTCAAGAGGATGGGGCATTTCGGCCTTGGCTGATGGTTATTCCATTTCTTCGTGATCTTGACAAGTTTTTCAATACTACTTACACTCGCCCATGCCATTATGACCCTTATCACGACAAGATTGCGCAGTGGCTGGAAGATTCGTACAACAAGAATATCCAAGGAAATGGTAAGATCATGCTTACTTTGTTTTTAAATGATTATTATGAAGGTAAGTGTGATATGTTTCTATCATCTGTTGATATATTACCATTCTTATTAGTAATGCTTGATCTTGTTTCCATTGCAGGATTAGAGTTACTCCGATGGCTACATTGGAAACATGACTTCACGTAGTATTCTGGTTTATTTAATAGTTAGGGTAGGTTTGGGAATAGGTTTTCTTGTAGTTTTAATTCTAACTATTTCTCTTCGTAATAATGCAGTCATGAACGCAAGTGGGCGCACCACGAGAACCATAATACGACTGTTGTCAGGGAAGTCCCCTTGATCCTTTTTCTCTTTACTTCTAGTTGAACGTTTATTTTCAAAAACGCAGTATCGTCATGAAAAATCTTAAATGGAAAGTAAAGAGATAAATAAATCTAAATCAACCCTGACCCAAGGTACCACGAGTAGGACTACTTTCCCATCAAACAAGATTTTTCTACTTTCTTTCAGGGATTTGTTGCATGAGGTTTTCAGATGCACCTTCTGTACATATTTATTTTTTGTTTTTGTTGTTTGGATTTCTTTGCTTTCAATTTTTTTTTCGCTGGTGTGTTTTGATTTCTCCCTTATGCTTACCAATTTTTGCTGTTGAAATACACATACCTGAATTTTGGAACTGTTCAGACAAAGAAAAACATAAAATTCTTTCACTGAAATGACTGCTAAAAAATTGTATAAACATCAATTAAATGCTTCTGAAAGTTACATTTGTGTTGAAAAGATTGCTGTTTGAAAGAAGTTAACTGATTTCGATCATTGAGTGAAGCTTGTCATGATCATCCATTATCTTTTTACACTATCCTTGTTCCTTAAAGGAACGACTCAGAAGATGTCTCCCTGCCTTAGAAAGTTGGTTCTGTAAATAAACCATCTCCGGGTCTTAATAAAGGACAGTTCTAAAAAAAAAAAAAAATTCTGTTGAGGTCTAAAAAAATGTGTTTAAAATATCGTAATTTTCAGTGTCACCCCACTCAATCATATATCTTTAAAAAATTAAAGCATAAAAGAGCTGTGGGAAGTGCTTGTAAACCCGCTGGGATGCTGAACAATTCTACTGGCAGCGGGTAAATGCATGCATGATTCCAAGACAACTTTGCCGGGGTACTGAACAGGCCCCTGGCAGCGAAGCAATGTCGGGTATATGAAAATTTGCAAAAATGAGATAACTTGACCTTAAAATGTCCTTTATTCTGATCCAGAACTTCTTGGCAGGATACGGATGTCAGAGTGGGTTAAATGGAAACCCTGTCGAGGCTATGGACACCTGCGGGCAACAGTGGCTCTGTCAACAGTATTGAAGATTTTATCTTCAATATCGTGCCTCGCTTGTCTTAAGACTGTTATCAGTTTTCATCTTTTAAAACACTACTCGAATAGTTGGTAAATGATGATGTTTATACGATTTTCTGGTTGTTATTTTTGAGTTGGAATTATCTTTACTGTCCTAATTTGAATTTGTTCCTTTTGGCAGAGATAACTGCTTCTACTAGTGTGTCACCATTGTTGGCAGCCAATTCACATTTTTCCATTGTCTTATAAGTTGCCTACACCAATGTTTTGCAAACATCAATTTTTCATCGCAATTTTCGAATAAACGACACTTTTATTTTTGCGACATTTGCACATTTACCTTTGTTTTTGTTTTCACGACTGTAAGCGTGAAAACTTGGTCTTTCGCAGTCACACCAGAATCATTATTGAATTTTCATTATCCTTCTTGTTGATATTCCCATTGCGCTTACGCTTCACTTATCATTATGCAGTTGGTAAAACTTTTTGATTTGTACTCATTGGACATTCTTGGATTGATTGTGTGACTTTGTCTCATTGAGTTTGTGATGCATTGGCGATTGGATTTATATGTTCTTTGATTTGATCTACTTGACCATTGGTCTCATAAAGATATATAAGCGTTATGATTAAACCCTTGCTATATTTCATTTGATATGACACCTAGTTTAAAACGCATTGGCACATTGGTTAAACTATTGATATGAATTGCTACAACGCATGTCACATAGTCAAAACATTAGTATTGGTTTTGATTTGTATGTTGGGTGTTTAAAACTATGGCATAACTTTGATTGCGCGCCTTGGTTTATACACTTACCATTGATTTCATTGGTCGAGAAAGTGACATGATTTTTAAAACTATACAATAGTGGGTTGAATAGCTATAAGTGTCGACGGTTGTACCTTGGAAATAACTATTATGCATGGAAGAAATAAGCTCCACCACCTTCGCACGATGTCATTAATGCCTATCCCTTATCCCTGTTTCACCTCTGTTAGCTCGGGTAACCCTTCGTGCACTCTGCTCCTGTGTATGCTATCATCCAAACCCTGGCTCGTTCACCGTGTGCTCGGCTCCATGGCACTGGTGGTGCGAATTGAGCCGAATGGTAGCCAAGCCTTGCTACTGTTCGACAATGCACGTAAGGACTTAGAGGATAGCGGTTGGCTCACCTTCGTGCAGAGGTTTGAGGGTTTTAATTTATTTGTGGCACAATAGTTCGCCCTAACTTTTGATGGCTGTAGAGCCAAGGTGGGCGGCATTCAGTTGGAAATCAGTGAAGAGTTCATTAGCTCTGCTACCGGGTTAGCAGCCACGGGTCAGCGTTGGTTAAAAAATTCTAAGGTGGAAGAGGTGCCATGGCCACTACTGTTTGTCTCGCGAAAGGTCACATCCTGTGACAGAGGTATGCCCATTTCCATGCTTAAACCACGATGGCATGACCTTTTGATAGTAGTTAAACAATTCGTGACCTGTGAGGGTCGATATGGACTCGTTTTTCTCTACCACCTGCGTTTGTTAATGAATTTTATAGGGTATCCATTGAATATGCCTTTCTATTTCTAGCGTAGCCTATACAAAATGTCAAAAAGGTTTAAAAGGGAGAAGGCCGATAGTAGCCTATTCCACCATGGACTAATTAGACTTATCATTGTTCATCACTTAAGTCTCCACGGTGATAGCTGGCGAGCTTTTATCGCTTGAAATGGTTTTCATGATACAGACCCTGTCCAGATTGACAAGCCTGTGGTTAATAAAACCAAGGTTGGGCCACCAGTGCCCTTCCATGTCCTACTGCCCTCTCCTAAGCCTTCGGTCGACCCCGATATTGACTTACCCGACGTTATAACTGAGAAGGCTGAGGCTATAAAAAATCCTGTGAGCAAAAAGGTTAGAGGTAACCCTACTGTTGATGGCAAAGGAAAAAAGAATGCTTGGCTTATCTCGAGAATGGATAGAAATAAGCCTAAACCTAGTGTTGAGCAGAAGCCCATAGTCCTTAGTGAGGATTCAGACTCTGACATAGAACGCTTCCTAGATAGTGAGTACCCTTATTCATAGGGTCTGTGCTCTGAGCCACCTTATGACTTCGTTTCGAATCTTCCCCCTTGGCTTAGAAACAATCCCAGTTACCCAGGGATAGGACTACTTAACGAAACCCTCGGAAATGTAACCAAACCCTCACCTGCATCTTCGAAGCCCGGACAATCGTCGTGTGACCAATGTGATGTGTGGTTGGAACGATACTATTTGGACGTTCCTTTACTTCAATCAAAAATCAAATCGTTGGAATACCAAGTTGCAGTGTTGACCAACCAAAATAACAAGTTTCAAGCAACTGATAGGAAGCAGAGGACTACTGGTTCCATCATTTTTCAGAATGTTGAATCGGCTACAGCCGTTGTCAACTCCAAAATGTCATGATCAAGCCGTCTGCTCGTCATACAGGTATGAATTTTGATATCATTTTAGTTTTGTGAATGACCAAGATTAATATAATGATTTGAATTTCATTTTCAAATAGCTCTGTCTATCATTCGAAATGGCTCTGTCATAATGTTGTTCGTCCTGTACATTGTTTTCGCTTTGCTAAAAATAAATTAAGTTTCGATTTGGATACACGATTTGCTCATACCCAGTTTAGCCACTGATAGATTTTCATCGGATTTGATTCGTTTGTCTGTTAAGTTAACAAAATCGATGTTTTTCTTTCAATTGAATTTGTTTGTATCCAACTTGAACAGGAGGTTTTCATGCTAAATTTAGAGCACGATCATATTTTGATTTGGTATGATTTCATTGTAGTCGGATCACATCGACCCTAATTGAGTTTTGATGATTTGATTTTTGAAATGATTTCGTGAGTTTGGTTGTTACGATATGCTGTGTCATGTAATCTTATAAAACATAAATACAACTCTGTTTGGCTCTGATTTGGAAAGGATGACTCTGTTTTTTATGAAAACGATATTCTCATTTAAGCATGTGCAAATGATATCCACGCCCGAATCATGGAGTGGTTTTGATTCATAATAACTATGTTAAACCCCAACTGTTCGATTCGCTCTTATTTTGATTGGATTATCCCATATCTTGAGTTGGCAAGATTGTTTTATGAGTTGGATTCGTATTATAGATGATGCTCTGTTTGATTTGCAAAACGAATTGATCGACATTTATTATCTCTGTCAAATCCGGTTATAATTTGTTTTGAAAGGAACGGTTTCGTTCAATGTAAATCGAGTTTGTTTGCCCCAAAATAGAAATAACAAATGATCGAACTAATCCTACAGATCCTGTTGATTGATCTCATTATGATTTCGTTTGTGAACATTTACGCGCCAGTTTTGATTTAATTCGCTCATGGCATGGATCGTTTGTTATGTCAATTTGAAAATGATCTTGTCTGGATTCGATCGTGTTTCCTGTTGATGAGGCAGCATAACAATTTCCTATGATTTGTTTTAATTATATCGATTTCAATTTGATATGGAACGATTTCATTACTGTTCGATATTATACAGCTCACCCAATTTTGTGGTAACAAACGAAACAAAGTATATGCATCTCTATAGTCATTTGATTTTAGTTTTGTTTTTATCTCGAATTAGTATACCAATCTCGATTTGAATGATTCGTTTGTCTTTCAATTAGCTATTAGATACTTGTTAATAGTTGAATTTAATTCTTTAAAATATTTGAATTGATTTTTATGCTGATTCTGTGTCTGATTTAGACCAGCTACAGAATCACAAGATTCTGTAGCTAGTCTATAGAATTAGATTTTTTATCATTTTATAACCCTAGTTCATTGAAAGGTGGTAAATAACGATCCAACTTGACATTAAATACCATGTCCTATAGAAATAAATGCATGGCCAACTCATTCACTTTCAATACCATATGAGCATACCAACTCAACATATGAAACAAATAACATAAAATCATGCCACACGAACCTCATCACAACTAGGTCGCATCACTTCCACTCACATAACGTAATGCCATGCACTATATCTACCTCAAGATATATTCCATTCAAATCCCCATCAATCAAATCAACTTGTATATCCACATGAGTAAGCCAAGGTTTATACCTTTGTACATAATTAAATCATATGTAATATACCTTTCAATCATATGCCATATATTATGCATTATGTAAACCTCAAGGCCATTATATTTTCAAGTCAATGCAACTTATAACATGTCATATCAATACCTATATCCATTAAGATAGGTCATGGTCTATACCTCTTATATGCCTTATAACACCTAAGTGACCATACCTTGATAATATTAAATATATACCACATACCATTGTATATGTATATGTATATAACCAATTTTTCTTGATGTATTGTCACATAAAAAGGCATATCAATGCTCCATACCACATAAGCTATCAAATTAATAAACTTAACACTCTTTAAAGGTCATCACTTTAAAATAACTTTGAATTTCAACATGGATAAGTCATGAGGATTTATAAAACATAACACATTCTTTGCAAATTTTGTAGATGTCATGCTTAATACTATCATGATGCTGAGTAGTAAATAGAGTTACATTACTGACATACACCATGCAACAAACCTTTTTCATCGTCTAAACATGTCAAGCTCCGCAAGAATTTTAGATCAAGATACCATAACTTTGAAGCTACATAAATGAAATCATAATATCACTGATATGAAGATATACAAACGTGCTGAGGAAAATGCTTGAAAATAACCATTTATATGTTTTATTCTAGGGGACCCCACCATTCATTATTATACTATAAATATATAGATAGGCCTTGCAATCATTTGCAAGGTTTTAATAATAGGTGACAGAATTTTGAGTCAATAAGTTTTAGGATAATCATTAGTAATAGATAGAACAAAACTAGAACAATAATCAAGTGGGGTATACCTTTCTATTTACCTTCTTTCCCTAACCGATATCCTCAATATTGGAGTATGAGATTCTTCCTCTTTAGGTTCATATTCTTCTGTTGAGTTTGACTCTTCACCCTCCAACTCAAATTCTATTGTCTTTGGTTCTTCTTCCCTTGGTTGGACTTCCTATTTGAGAATAGTTTTTACCTCTCGAAATACTATAAACAATTTTCTTTGTTATTGGGTTCTAAAGTTTATAACCTTTTATACCATACTTATAACCATTATACCACAATATCAAGGTATCCAAGGTAAGTATAAGGTGTTTTAATGAAGCAATTTATTGATTTGTGTATGCGTGATATCTAAGACAATTAATTATGTTTAGCAAGCTAAAATAGATCAAGAGATATCATAAACACTGCACAATAAAAGAAAATTTATGGCAGTTGAAAAACTTGTGCAAAAGATAATGAAATTTAGCAATATATCAAGTTATGACAACAACAATAAATTAGACCCCTAAGTAAATAATCATGAAATAAACTAGGTCTGGAATCATGGTTAAACTAGGGTTTTGATAACAAATACTTGTTGAAATGATGGTAGAATATAACATCCTTAATTAAGGATGATGTCAAGCCCTAGAGGGATGAAAATTAAATTAGCAATGCAATAAATGATGTTAAGATGTATCTCGAGGTTAAAGATGCCAATAAAACCCTAGACATCAAGCTCAATGATGGTTGAAAATCAAAGTAAATTTCCACAAACCCTAATCTAACCTTAGAGCAACAAGAAAAAGGTGAATTTTAGGGTTTGAAAGCTACTAAGAGGGAGAAAAACCACTGCCATTTATTCCTCTTGGGAATATGTGGTCAAAATATGAACTTTCTTGGGAGACAAAGGTAAATCTTTGGGTAAAACCTTAAAGTAGTTCACTAAAAACCTTAGGGATTTAACCAATAAAATGACAACTAGGGTAGTCAACTATAAACCCTATAAATTGTTTTATACGTTTTGACAAGCTTAAATATGGACCTTGGATAAAAGCCTAGGGTAATCCACTAAAAACCCTAGAAGGATATCCTATAGGAAAATATATAGGGTAGTCTACTACAAACCTTAGAAATTTTCTTTGTCCTTTAAAAAGATTTAAACAAATGAGATCAAGAGAAGGTAGTTCACTACAAAAATTCCTAGCAGTTCAAGATACTATTTATTCAAGAGAAATATAAGGTAACATACATTATCACCACTTTTATAAACACATTTACACATAATACATACAAGAAATAAACCAAAAAATATTTAGAAAGATAACTTACTAGGTAAATCAATGATCTTCCATGAAACCCTAACCATTGGAGGGCCTTACAATTGTCATATTTTCATCATCCTTTACATATATTTTTACTTACCTATAACTCCATATTTATTCTTCTTGATGCTTAAAACCATAATTTCGGTGTAAGGTGTTTTCCATTGCATTTGTCTAGTATTTCAATTAAAAATTTGATTAACATTAAGAAAACTGTGTATTTTTTATTTACTTATGAATATTGGCTTATTTGTGGACAAGTTGTGATAGGATATTAATTCAAGATTATGCTAAGGATCCACAAGCTACAAGTTGGAGGAAATTCGAATCAATGTTACAAAGCCTTTGTAGATCCATGTGTTGTAGATTTAGCATGCTACGATTGAGGAAATTGACCACCACCAATCATGCAACCACTTGGGGAAGAGAATAAAACATATATTTTACGGTTTTAATTATTGATAGGCATATTTTTATGTGCCCACCTGTCCATATTCATTTTTATTATGAATTTAAAGATATCCCATATATATTCCATGGATATAGGGATTCTTAGACCATCAATAATTATTTTGAGCATGTTTTGGGCAAGTTTTTATAACCCATGTAACTTATTACAAATTTGACAAACAAAGATATTCCAAAATTCATTGGGAATTAACAAGAATATTGGAAATCATTTTCAATATTTTATAAAGTTGTAAAATGGTTGTAACCACTTGAGATTTATTGATTTTCAAGCGGATCTATTTTTAGACATTTGTTATTTCTATTTTAAAGCAAGCTCATGTATAAAAGAGATGCTCGGAAATAAATGAGCCCTCTCTTATCTTGGATTGTAAGAAATTATTATTTAATATAAGTATTAATTTCATTCTTATTTCTTTTGTATGATTTTAATAATGATGTAGGTTAATATAGACACTCTATTCTATGGAGGCATGACCCACTCCAATAGAATACATTGTTGTGTAATTTAGGTAGATTTTCATTTCTTGTTGTATGATTTAATTTGTTTTTGAAATTATTCATTTATGTATGATTACATTTATTTACTAGATTTATTACGAGAACCGAAGAAACCCTAGGTAAGATTACGATACCGAATACATGATCTCCATAAACACTGAATGATATTACTATTGAATGATATAGTTATTACGATGAGGGTCCTCAGTCTTATAAATAGATTGAGGGACGAAAAACCGATCCCTAGGAGACGAAAATCCTAAAATATGAAAAACCTAATCTTTTAACCTAAAGTCACATGAGTGAGCATTATATCTCTAATACCCCCCCATAAGGCATATAATGCTAAAAGATAACAAACTGAAATCAAATACATATACTGAATGTAAAACACTTAAACTAAACACTTAACATTAGTAACATCCTTTAGAAGTTTCTTCTTTGAACATAGTTTCCACACCAACTTGAGCTCCATCAAGTTGCCTCATAACCCTCATAAAGGTGTAGTTGCTGAGTTGAATTTTCGAGTTATAGGATTCCAACTCCCTGAACTCCTGAATCAAGAATCTCTTGAAGTAAATTACTAGAAAAAAATATACATGCATGTTGTGTAACCTCATTATTAGACTGCAATCCAAATACATGTCTCTCCAACCTGGCTCTGAGACCATATGTAAGGACCCGTGCCTCTACGGAAACAATCGACAAACAACATGAAAGTTTTTTTTTTTTGCGCTAGCAATTACATCTCCAATTAAGCAACTTTATTGTCACAACATCAACATATTAATGAACAACTTGAATGCATCATAAATCATTCCCAACCTAAAGCCGACACATCATTACCATTAAAAGCGCTACAAAAATCGACGCAATAACACCAATAATTAGCGACCCATCATTAGAGCATCCACACAATTAGATGATGACACATAAACCTTAATAATCATAAATGAATAATGACACACAACAACACAAATCCATACTCAATCCAACAATCCTCATCCACAGTTAGACAAGGCGCACGAGTAATCATTCACATAACTCATCATATATCAATTAAATACAATATGCAAGAGCAGTTATCAATTTTATTCACTGTGTAGGACTTATAATCACAAGAATTCAATCATTCATCGCATACATTTCATTCTCTCAAGAGATATGATATCTACGACAACCATTCAATATGTTATCAATTAGTGCGCACAAGGAGTCTGAACCCTCTACCATCCATACATCAAATTATTGATTTGCGCACAATCCATCTAAGCAATCAATACAATCTTTACCCAACATGATGCATGAGATAATGAATTATCTCGCAAGGCGCAATAGGATATAATTAAAATCGATCATACCTCAACGTAAATTAAAAGGAGCACTGGTGAACAACCAAATTGACTCAGGGTGCAAGGAAAACTAAACATGCATCTAAACTTACCTCATCAATAAAATACAAGGCGTAAGTAACCTAATTACCAAACCAATCATCATCCCAATAAGTTCATGGTGCAAGAGAAGTTGCCCTATTTATAAGGCACAAGAGGTTACAAGACTTTTTCTAATCACAAATTTAAGGCGCAAGTGTGACCATGGATGCTATTCCATGGCACAAGGGTGAAACTTTTTATCTTAAGACACAGGATTAATCCATCACTTGATTAACCATTATCAACATTTTTCGAGGCGTGTGCGGTCTAAACATAAAATGACATTAACTCAGAGATGCCCTAAACCCTAGGTGATTAAAGACGGACAATATTAAATAACCCAAAAGGAGAGCTTCAAGATCAAGTTAAGGATTCACTTAAGGTTAAAATAAGGCCCCCGCTAGCTTGGGAACCCCTTTAGGAAAATTAGAACTAGTGTATTCTTACCAACTATCAAGTTTTCCTATGAGTTCATTTAGCAATTAATATCCATTATCTAAACTCAACACTTACAAGAGTTATAGGGACCCTTGCCCTCACTAAACCCAAAGTAAAGGAAGGAAATTACACTACACCCTTAACATGAACATAGATCACTATTAATCCCAAGGTGCTATTCAAAGGGTCCCTTAAAGGCAATAAAAAGTGTTCCATGCAAGGTATGAAATAAATAATCGTTAAACAAGAGTCCCTTGGAATCCTTGTAAAGGAGTTCAATACATACACTGCTAGAGAACAAATCCTGTAAATCTAAAAGACCAGGATGTTGTCTAGAATAATCGGATGGCCTCCTAGCCTAGTTGAAATTAAAAAATAACGAGATCTTAACCCTGAGGCCCGATAAAGAGGCACTAACTTCACGCGCTCCCTTTTTTAAGGAAAGAAAAATAAACCACCTGTCCCTTAACAAAGCATCCAATAATCTGTCAAGTAAGAAGGTAAGGGCACACTAGATTATCATTCCGAGATTTCGCCTGAGCCACGCCATTCGCTCTGGGCCCCTGATCAGTGTCAACCAGTGAAATTTTATAGGGAAGGGGAGCACACGATTTCCAACTTCTAGAGGCAGAGTTCCTACCTGACATTGAACCTGATATTGTGGTGTGCTTCACTGAATCTCAGGGATTTTAAAAGAGAACGAACAAGGTTAAATCTCTGGCAAAATCGCCACAAATATCTGGCTAGGAAACACATTAACAGATGGAGAAAAAGAAAGGACAATTTCTGGTGAAGAAAATCACCACAGGGATCCTGCCAAGAAGGAAACAATTGGGGTTTCGCAGCTGCGAGACACAGTGCGCCCGACTATGGAAGATTTCTCCCAAGGTAAGTAAGCCTGTAGCAACTGAGTACCATTAAAATTCGTAAGGAGTCAAGGCCAGGCCCTACAAAAAAGGAAGGGTCGTTGTCCAGTTTTCAACAAAGCTCAGAGATAACCTTGGAAAGTTACACCCAAAACGTAGATAAAAACCTTGAAGTAAAACGCAAGAATTACCCTGGCATGTTTACAGCAAAACATGGAGTTACAAGGGAAGGGAAGCAGGTAAAAAACAAAAACTGGTCAAAATGAAGCGCAACACGTAGAGAGGTAAACTCGTTTTTCCACTGGGCAAAAGAAGAGCCAAGGGATATGAAAAACAACGCAGAGGTAAATTATTTTGCTAGGAAAATAAGAGCTCAAGGTTGTGTAAAAATGTAGAGATGAATTTCAGAAAGTAGAGGTTCAGAGCGCCAGGAGACTGATGAAAACGAGAACAAAGAAATATAAGCGCATATGCGAGTCATAGAGGGGATAAAACGTTTGGTGAACTAGATAGACATCCCCAAAATCATTGTTTGGAAGAATGAGTTGTAGAGAATAGATCACAATAACCGTAGAGGCTAAAGAGGGAATAAACACCCAAGAGAGAATTCCTTGTTGGGTAGAGAAATGATCCTACACTTATTATCCATGCACATGAAAGAAGGGCATTTGAATCTAAATCTTTAACACCAGAGTGAAAGACATTTGATTCAACTCCTGGACGATTACTCATGCACAAACTAATAACTTAAGGATAAAGGAACAAAAGATAAAAACACAAATCTGCATCCAGATCTTCTCTGTGGAGAAACAAAATAAATAAAAACGCAAACAAGGAATAAAGACAACGTAGGCATGAGATACAAAAGCGCATGAAATGTTTTGAGTCCGAGGCTCATTCTGGCCACACGCAATTAGACAATAACTCAGAAATAAAAGACACTGTGGGTAGCAAGGTTTCTTACATAATGAATCGAGCGACAAGGATATTACAATTATCAATTATGTCATTACCAAAACAAAATCTGTTACAATCACGGTAGAAACACATGTGCAAGGAAACTCATGGCAATTAAATAGCCATACGAATACAGTAAAATAAACAAGTTTAAACTAAACTTTATTACAAGTAACAACCTTAACAAGTGTACCTTTACTGACGATGATGAGGCGAAGAGGTTCTCCTGTGCGTTCTCTCCATCCAGATCCCGCTTTTCGACCGATGAGACCTCACCGGTATCTCCCAGCCAAAGCTAGGGGTACTCTTCTCCCCCCTAGCCAAAAAGGGGCCACACACACAATACCAGAGAATACTAGCACCCAGCTCACCTTGCAAGGTCGAGCTACCACTCGTCACCCGAGCTGGGTATCCCAACTCCCACAAGTGAAAACTCAGTCAAGATAAAATTTCGACAACGTAACGTTACTCAAGCCAAATGTGATCCCCTACTCCTCCTCCGCCATCCTTTTTATAGAGTTTTATTAGTCATTAGTTTCCAACAACCCTCATTAGATTCCTTTTTCATTTAAATAATTTCGAAAAAACCTCCCCCGTACACATGTCGCCCGATCCTCTAGTTGTACCAGAAAATCAATTTATTAATTAATTAAATTTGTCTATTTCCCTCACCCACCTAAAATCATTCCTAAAAACGCTGCTCGGTGTCCCAATATTCCCTTACAATTCTTAAATGACTTACACCTTACTTAATTCCTAGTTGAGTTCATAAATAGAATGTTCCAAAGGCTAGATTCCTTACTAAGTTTGACATTCGCCTTTTTCTTTTAAGTTTCCCCTTTTCTTTAAGTTTCCACTTTTTCTTAGGTTTCCCCCTTTTCTTTAAGTTTCCCCTTTTCTTAAAGTTTCCCCTTTATATAACTAAGTTTAGAATTAGCATGTTTAGAAAAAAACAACCAAATACCCCTTTTATTAATTAAACCTTTATTAAAATTTCCACTTTAATTATTAATTCTTGAATTTTCTTTACCCCCTTCTTGTCACATGTCTAATTAGTTTTTTGGTTCAAAGGTTCTACTCAGATGTAGGTTTTCAATTCACTAGGCTTGGTGACAGTTTTTAAGGGAAAATTTGTTATTAAACTTTACTTATCACATCATTCATTTTAAGACCGACCAGGTCCTAAGGAGGCATAGTTTTCTAGGCACTAGGTTTATTAACATACTAGTTAAACTCGCGACGTGCCCTTCAGGATGCACTATGTGCTCCTAGGGTGCTACTCACCTCTTTCTATTTTCTTTGCGCGACGTTCCCTTCAAGACGCACTATGTGCTCCAAGGGTGCCACTCACCTCTTGAATGAATTGGTAGATGTCAAACCCCTGGAGTCAATAATCCATCAGGTGATCTTGTGGGAGACTAAGGGCCTCTAAGGAATAATGAATCTGCCTTATTACGCGCCTCTTAGAATCATCGTGAGCGACTGTCATAGTCTTCCCTCACGACATCACGGGTCTCTTGAACTAGGTAATCCTTAACCTACAGTTCGAGCCACGATGGGAGTGCTAGTAGGCTGTGGCAGGGCTACTGCCACACCTATTTCTCAATGTATCTGGTTGTCGTGCGTGATCCCTTTACTCCAAATGTGAGTCTGTTAAAAAATCTATCGTCATCCTGCATCCATCAATGAATCATGTCAACAATAACAATCAACATCATAATATCTAATCATATGTACATATGTCATATCAACAACATCCAAACCCTAACAATCCACTCCCTGACTCGATCCAGAGTCCAAGGGGTTTCATCAATGCCTTGACATCCTCAATGTCCAGAATCCTTTACACTCAAGAGAACCCATTCAATAACACCTGTCTATGTAAATATAACAGAATAATATATCATCAAATCCACAATATCTCATAATCATAATCAAAACAACCAATAGTATAATGACCCGGATCACTTGCACACAATGTCATCAAAGAATAAGTCTGTTCAGTGTGCGCAAGAGCATGATGTTATATACACCCCCTCTTGATTTAAACTTTGTCCCAAAGTTTCAAAATATGTAAGTGTCGAAATAAAGTGTATCAGAATATCATAGGTCTAGATGCCAAAAATAAATGGAAATTGCTGACGCATATCATATGTGTCTTCCCAGGTCGCAGAGTGCGGACTATAGTTGTCCCACTGGACCTTGACCTGATCTACTGTTCGACATCATAGCTATCGAATGCGATGGTCCAGGATGTGGATTGGATTCACCATGAGAACACCCTCATCCGATACCTGCAAGGAACTCATGTCAATAACATGTGTAGGATCACTAACATAATGTCTCAAAATTGATACATGAAAACATCGTGCATACGCCTCAAAGAATCAGGAAAGGCTAGTCGATAGGCCACATGCACCTTCTTTTCCACAATCTTGAAAGGTCTTATGAACCTAGGAGAGAGTTTAACACCCTTTCCAAACTTTATTGAACTCTTATGCGATTTCACCTGCAAGAAGACTCGATTGCCAACTTTATAACTACGATCAATACGATGTGCATCGACATAACTCTTCTACTGATCCTGTGCTTCCTTGATCCTTTGTCTTATAGTTTTCATTTGGTCTTCCATTTTTTGGATCACTGCAGGTCCCACCGAGACCCTATCCTCAATCCGATCCCAACTCAAAGGAGTTCGACATGGTTGCCCATAAAGAAACTCGAAAGGTGCCATCTTAATGGTGCTTTGATAACTGTTGTTATATGAAAATTCTATTAGTGGAAAGAATTGTTCCCAACTCTTTTGTTGGTCCATCACATACATATGCAACATATCTTCCAAGATTTGGTTATTTCACTCGATCTGCCCGTATTTTTCCGAGTGATATGCAGTACTAAAGTTAAGTTGGGTTCCGAAGGCCTCTTGGAAACTAGTCCAAAATCGTCCTATAAACACCGATCCTCTATTGGATATAATCCTCTTAGGAACGCCATGCAACCTCACTACCTCGCTGATGAAAACTCTAGCTATGTTAGGTGCCTGATACATCGTATGTACAAGAATAAAATGAGCACTCTTCATCATATTGTTGACTACCGCAAAAATCGAATCGTTTCTCCTTACCGTCAGTGGAAATCCAACAACAAAATCCATTGAAATTACCTCCCATTTCGATTCCAGAATATCGTGTGGCTATAGTAATCCTGCCAGATGTCTATTTTCAGCCTTCACCTACTGAAATTATAGACATATATCCACCTAGTTGACTATGTCTACCTTCATTCCTTTCCAGAAGAATAAGGTTTTAAGGTCTGCCCTCATCTTCGTGACTCCAGGATTAGCCATATACACTGCTCTATGAGCCTCGTTTAGGATCAAAATCCTCAACTCGTCATTGGTTGGTACATAAATTTGATTTTTAAATCTCAATAATCTGTTGTCGTCCAACGTAAATCCTTCAAATCTTGGTGCTATCATTGTGTTTTGTCCGATAAAATCCTTAACCTCTTTGTACCAGTCATCGTTGTGCTGTAAAGTTAGAATATTTTCATGTAGATTCGTCTGAATAGGCATCACCAAAAATATGCGTGGTCTCCAACTCAATGCATCAACCACTCTGTCCATTGTTCCCTTTATGTAAGTAATCTTGAAATCGTACTCACTAAGCAATTCCGACCAACGTTGTTGTCACGCGTTCAAGTCACTTTGCGTAAAAATGTGTTGTAGTCCACAGTGGTCCATTTTTAGTTCAAATTTCCATCCAATCAGTTAATGTATCCAAACTATCAAGACATATACAATGTCTAACAACTCCAAATTGTGCGTCACATAGTTCTCCTCATGCCTTCTCAACTTTCTCAAGATGTAAGCGATCACTTGACCGTCTTGCATTAAGACTTCGCCTAAGCCTTCCTTGGATGTGTTAGTGCATACCAAGAAGTCCACGTCCATGTCAGGTACCTTTAATATCAGTGTTGTCGTCAACAACTCCTTGAGCCTCCGAAATTCCTTCGCGCATTTCTCGGTCCAAACAAACTTATTTTTCTTCATCTGCAATTCCGTGATTGGATTTGATATCTTCGAAAAACCCTCTACGAGCCGTCGATAGTATCCCACTATACCCGTGAAGATACGCACTTCTGGGACATTTTTTGGCACAGGCCATTCCATAATAGCCTCGACCTTTGCTGGATCCACATCGATACATTCGTCGGAGATGACATGCCCTAAGTAATGAATCCTCGATAGATTTGCAAACTCTTCCCACAATTTGTTCTCTCACAAAACTGTAGTACCAAGCATAAAAGTTTGTCCCGATCTTCCGTCATCTGAGAAAATATCAAATTTCATAAAGGAATACTCGATGGTAGTCAGGAAGAGCCTCCCCAACCCATCCTTCTTCTGTATGAAATTAAAAGGAGCACTTCCTAGGCGATACACTTGGATGTATAAGTCCTAGGTCCCACAACTGCTTAAGTTGCACTATCGACTCTTGTAACTCAGGGGTCGACTCCAATAAGGATTTATTTCCATTGGTTCAGTTCTAGGTTTTAGGTCGATGGTAAATTCCATCTTGGCTTTGGTAGAAAAACCGATAACCCTTCTGGGAACATGTCCACAAACTCTCGTACTACCGAGAGGTCTTCTAATGCTTCTACCAATCCCTTTTCGTTCAATGCTAGGAGTGAATGTAGCTTTCATCCCTTGCACATACTCCTCTGTAGATGCAGGGAAGGGATGAACCTCAGGGATACTCCTTGTTTTCTTCCTATAGTCACTCTTCTCTTTCCCTCATCGTCGGTTCAACTCAAATGCTTCTCCTTACTGTTGAGCATCACATCATGCGAATCCAACTAGTTCATACTTATCATGTTGTCATAAGATCTTAAGTTAATGATGTAGGCTAGGCTTCGCTATACTATTTCCCAGGTAGAAGAGATAATTCATACTCCTTCCTCCAACCATCCGGTTGGCACCCGAAGCCACATTGATGAATCCTGACTCGTCCTGTCAAATGCCCTTACCTAAATACCTTCATCATTGTACTATAATTAGAGCTCTTCGTAGAACCAGGGTCTAAGAAAATTAAAAGTTCTTTGGTGAAGGCACCTGACACCTCAAGCACAATGGACTATTTTTTGGGCTGGCGGTTATTCACCGTGGTTATGAATCCTATGGGCCTCACCCATCTCCGCCACGATAGTGTGTCCTATTGACTCAACCGCTCTGGCCCCTTGAACCAGACAATATTGCTAGTAAGGTGACTCTCCATAAGTCCATTGCCCACATTTGGTCTTGTACTCCTACCCCATAATAGAAATTGTTGGCCCACCTACCTAAGATCCTGGTATGTTCCGCTGACAAGCCTAAACGACGGTTGCTAGTGTTGTTGTTGCGGTAGCGATGGTTGCCTGTAGGGATCCCTCTACTAAGGAACCTATCGTCAAGGTGTCGTGAAAAAGTGTCCTATGGATTTATCTTGATACCAAGAGGTTTGGTGTGGACGATGTATGATGCTACTTCACATCAGAGGTTGTCAATCTGGACGGTCTTGTAGGATTATTTCCCAGAATCTAGCGGTCAAATATTCCTTATCTAAGAGGCCTACTGGAATGCATCATGCAACGTCCGAGGCATATATATCCTCACCTTCACATAAAATATGGAGTTAAGGCTAGTCACGAACTTACTGATCTCCATCTTCTTCATGTTCAGATGTGGGGCATACTCAAGTAGCTCATAAATCTAGTCTCATAATCTGGAACCATACGACCACCTTGTCGTAAGGCACTGAACTCATCAAGCTTGTGCTCAATGATTTCCTCTAACATTTAATTTTCTTGGAACTTTTCCCTTAACACGGCTTCAACGACCATGTTTAGATGAGGTAGGAGCATCTTCCTCCATAGAAGAGCGCTCCCCTTTAGCTAAATACCTCCTATGAGGAACTCCATGCTGGAGGTCGTAACCGCGAAGCGTGAAGCACATCGACTCAATATCCATCCATGCTTCGACGGCTGAGCCGTCCGTGGCACTCGTGAAATCAGGAACTTAATATTCTAGAGTTTTTCATGAAGGCGACCAGTACTGGATAGGGCGCGCTATGGACCCTCAAGGGTACATGCGCCCTGGCCTTATCTCAGTACAGATGGTTTGTCAAGGCCTCTAACATTCCCTGGAAGCTCCTTGTCTGACCATACACATCCCTTACATCAATCGAATCCTACCTAGGGACTTGTCCTTCTCCTTGGGCGTTGGAAACCTCTAGCACAGGTGCTACCGGAGGCGTTGCGCCTCCTTCCTGAGCACCACGTTGTGAATATTTGTGGCATCCTCTATTCGAGATTACCGTAAGGACATGTTAATAATTAAATTATCACTCAATATTAATCAAGGGATTAATTCAGTGGAAGGCGTGGCTATCCATAGTCGCAGGGTTGAACCCACTTTGATACCATATGTAATGACCTGTGCCTTTACGACAACAATTGACAAACAACATGAGAGTTTTTTTTTTTTTTTTGCGCTAGTAATTAGATATCCAATTAAGAAAATTTATTGTCACAACATCAACATATTAATGAACAACTTAAATGCATCATCAATCATTCCCAACCTAAAGCCGACACATCATTACCATTAAAATCTCTACACAAATCGACGCAGTAACACCAGTAATTAGCGACCCATCATTAGTGCATCCATACAATTAGATGATGGAACATAAACCTTAATAATCATAAACAAATAATGGCACACAGTAACACAACTCTCTACTCAATTCAACAATCCTCATCCACAGTTAGACAAGGCACATGAGTAATCATTCACATAACTCATCATATATCAATTAAATCCAATATGCAAGAGAAGTTATCAATTTTATTCACTGTGCGAGACTTCCAATCACAAGAATTCGATCATTCATCGCATAAATTTCATTCGCTCAAGATATTTGATATCTACGACAACCATTCAGTATGTTATAAATCAGTTTTCACAAGGAGTCTGAACCCTCTACAAACCATACATCAAATTATTGATTTGCGCGCAAGCCATCTAAGCAATCAATCCAATATTTACCCAACATGATGCATGAGATAATGACTTATCTCGCAAGGCGCAATAGGATATAATTAAAATTGATTATACCTCAGCGTAAATTAAAAGGAGCACCAGTGAACATCCAAACTAACTCAGGGTGCAAGGAAAACTAAACATGCATCTAAACTTACCTCATCAATAAAATACAAGGTGTAAGTAACCTAATTACCAAACCAATCATCATTGCAATAAGTTCATGGTGCAAGAGAAGTTACCCTATTTACAAGGCACAAGAGGTTACAAGGCTTATTTTAATCACAAATTTAAGGCGCAAGTGTGACCATAGATGCTATTCCATGGTGCAAGGGTGAAACTTTTTATCTTAAGGCGCACGATTAATCCATCACTGGATTAACCATTATCAACATTTTTTGAGGCGTGTACTGTCTAAACATAAACTAACATTAACTCGGAGATGCCCTGAACCCTAGGTGATTAAGGAAGGACAATCTTAAATAACCCAAAAGGAGATCTTCAATACCAAGTTGAGGATTCACTTAAGGTTAAAACAAAGCGTCCGCTGGCTTGGGAACCCCTTTAGGAAAATTAGAACTAGTGGATGCTTACCAACTATCAAGTTTTCCTACGAGTTCATTTAGCAATTAATATACATTATCTAAACCCAACACTTACAAGAGTTATAGGGACCCTCGCCCTCACTAAACCCAAAGTCAAGGGTGAAAATTACACTACACCCTTAACATGAACATAGCTAACCATTAATCCCAAGGTTCTATTCGAAGGGTCCCTTAAATGTAATAAAAAGTGTTCCATGCAAGGTATGAATTAAATAATCATTAAACAAGAGTCCCTTGGAATCCTTGTAAAGGAGTTCAATACATACACTGCTAGAGAACAAATCCTGTAAATCTAAAAGACCAGGACGCTCTCTAGAATAATCGGACGGCCTCCTAGACTAGTTGAAATACAAAAAGTAAAAAAAATGAGATCTTAACCCCGAGGCTCGATAAAGAGGCACTAACTTCACGTGCGCCCTTTTTTAAGGAAAGAAAAATAAACCACCTGTCCCTTAACAATGCATCCAATAATATGTCAAATAAGAAGGTAAGGTCATGTTAGAGTATCATGCTGGGATTTCGCCTGAGCCACGCCATCCGCTCTGGGCCCCCGGTCGACGTCAACCAGTGAAATTTTATACCTGACATTGAACCCAAGATTGTAGTGTTCTTCATTGAATCTCAGGGATTTTAAAAGAGAATGGAAGGGGGTAAATATCTGGCAAAATCGTGAGAGAGATTTGGCCAGGAAACACATTAACATATGGAGAAAAAAAAAAGGACAATTTATGGTGAAGAAAATCACCACAGGGATCCTGCCAAGAAGGAAACGATTGGGGTTTCGCAGCTGCGAGACACAGTGCGCCCAACTATGGCGTACTTTTCCCAAGGTAAGTAATCCTGTAGCAACTGAGTACCATTAAAATTCATAAGGAGTCAAGGCCAGGCCTTGCGAAAAAGGAAGGGTCACTGTCCAGTTTTCAAGAAAGCTCAGAGATAACCCTGACAAGTTACACCCAAAACACAGAGCAAAACCTTGAATTAAAATTCAAGAATTACCCTGGCATGTTTACACTAAAACGCAGAGTTACAAGGGAAGGGAAGCAGGGAGAAAACAAAAACTGGGCAAAACAAAGCGCAACACAGAAAGAGGTAAAATCATTTTTCTGTTGGGCAAAAGAAGAACCAAGGGATATGCAAAACAATGCAGAGGTAAATTGTTTTGCTGGGAAAATAAGAACTCAAGGCTCTGTAAAAGTGAAAAGATGAATGTTAGAAAGTAGAGATTCAGAGCACCAGGAGACTGATGAAAACGAGAACAAATAAATAGAAATGCAACTGCGATTTGCAGAGGAGATAAAATGTTTGGTGAACTGAAGAGACATCCCCAAAATATTTGTGTGGAAGCATGAGTTGTAGAGAATAAATCACAATAATCGTACAGGCTAAGGAGGGAATAAACACCCATGAGAGAATTCCTTTTTGGGCAAAGAAATGATCGTACACTTATTATCCATGCACAGGAAAGCAGGGCATTTGAATCTAAATCTTTAACACCGGAGTGAAACACAGTCGATTTGGCTCATGGACGACTGCTCATGCACAAACTAATAACTTAAGGATAAAGGAACAAAAGATAAAAACACAAATCAACATCCAGATCTTCTCCATGGAGAAACAAATTAAATAAAAACACAAACAAGGAATAAAGACAACACATACAGGAGATACAAAAGCACAGGAAATGTTTTGAGTCCGGGGCTCATTCTAGGCATGCGCAATTAGATAGTAACTCATAAATAAAAGACACTGTGGGTAGCAAGGTTTCTTACAGGATGAATCAAGTGACAAGGAGATTACAATTACCAATTATGATTTTACCAAAAAAAAATCTGTTACAATCACCATAGAAACACATGTGCAAGGAAAGATCATGGAAATTAAATCGTCATCCGAATACAGTAAAATAAACAAGTGTAAATTAAACTTTATTGCAAGTAACAACCTTAACATGCATACCTTTACCGACGACGACGAGGTGAAGAGGTTCTCCCGCGTGTTCACTCCATCCAGATCCCGCTTTCCGACCGATGAGACCACACCGATACCTCACAACCAATGCTAGGGGTACTCTTCTCCCCCCTGAGACCTCCCAACAAAAAAATACTAGAGAATGCTAGCACCCATCTCACCTCGCAAGGTCGAGCTACCACTCGTTAGCCGAGATGGGTATCCCAACTCCCACAAGTGAAAACTCAGTCAAGATAAAATTTCGACAGCGTAACATTACAAAATCCAAATGTGATCCCCTACTCCTCCTCCACCATCCTTTTTATAGATTTTTCTTAGTCATTAGTTTCCCAAAACCCTTATTATATTCCTTTTTCATTTAATTAATTTCAAAAAAACCTCCCGCATACACATGTCGCTTGATCCCCTAGTTGTACCAAAAAATCAATTTATTAATTAATTAAATTTGTCTATTTCCCTCACCCACTTAAAAGAGTTCCTAAAAACGCTTCTCGGTGTCCCAATATTCCCTTACAATTTTTAAATGAATTACGCCTTACTTAATTCCTAGTTGAGTTCATAAATAGAAAGTTCCAAAGGCTAGATTTCTTACTAAGTTAGACATTCCCGTTTTTCTTTTAAGTTTCCCCTTTTCTTTAAGTTTCTCCCTTTTCTTAGGTTTCCCCCTTTTCTTTAAGTCTCCCTTTTTATTAAAGTTTCCCCTTTATATAACTAAGTTCATAATTAGCAGGTTTAGACAAAAACAACCGAATACCCCTTTTATTAATTAAACCTTTATTAAAATTTCCACTTTAATTATTAATGCTTGAATTTTCTTTACCCCCTTCTTGTTACATGTCTAATTAGCTTTTTGTTCAAAGGTTCTAATCAGACGTAGGTTTTCAATTCACTAGGCTTAGCGACTGTGTTTAAGGGAAAATTTGTTATTAAACTTTACTTATCACATCATTCATTTTAAGGTCGACCAGGTCCTAAGGAGGCATAGTTTTCTAGGCACTAGGTTTATTAAATTACTAGTTAAACTCATGACGTGCCCTTCAAGATGCACTGTATGCTCCAAGGGTGCCACTCACCTCTTTCTGTTTTCTTTGCGCAACATGCCCTTCAAGACGCACTACGTGCTCCAAGGGTGCCACTCGCTGCTTGAATGAATTGGTAGACGTCAAACCCCTGGAGTCAATACTCCATCAGGTGATATTGTGGGAGACTAAGGGCATCTAAGGAATAAAGAACCTGCCTTATTGTGTTCCCCTTAGAATCATCGTGAGCGATTGTCACAGTTTTCCCTCATGGCATCGCGGGTCTCTTGAACTAGGTAATCGTTAAAATACAATTTGAGACACGATGAGAGTGCTAGTAGGTTGTGGCAGGGCTGCTACCACACCTCTCCCTCAATGTATCTAGTTGTTGTGCATGACCCCTTTACTCCAAATGTGATTCTGGTCGGCAAGCTATCGTCAACCTGCATCCATCAACGAATCATGTCAGCAATAACAATAAACATCATAATATCTAATCATATGTACATATGTCATATCAACAACATTCAAACCCTAACAATCCACTCCCTGACTCGATCTAGAGTCCAAGGGGTTTCATTGATGCCTCAACATACTCAATGTCCAGATTCCTCCACACTCAGGAGAACCCAGTCAATAACACCTATCTATGTAAATACAACAAAATAACATATCATCAAATATACAATATCTCATAATCATAATCAAAACAACCAATAGTATAATGACCCGGATCACTTGCACGCAAGTGACCTCAAAGAATAAGTCCGCTCAATGTGGGCAAGTGCGGGATGTTACACCCCCCATAAGGCGTATAATTCTAAAAGATAACAAACTGAAATCAAATACATATATTGAATGTAAAACACTTAAACTAAACACTTAACATTAGTAACATCCTTTAGAAGTGTATTCTTTGAACATAGTTTCTAGACCAACTTGAGCTCCATCAAGTTGCCTCATAACCCTCATAAAGGTGTAGTTTCTAAGTTGAATTTTCGAGTTACCAAATTCCACCTCCCTGAACTCCTGAATCAAGAATATCTTGAAGTAAATTACTAGACAACAATCTACATGCATGTTGTGTAACCTCATTAGTAGACTGCAATCCACATACATGACTCTCCAACTAATGAGGCATATTTTTCTAGATCCACAACTCTTGAATTACTTAGGAAATAATCCATTTTGAGCTTTTAATTGATCCCTTTCTGTCTTGAAAGCATGTGATTCCTAAAATCCTTAAATTCCATTTTATTTAGTAAGGACATCACCACTCGTAGTATCTGGTGGATCTTCAATCATGGATACACTCACTATATGTTTTCTATCTTTGAAATTTCTCTTAAGAATGTCATTAGATCACTATCTACAATTCCAAGATGTATGACCCATCTTCTTGCAATAGTGGCATTCTATTTCCTCTCTTTTGTGGGTGTCTCTTCGAATTTTTCTTTGATTCACATAACTATTATCTCTATGAATGAATGAAAAATCTGGTTCCTCTTTCCCTTTCGCTACATCAACAATACACCTTCTATCGGAAAATTTGACTTGATTCGTTTATAACATACCTAAATGAATGAGTTATTAGAAACCATGGAAACTTATCAAATTCTCATATGAATATTACTTGAAATAAAAATGACAGTTCACTTATTTCATGAAGGATCTCTATACATGAACCCGGTGGCTCTCTAGACACATCAACCATGGTGGATAAATTTATGAGGAAGACCCTCTCCAATGATATCCCACAATTACTCTATAAACTTAACTCCGTGAAATAAATTTATAAAAATATATATTTATGGAATGTAGATAAAATTATCAGAAAAATCCTTCTTTGTGCTTCATCTTTAGTGCATTTAATGCTTTCATTGGCAGATACGATCTATTCTCAAACAAAGAATTTAATACCTTCCAGTGATGACTCTTTGTTGAGTTGACATGGAAATCCTAACATATTTATATTTGGTATCTCGTGTAGTTTCTAGGCATTCTTGGTGGTTTCATACAATTCAAACATGCAATACACACATAATTCCTCGATTCAAACATGCGATGCACATTGCACACATACTTAATATGATGACAATATCTTTTAGTTCATCTATTAGATCAAATCCTCTCAACGTCATGTTTTCTATAGCATCATTCTTTGCAATTTTATCTTTTCTTATATTGATTAGAACATACACCTCACAACCTTGAATTAAAAAAAATTGATTTTGATTTTCCTCTGTCACATGTGTGCGAGAAGTCCCTCAGTGCCTCTCTAGTCTCAATGATCCCTTAGCTCCTCTACTCATGAGTGAAATTTCTTGACTAACAAATGACCTTCCTTATTCTCTACACGTGACCAACAACTCAGCCCTCAACCCTCAACTATGATGTTCAAGATTCGACCTCTAACCAACCTTTCTTTGATACCATATTATGAGAACCGAATAAACCCTAGGTAGGGTTACGATACCAAATAAATGATCTCAAAAAATTCTAAACAATATTATTATTAAACGATACAATTATTACAATTAGGGTTTGTTGATGAGAGGAATGAAAAGTCCTCACTCAAACTTTTTTGAATATTACTAGGCTAAGGTAATATAGGTAGGAATGTCACCCTAGGTTTATATCCTTGCAAAAATATCAATAATCTCTTTAGAAATATGCTCTTGGACATGATGCTATTTTAAATTTGTGTGTTTCATCAATAAAAGAAAATGTAAAAAGTTTTATTGTAAATGTTTACTAAATAAAAATGAATTAAGTAAGGAAATATTACAATTTGAAAATCACAAATACAAAAGTCTCAATTGAAAAAAACCAAATTTTATTGATAAAATGCTTTATGAGTTACAACAAGAATGCCTCTTTTCAAACCCCTATGAGGATGAGGACCAATATATGACTTAGAAGTCTAAGATGGAATTCAACATCATACATAGACAACTGGTATCTGAAAGAAAAAGATCAAGACTATATACAATGGATCAATAAAGTCATAAGCCCACCAAGTCTTGACCATGCAAAATAATCTTAATCAGATCTGAAACTTAATTCATAAATTCTAATAAAACTACACATAATATCAAGAGAATTGAATGACCTTATGAAGCATGTCAAATATCAATGCTTCCTAGTCCTTTCTTCTTTGCCACCTTTAGAAAGATCCTGCTATTAACAAGAGGATTAAGCCTTTTTAAGAAACTCATAAAATGAAAAGAGGAAATTCAGAAATATCAATATGAAATAAGAGMAAACCTTATCAGAAGTGTTTTTCTCAAATTCCTCATGTCTTGTTTGTCCTTTGGTTCTTCCTTTTATTCTAAAAGGTGTTTCCTCAAGTAGTTGAACTACTTTTAGTTACTAAAGTTAATTAACTTTAGTTAAGTAATAAGCCGATAACTTTATTGATAAGGATACTAATGATTAAATAATAACTAAGTATGTGCCCCCCCCCTCTCTATAATGCATCTCTAATTCAATAATCAAAATAACTTTTCTTTGTCGCTCCAACGTAAGAATAATAAAATAAAAATATATATCAATATCACATAACATGATAAAAGTATGCGTCTCAAATACCATGGCATAAAAAACACTTGTGATTCCCATAAAATAACATGATATTTAAAAAGTCTCAAAATAAAATACCATGGTTCTGCCATCTGTCCTTAAAAGGTTTCATAGTCAAAATCTGTCTAAACATAATTAAAATAATTCAAGAAACTTCTTCCTAAAAAACTCATCTCTTTCTTCAATAAAGCCCTCATATTGGGGATTTTTCTCTTCCAAATATGCAATCTCAGGATGCTCTTCATGTAGACTTCTTTTCCCACTTCTTGCTGATTTGATATTTGAATGAGCAGAGGAGGAGGATTTCTCCATGCTGGTTGAAGTAACAGGTTGTATGCATTTCTCAATCTAGGAGAAATGTGGTGTGGTCTTATGATCATTTGGTGGAGGAGGAGGAGGCATGGATTCATGTGTAGAAACTCTGTGGACAGGTAGTACTGGCTGAATTGAAGGTAAATGAATTTATACACTTGCAACAACAATATGAAAAATGTGGTGGAGGGGGAGGCATATGCCACTAATTGGCTCTAGAAGAAGGTTTGGAAGATAAATTTCCCCATCCATTAATGTTAGGCTGCATAAGAGACTCATGAATTTTCACTATATGAGGGTGGGTATGAAAGATAGTGTTTTGGGCTACATGAGGTTGTGGAAAGCCTTTCTAACCACCAAGGTTAAAGTGGCTTATTTGGATCAATTGCTAAAAATCATCAGAGTCAACATAAAAATGAATTGAAAACATCAGTTTGTTGTGACCCTCGAGCTCCCAAGAGGTATTAGGCCCTTGGCCTCTTCTTCCCCTATTTCCTCCATTTCCTCCTCTGATGCTTCCTCTACTACTAAAGAAACTCATCTAAAACCATGACATTCCAATTAGCACAAGTATAAATCAATAATAAGATAAACATGTAATACAATTTGTCTAAGTGATTAAACTAGCTCTGACACAACACTACCATGAAACATAAATGGGATATGAAGAGGGGAAAATGAAACAGGGACATGAATATATCATACAACCATCACATCCAATAGATATTATCAAAATCTACAAACCATGCTTGCTGATCATAAATTCTAAAATAAAATTGTTGATATTTTATTTCAAACTATACAAGTTTGTACCAATCCATAGACCCTTTCTTATCATTTTCTCTATTCTTTTTACCATGCTGACCATATAAAACCATTTTCTTTCATAAACATATTCTATTATACAAATAGGACTATAATGGAGAAAGGAATTTAATAATAGGGAGTTTAGGGAATAACTTATGAAAAGCGAGATTGATGAGGGAGACAATATAATAAAAATATGACTTCCTTTAATGAACTAAATCATCATTCAAAACTGTCCATCCATTCCAAATAAGTATATAGTTTGAATTTCATAATTATCATAAAAACATATTGATCATATATTCAAACTATACCATTTCTTATCTCATATATTTTATCCTAATTACATAGACATAGCCCATATGAGAACATGAAATAATGGAAGGGATTGAAGGGAGTGTTGGGCCTCCTTTTTGTCACCTTTAACCACCATATTTTTCCTCTTCTATTGATCATTTTTCCTAGTATCCACATTAATCCACTCATCATACTCATGTTTACACTCTTTTAATCACTTCCTTGTGTGTATAAAGGTAAAGAGCATACAATTATGATTTTGATGGTTTATTAATGGTTTGAAATGATGAATTAACGCTCTAATNTTCCTAGTATCCACATTAATCCACTCATCATACTCATGTTTACACTCTTTTAATCACTTCCTTGTGTGTATAAAGGTAAAGAGCATACAATTATGATTTTGATGGTTTATTAATGGTTTGAAATGATGAATTAACGCTCTAATAATTAATGATACATGTTGTGGATCTCCTCTTTAAGAGGCTGCATAGACATCCGACACTTCTGGTACCAAACTATTCTACAACCATCAGGTACCAGAAAATCCTACAGGCATCCAGTACCTGTTCTTGAGAATAAATATTTTTCCAGCAGAGTGGAATATTTTAGATAGGTTCAAGAAATAAGTTGAGGATCGAAATCAACCATTCCATATTTGAACGATACAAATGAATTCTTCCTCATGCACTTCGTGTCATGAGGACGAAGGAATCTCAATGAAAGAAACGTAGTATCAACTATTTTGAGTGATGAATATCTATTTGACAGAGAATGGTGTATTTGTTTGAATTCAAACTATCTTTAGTTTCTATTGTACCAGGTCGTTTCTATTTTATAAAGAGGGCCTAGAAGTAGTCAAATAGAGAGAGAGAGACGCTATTTATTGTTATGCTGTCAAATCAATACTATGAATTGTAACACCCTGTTTCCCCCAGTTTGTAAAAATAACTGGACTGGCCAAGAACTATGGCAAACTCATAAATGTGAATATGTGATGTAAATGGACCTTGAGGAAAAGGTCAATGAATGTGAATAACATTATGAATTTTATTGCAGGACTGCTAAGAGGGGATGTGCAGAAAAAGGGACCACGATGGCGGTGGAAGGCACCTGGAAAGGTGGCGTTAACTTCCACCGAGAATTAATACCGTATTTGGACTCCACTAGCCCAGAGAACCAAAAGCGACTTGCTGGACCTGAATTAAATGTCTCGCAGGCTGGTAGGTAGATGGTTTAATGAGGGATGGGAGGTGAACCTCCCATCCGTAGAGCCGTCAGGCCTGACCAGTGCGAGGGTAATCGTGCCACATGCAACCTCGCAAGAGGGTAAGGTGTGGGGTAGAAGCGATTAGGGGGGACACAAGGGGAGAACTCTGGCATTACGCAGAGTGAGTGATAGCAGAGAGGAAGGATTGCAACCTTTGCTCCTGGTCACTGGAAAACGGAGACGTAGTCTCATAGCATCGTGGTCTCAGCTCGGGGGTGGCTAGTGGTACATCCGCTGGGAGTCACTAAGCCTACAGTTGGGTGGAAACGAGCACCCCTCTCAGCAGTTGCTTAACCTTGGTGTTATTTCTGATAAGTGTTTTGCCTCTAGCATCTGGAAATATATGTATTCTGATAATTATGCTCATAAGCTGTGAAACTATGAATGTTTTCATTATAAGAAGGCCTGTGTGGTATTTTGATCAGTACTAGTAGTTGTATATGCTTATAACAGAAGAACCACACATGGCTTATGTTGATAAATGAATCTAATTTTTCATAAGTTGAACCAAGTCGGACTTCCAGTCCGTTCTCGGGAATTTGTTTCCCCTTATCTATATCCAGGAATGCCCTAGAATAGACCTCTTCGCAGAGATCCCCCCTTGGAAAGGTTTACAAAGAACCAGGAAAAAGGACTTGAATGCGCAAGTCTTAACAACCCTGTGAGAAGAGGAATGACCCTCTTAAAATCCTGAAGTAGCAGCATAGGGATAAGTATTGATCAACGGATGAGATCCTATCGGGAGATCTACGGTCATTCACGACCGTTAAAATCGAAGGAATAAACGAGGGCGTTAATTGCCTTAACCCTTTTTACTCTATATTCATGAATAGTGAGGAGATTGGAATCGTAGACCCCCAGGGTCCATGAGAACATTTGGACCGTTGGTTTCTTCCATGTCCAAGAAGCAGTGGGAAAGGGCGTGGCATCGGGACCAATCTGAACCATCAAATCTTAGCCAGAAAACCCGACAGTCGTTAGATCTATAGGGAGATAGACGAGGGTTAAGAATCTAAACTATCCATCCGAAGAGGACAGGTGGCAGAGATCCAGGGATCTCATGAACTTGGAGGTTCATAAGGTAAGAGCCCAAAGGTTGGATGTTCCAAGTCGTGAGTGGCGAAGCCACGAGAGGATCAGGATCGTCCATCCGAGGAGGACAGGTGGCAGAGATCCAGGGATCTCGTGAATTTGGAGGTTCTCTAGGTAAGAGCCCAAAGGTTGGGTGCTCCAAGTCGCGAGTAGCGATGTGCCAAGAGCCGAGCCCGAGAGAACACATGGAAAAACTTCAAGGCGGGGCCCGCGTGATTGACGGGTGGACACACATCGCCTAGAGAAGGGAGTCAATGCTCCGTTCACTTGTCATGTCTCGGGGATTCGCAGGAGAAGGGCATGAGAGCTCAACACTTGGACTTACGAAGTCACGAGTAGCGAGAAACGCGAGAGGGAAAATTAAATATCGCTTCTCGAGGGTTTGTGAAGGGAAGGTGCCGAGATTCGATGCTACAACTCGTGAAGGGGCAAGTTGTGAGTAGTATGAAGGGAAGGTCAACCTTTGCTGAATTTCAATTCTCGGAGGATCGCATAAGGGAGGAACGAGATTTCAACCATTGAACTCACGAAGTGGAGAATAGCGAGAGGAGCTAGAGTTTAGCCGAGCCGGTGGTCATGCGTAGAGGACGCTGACAGAATGAAGCTATACCCATTTCGTGATCTCGGGTATCGGTGATTTGTGAAGAAAATTCGAGGGTCTTTGACTCACGACTCGCGAGGTCGCGAGTTTTGAAAGGCGCTTGCATTTAGGTGCATATGTGGTCCTATCGAACTAGGGACTAAAGAGAGGGAGCTAGTGCTTTGTCCTTAAGCGGTGGGTAGATCTGGACGGCCAGAATCTGCGCCCCCAAATCTACGGCCAGGGTTTCATTCCGAAGCCCCCTTGCCATTCTACCTTCAATATTGGACTCAATTGTATCGCTGAGTCACAAAACACGAAAAGGCACCTGGTTTGTTTTGCCTGTGGTCCTAACCCATGATCACAGGGAGGTGAACAGGGAAGAACTAGCCTGCACTAGACCCCCATAGGACTTCGGGGATTCTGTCCCTTAAGGAATTTTTTTTTTTATTACATTGTAGTGGGTATTTGACAAATTGGTATTAGAGCATGGTTACAACACTCGGCCTGATTGGGCTCATGAACAAGTTGCACATAAGCTCTGTTTGAAGCACCCTACAAGGAGTAACCCCCTAACTTAACTCTCTTGTCCAGGATTAAAAGCTTGGAAAATGAGAACCCGACTGTGTATGCATGTGAAAGAGTTATAAATTATGCGCAAATTATAAAAATGTATTTAACACTTGACTAATAACCAACGTTTGTCTTTTCACTCAAGCGGACAATCAGTCGCGGGAATCTACCGATGCAGAGTATGGTGACTCACCAAGAGGTGGGAGAAGGCTCCCACAACAGAGACGAAGAGTTTGACGAAAGAAGAGCAATAGGAACCCCTCCAGACCTAGCCGAGACTGTGAGGAGTCTCATGGTTGAATTGCAAAGCTGCAAGGCCAACAATGAAAGGATGATGAAAGAACAAGAAAAGCAAACCGAAATTAATGCAGTTTTACTACAGAGCTTATCCGACCTACAACGACAAATGTAGCATGAACCTGAGATGCAGAATCATGGTCGTATCAATGGCCATACTGAGAGAAGCACATCAAGAAAGGTCCACCCCAGAGGTAAAGGACCAGTGCCAGACGATTCCACTGAGAAGGAAGCTGGCGATTCATAAGGTTCTTCCAGCAACAGGACCAGTTCCTATTCTCGAAGAAAACAAAAGAAGCAAAATAATTCCAAGGGTCAAAAATTTGAGGAATTCAGAAAGGCCAAACCTCCCTCCTTCGATGGTGAGATAAAGAAGGGAGAGGAAGCCGAGGCCTGACTACTTGGACTGAAGAAATATTTCAGAGTCCATGATTTTTCATAGAATTTGAAGGCCCGAGTGGCCACTTTCAATCTGAATGGAAAGGCTTCCATCTGGTGGGAAGATCTTAAGAATATGAAAGGGGTCCACAAGGAGGACCTGTCTTGGAAACAGTTTGAAAAGTACTTCCGGAAGAAGTATTTGTCGGAAATATATTTTGACGAGAAGGCTAAAGAGTTTTATGAACTCAAACTGGGGCAACTCACTATAGAGGAATATGTCAATAAATTCCTCGACTTATTGAGATATGTACCCTACATCAAAGCAGAGAAGGCGAAGGCGCAACGCTTCATCAGTGGGCTACCCAAGGAATACCAGAACCGAATCGAATTCGATGAGCCAAAGACCTTATAAGACACTATTCGAAAAGAAACGTATTGTCATGAACAATATGGACATCGGGCAGAGTCTCGTGAAAAATGGAAACAAAAGAGTGGTTCGAGATTTCAGAAAAAGGGGATCAAATCCTTAGGATTTAAAAACTACAAGAAGAACCCCAGAATGAACTATCCATCCCGGAGTGTACTCCAACAGAACTTTCCATCATCAGACGGAAATAAAACTTCTGGACCTATACCAGTGAAGACTGATAACCCAAAGAGAGAACCTCTGAAATGCTGGGGTTGCGGAGAAGAGCATCTCCTGAGAGACTGTCCACACCGACAACATAACAGTCAAAAAATTTATAACATTCATGAAGCTACCACAGTCAATGATGTGGCGAGGAGTGTGCCACAGATTTATGCAGCCTTGGATAATAACCAATCTGACCACCAAGCTTCAGTGGTGGAAATAGAAGGTAAGATTTTCAACCATCTAGTGTTTGTCTTGATTGAACCTGGTTCAAATTTGAGTTATATAGCCCCTAGAGCTGTTGATAAGTGTAAACTACAGCCACATAAGCAAACTAAGCCATGGTTGGTACAGTTAGCCACTGGCACCAAAAGAAAGGTGGTAGAGGTAATACCAGCCTGCCAGTTAATGTTGGGTGAATTCCCCACCCAAGAAACCCTTAATGTATTACCCCTGGGATCATACAACCTGTTGATTGGTATGGACTGGCTGGCTGCCCATAAAGCCAAACTGGACTGTTACCATAAAACCTTAGAATGTGTGAGAAAAGAAGGAAAAAGGATAACCCTCCAAGGGATCCGAAAACCAGTATCGGTGAGACAAATATCAGCCCTGCAAATGATAAAGTATTGCCGAAAGGGATGTCCCCTATATGCAATACAGGTGCTGAAAACAATTGAAGGCGCTAAACCCAGCCCTGATGATCACCCTATCCTGAGAGAATACAGAGATGTGTTTCTGGAAGAGGTACCGGGTCTACCTCCGAAAAGAGACATTGACTTCTAGATAGAACTTGCACCAGGAGCGGTGCCAGTGTCTAGGACACCCTACCGGATGAGCACACCTGAGTTAGTTGAACTCAAATCACAATTGAAAGAAATGATGGATAAGGGTTATATTCGACCCAACGTGTCCCCATGGGGAGCACCAGTCCTGTTTGTGAAAAAGAATGATGGCACCCTTATACTGTGTATAGATTATAGACAACTCAATAAAGTAACCATAAAGAACAAGTACCCGTTGCCCAGGATCGATGATCTATTCGATCAGTTGGGAGGTGCGTCGATTTTCTCAAAGATTGACTTGAGGTCGGGGTACCATCAAGTCCGAATCAAGGGTGAAGACATCCATAAAACCGCTTTCCGTGCACGGTATGGTCACTATGAGTTTGTGGTAGTGCCATTTGGGTTAACCAATGCCCCTGCCACTTTCATGTGCTTAATGAACAATGTACTCAGTAAATTTCTAGATAAATTTGTACTAGTTTTCATTGATGACATATTAATCTACTCTAAGAATAGAGAAGAACATGAAGAGCATCTTAGACGTGTGCTGCAAGTGCTAAGAGAGCATCAACTCTATGCTAAATTCAACAAATGTGACTTCTTTCAGAAGCAAATACATTACTTGGGACATGTTTTGTCCGAGGAAGGGGTAGCAGTAGATCCTGACAAGATCAGGTCTATCATGGAATGACCTACCCCAAAGGATGTCTCAGACATCAGATCCTTTATGGGATTGGTGGGATACTATAGGAGATTTATAAAAGGATTCTCCAAGATTGGTTGTCCAATCACTGCCCTCTAGAAGAAGGGGACAAAATTTCTGTGGACACAGTAATGTGAAGAAAGATTTCAAACCTTGAAACATCTGCTAACCCATGCACCCATGTTGAAAATCGCTGACCCAGAAGCTGACTTCCTTGTGTGCACAACATCGTTGTCTCAGCTCGGGGGTGGCTAGTGGTACATCCGCTGGGAGTCACTAAGCCTACGGTTGGGTGGAAACGAGCACCCCTCTCAGCAGTTGGTTAACCTTGGTGTTATTTCTGATAAGTGTTTTGCCTCTGGCATCTGGAAATATATGTATTCTGATAATTATGCTCATAAGCTGTGAAACTGTGAATGTTTTCATTATAAGAAGGCCTGTGTGGTATTTTGATCAGTACTAGTAGTTGTATATGCTTATAACAGAAGAACCACGCATGGCTTATGTTGATAAATGAATCTAATTTTTCATAAGTTGAACCAAGTCAGACTTCCAGTCCGTTCTTGGGAATTTGTTTCCCCTTATCTGTATCCAGGAATGCCTCGGAATAGACCTCTTCGTAGAGATACCCCTTGTAAAGGTTTACCAAGAACTGGGAAAAAGGACTTGAATGCGCAAGTCTTAACAACCTTGTGCAAAGAGGAATGACCCTCTTAAAATCCTGAAGTAGCAACGTAGGGATAAGTATTGATCAACGGATGAGATCTTGTCGGGAGATCTACTGTCATTCACGATTGTTAAAATTGAAGGAATAAATGAGGGCATTAATTTCCTTAACCATTTTTACTCTATCTTCATGAATAGTGAGGAGATTGGAATCGTAGACCCCCAGGGTCCATGAGAACATCTGGACCATTGGTTTCTTCCATGTCCAAGGAGCAGTGGGAAAGGGCGCGACATCGGGACCGATCTGAACTGTCATATCTTAGCCAGAAAACTCAACAGTCGTTAGATCTATAGGGAGATAGATGAGGGTTAAGCCCTCATGAATAGGGGCAAAAGAATCTAAACCGTCCATCCGAGGAGGACAGGTGGCAAAGATCCAGGGATCTCGCGAACTTGGAGGTTTGTAAGGTAAGAGCCCAAAGGTTGTATGTTCCAAGTCGCGAGTGGCGAAGCCATGAGAGGATCAGGATCGTCCATCCGAGGAGGACAGGTGGCAGAGATCCAGGGATCTCACGAATTGGGAGGTTCGATAGGTAAGAGCCCAAAGGTTGGGTTCTCCAAGTCGTGAGTAGTGATGTGTCGAGAGCCGAGCCCGAGAGAACACATGGAAAAACTTCAAGGTGGGGCCCGCGTGATTGACGGGTGGACACGCATCGCCTAGAGAAGGGAGTCAATGCTCCGTTCACTTCTCGTGTCTCGGGGATTCGTGGGAGAAGGGCATGAGATCTCAACACTTGGACTTACGAAGTCGCGAGTAGCGAGAATGCGAGAGGGAAAATTAAATATCGCTTCTCGAGGGTTCGTGAAGGGAAGGTGCTGAGATTCGATGCTACAACTCATGAAGGGGTGAGTTGTGAGTAGTACAAAGGGAGGGTCAACCTTCGCTGAATTTCAAGTCTCGGAGGATTGCATAAGAAGGGAGGAATGAGAGTTCAACCATTGAACTCACGAAGCGACGAATAGCGAGAGGAGCTAGAGTTTATCCGAGCTGGTGGTCATGCACAGAGGACGCTGACAGATGGAAGCTATATCCATTTCGTGATATTGGGTATCGGTGATTTGTGAAGAAAATTCGAGGGTCTTCGACTCACGACTCGTGAGGTTGCGAGTTGTGAAAAGCGCCTGCATTTAGGCGTGTATGTGGTCCTATCGAACTAGGGACTAAAGAGAGGGAGCTAGTGCTTTGTCCTTAAGAAGCGGGTAGATCTGGATGGCCAGAATCTATGGGCCCAAATCTACGGTCAGGGTTTCATTCCGAATCCCCCTCGCCATTCTACCTTCAAGATTGGACTCAATTGTATCGCTGAGTCGCGAAACACGAAAAGGCGCCTAGTTTGTTTTGCCTATGGTCCTAACCCATGATCACAGGGAGGTGAACAGGGAAGAACTAGCCTGCACTAGACCTCGTAGGACTTCAGGGATTCTGTCCCTTAAGGAAAACAAAATTTTTATTAAGTTGTAGTGGGTATCTGACATGAATCTGCTGTGAATTGTTACTCATTTACTGGAAATTAATATAAGTTTGATTCAATGATTTTTTGTGTTCCTTAGTCTTGTATCCTGTGAGTTTTAAATGATTCCTTGTTGGTTTCAGAAAGGGCCCACCAATCCATCTTGATAATCTTATTGTAAATTGTTAATGTAAGTTTTTGATTCTCGTATTTGTTTATTGTTCATCCAGTACCTACTGTTAATTCACTTTCCAAATCAAATTTGTATCGTGTGAATATTGTAGTGAATTTGTGTGATGGTCAGATCTTCATAGATGCCATAAATGAATAGGATGTATAATTAACCGGGCTGTTCTGAGTTTGATAAGTGTGTGGTGCACTGCATCCTTTCATGATTTTATTTGGTTTTATAACCAATAATGTGTGTTAGAGTAAGCTATAGGGATTTATGAAGTTTCTCTTATTGCATTATGAAAAGTCGTGTCTTCTTTACAAGATTTGCTTTTCGGTTGTAAGTTTCTTAATACATGAGAAAACAAAGACTCCATCTTTCTTATTACATGAACCAATAAATGGAAGGTCTTGATAAGATTTATGCTTCCTGTGTAGGAACATAGTAGTTTTCCAGAATTGCAAGTTGTGTATTAGATTTCTTTTTGTGCTTAATATTAATCGATTTTGAAGAGTGTGTGAAGAATCAAACAGAGATTGCTTGAGATTTAATATCCAAGTATGTCATTACATGGACAAGTCAGGACTCCATATTTCGTATTGCATGAGCCAGTAAATGGAAAACCTTGACACAATTCATGCTTCCTGTACTAGTTATTTGTAGAGATAGAATAGTTTTCAAATTGCATGTTATTTGCTAGATTTCCTTCTTTAAGTAATGTTCTTTAAATCCTATAGAATATGTGAAGTATGGGATAGGAAGATATTAGTTTCATTGTGATTGAAGTATTACTTTTAAGTCTTGCAGATTGTAATCGGTGTTTGATTAAAATAGAGTTTGAGTTTGGTATTGGTTTAATTCCCACTATACCAATTGACCATAGTTAGAACACATGTTGCGACACATATAGTGTAAAAAATATATTGATTACGAATTTCAATCGATAAATTAATGCTTGGTTATATATATTAAGCATATAATTGCACCAACATTTTGGCATCGTTTCTGGGGAGTTGTAAACGATAATAGGTAGTGTTTGAATTGGGTTGGTTTTAAGGTAGTGTTTGAATTGGATTGGTTTGATGGTTTTGGATTGGTTTTAAGGACGAACTAAGGGTGGAGAGAAGACAATAAGACGAGAGTTAATAACCTACACATACACTTTGGTGGGGTCGCTCCAAATTTAGGTTGTCCTCTTCCTTTTAGTAGTTAGATTTTGTGTTTTATTAGTATTATTCCTTTTTATGAGTAGACTTAGAGATAGTAAAGGTAGATTTATTTCATGAAAAATTTCAGAAGATTTATATGGTCCAAGAAAAATCCCTCCCACTAATTCTACTAATCGCTATGCAGGAAGAATTTTAAGAGGAGAAAGTTCAGTTGCAACAATTGAAACTATAGTAAAAGACCCTGAAGCTGAAGTTACTATGCAATTTGAAAACATATCGCAGCAAGTAGCAGGAGGAGAAGTGGCAACTCAATAAGAAGAAGGAGTTGGAAAGGAAACATAGGTGGTGGTACAAGAGGTTGAATATGTAGTTGGAGAAGTACATAAAGTATTGGAAAATTTAAATATCCCTACTAATCTAGTGGTTGAACCATCATCTAGTGGAGAAACATCACCTGTTCCTACAACCTATAATTTTTTGTTCGAAAATACGAAATATGAAGAAGGGAATGAAAACAATGAGACAAAGACATTTGGATTTCAGATCCTGGACATTACCAGAAATGTTATCATGAAGAATATTCCATTATCATCACTGCCTCACTTTCACGGTATTTCATCATAAGACCCTAATTCATTTTTATTTTATTTTGATATATTATGCAAAAATTATAATTATACAGACAATGCTAAAAAATTAAAACTATTTCCAACCACACTAAAAGACTCAGCATTAATATGGTTCATGAGTTTAGGGGAACATAGTGTTGTGTCCTGGGATGACATGAAGGAAAATTTTCTCCAGAAGTATCATGATTATTATATACCCAAAGATTCTAGTAATGACATATTCAAAATGCAACAATCCGAGGAAGAAATCCTAGAGGATTACTTGGAAAGGTTCCTCTATAAATGCCAAAAGACCAAATGATTTTCCCTTGACATAACCACAATTAGGACCATTTTTTCTGAAAGGTGTAAGGGATGAATGCATGGAAGTACTAAACCTCATGAGCTCTGGGGATGTATACCAAAAACCATTTGTTGATATTGCCGAGTATTGTAAAAATTACTCCTGTAGTCAAGCTAAAACTGGAAAAAGTTTAAGAGACCTTGTAACCATAATTTCCAAACCTGCCATAGGAGGTGTCACGAGAATGGAACTGGGAAATATGCTAGAGAATTTCAAAACAAATATCCTAAACACAATCAACACCCAGTTGGATACCCTCAAAATCAAAAGGAAACAAGAGGAAGAAAATGTTTCTTTGGAAATTTTCTGTCCTCGGTGTAGGGAGAGCCATCCTGAGAAGGAGTTCCCTATCAATGTCATAGAAGTTTGTATAATTTGTATGGAGGAACATCCTACTGAGAGGTGTCCTTCACTACATTGAATTCAATATATATATATAAGGGAGGAGTGTAACCTGAAGACACATCATATTCCCCTAGGAGGCTATGGAGGCAAAAAAACCCTAACATGTTCCCAGATACCTCCATGTAACATCCACAATAGTAATGGGTCCCTCCAATGCCTTATTCACAATGGAAACCTCAACAACCCCAAGGCCATCCTTGGAAACATGGATGGAGGGGAAATACCTATGCAAATGTCCCTCTGGAACCATTACATACACCCTCTTATCCTACATACCCACTGTACCCTTCTAACATCTCTCATCTTTTTCCAGGATTTAGTCCACCCTCACTATCCCCACCTCCTCAACTACAAAAAAAACTTACATTTCCTATGAATCCGAACCACCAACAAATCCAAACCCTTGTCGTCCTACCCAAATTCTTGCATATCCTATTCCAAACCCTAATAATAGACCTACTCAACCTGTACAAAATATTGAATTGTAGACCTTCCCAACTTATGTAATTACCTTGGATGCATTAAATAGAATTCAATTAAGATCTGGGAGGGTCTTAAATAAAAAAATCCCTATAGTGTGTTATACTATGTTTTCATTGATGTCAAAGGGTTTATGTCAAGTATTTTCATAGTGATGTGTTTGTATCATTGATATATTGATTATTGGTTATATGGTCATTGATGTAATTGTTTTCAAAGGGTTGATGTCAAGTGGTGTCATAATGATGCGTTGATATTAAAGGGAATTGTATCATTGATGTCATGTCATGTTTGATAGGAATAACCAAATGGATAAACTCCAAAGTGGTCCCCTTATGGTGAAATCCATCACGGGAAGATGATCTTGGATAAAGTTCTCAAAGTGGTCCCCTCATGGTGAAAGACCTCATGGGAAGATGCTTTGTGAAGTCCAAATTGTAAGGTGGTTGAGTATCCTATCAATTTGGTTAGGGAACCCACGTTTTATTGAATAATAATGTAATTAATATCAATGAATTTTCAGGAGAAACTATTCCATATAGATAATATATGTCATTCCATTTCCGGTGATATGTGGAACGTCACATAACTCCTCATAATTAGAGAGTTATGGTCAAGTGAAGTTGGAGAACCCTCATGAGTTGTCTAGAAGCCCCTAGAAGGTCAAAGAAGTCAAATTATTCTAGAATCTCCTAGAAGAAGTTGACCAATAAAAGTGGTTAGTCATGGGTTAAGTGGTTGCAACAAGAAAATGATTAAAAGTAAATTAGTTTCAACTAGAACTGGAGAGTTTACTATTTGTGGAAAAAGTGGTTAAGTGGAAAAAGTGGCTAAGTGGACAAAGTGGTTAAGTGGATACTTCTAGAGGAAGCTACTTGGAGAGTATAAATAAGAGAGCAAGGGTCTCCCTCTAGTAATCAATTGAGAATATTGAATATCTACAATTGACTAAGGAAACCAAAGGATATATAAGGATAATGTCATTTGGAAGGTGAAGTAAAGAAGGACTAAATTCAAGGGAGGATAAAGTTTTTTGATGATTCTTTCTAAGGTATGTTATTTATAGGTCATATCACCATTTGTGAAATAACTGTTTTTCTAGACTGATTCCTATAGAAAAATATGGAGGTTGTTGATACAACATATCCAAATAACTGTGATAAAAATTTCAGATTTTGGGTCGTTTTAGTTTGGGAGTTACACTCTGTGGAAGATAGGGTTTGTGGCTAGTCTGGAAACTAGTCTAAAACATGTGTTCGAGGTAAAACCGTCATAAATTATTCATCACAGATCCAAATTCCATGAAACCAAAGGGATTGGTTATATTAAATTCTTTAGTATGTTGTGCACCATTTTAATATCCATACAACAAATATTCCACGTGTGGCATGCTCTACAAATTCTCTCTCTAGCATAAGCCAAAATTCAGCAAGGTATGCCATTTTTGCTATAAATCCTTTTTTGGGAGGTTCCAAGTAGTGAAACCAAGAGGAATTGTAGAAAAGACACTGAAGAACATCGTGTACCATTTTCATACATTTATGCATTATAGGTACATATTTATGATTGTTGCAAGTTAGGGTTGTTGACTAATCCAAAATTAGTCATGTGAGACTAAAGTAAAGTTTGATGAAAATGCTAGTCTCTTGTTGTTGAAGTTAAGGAAGATATGCAGGTCTATGATCACATACACCATGTATGTTATAGAGTTATATGTATGTTTACATTCATGTTTTGATGGTTACATTTGGTCATGACATGGTTGTTGATGATTACAACTTCGTGATACATCCTCCATGACACATTCTCCTCTGAGACTGAGTTGAGTTGACCTGTGAGAGAGCCAATGTATTGGGTGTGCCCATGAGATGGGTGTGTCATTCCTCTCTGAAATGAGATGAAATGATGTGTTCCCCTGTGTGGGGTGAGGATTCCCATGTGATGGGTGTATAGTTCTCCTTTGTGTGAGAGATGAGACGATGTGGTACTCCAGATGATTCTGTTGAGTATGACGTCCCTGTGGCTAAGCACATGTGAATGTGTCCCTAGTGGCCAAGCACTAGTGGACGTGTGGATCCCTTTCTATATTGTATAAGTGTAAGATTTTCTTATAACCCTAATTGTGATGTAAAGGGTACAAGTCGGCCCCACCATATGTGAAAGATAATTAAGGTTTATTGTAATAATTAATTATTTTCTGAGTTATTGAGGTCGGCCCTGTTGTACCAATAAACACCACTTTTGTTGTGTCCAGTCTAGTATAACTAAAGGTGATTTCCCCATTGAGGAAATACACAAGTCACTTGTCACCTAGAAATTTCAGCAAGTACATCTTCTAGGGCTGAAGTGCACACCTCTCTTGGGTGCAAGTTTCAAGGTAGTAGAGCACCCTCTTGTGTGAATTAGGGTTTCATGGTTGAAGGATATTATCTTGACAATATATCAAAGAATTGATGGGTTTTTATCCCTTGTTGAGAAGGGTTTTCCCATGATATTTCTTGTGTTCTTGTGCATGTTTATTCTTCTTATGATCTTGGTTATTGCAGCACTTGTAAATTGTGTAGTTGCATTTGTTTATGGTTCAAGCACATGCTAAATGAAATAAATCTCATGCTTGAACCTAGCATAATGAAAATTCAACATGGTATCAAAGCATAGGCCTTGAAGAATCCATTGCACAAGATTCTAGCAACCGTCCTCTCTCTTCTGTAGAACTGCACAACCCTCCTAGGGTTTCCAGAAATCCATACGACCCTCTCTTTTTTGGGTGTTCCAGCACTTAATATTGAAATTCTTGGACTAAACATTGCATAGGGGTGTACAAAATCCCTTAGTGCACCTCCAACAACTCTCATATTGTAATTATGAAAATTTTGGATTTTTGGCCCTAGGGTTTCTAGGGTTCCACAATTTTCTGCAGAAATTTCAGTTTTAGGGTTTCTACAACCCATTCAAGAAGTTCTACAAATCACCAGTATTCCTGTGAATCTCTTAAGGCTTATTGTTGGCAATCATAATTCCACCGAAACCTAAGCTTGCTAGCCTAGCCTAGCCGTTAGGTTTCTTAGCCTAGTTGCTAAGGGTTTGTGAAAGAATCTGCAAACCATGAAGAACAAAACTCTGTTGGAAGATAGGCTTGAGGAATCAAGCAAATTCAACCTACATGAAAAATATTGGATGACAGATCTAGAGCCACATCATAGAGATGAAGACATCAAATATGAATCCTTCCTCTTCATATCAACACTCTCAGGTATGCACTTGTATACATTATTTGTATCATTGTCATGAGGGTACTTGCAGGAGGAAGGAACCTTTGTTGGAATCGTGGATCCAAAGGGATCTCAGTGCATTCATAGGAAAAACACACTGGAAGTGAAAACTCCATGTTTGATTTTTTTAATTATCATGCCTCTAACCTACATTTCTAAGTTTTCTACATTACAAGTAGGAATTGTAGCTGTGACAACAATCCTTAAATTGTTTTGATTCTAGATATGTACTCATTATTCTCCTCTAGGAGATATTCTTTTCTTGTTTCTTTCTGTTTGTTTTCTTGTTCCAGTCAGGTTAACAACAAAGGAATATGTTTATCCTTCATACTTTAGAGGGAGTCACTTGACACAGAGGGAGTCAAAACTATTTGAGAAGGAGGAAGGACAAATCCATCATTGAAGCAACCAAAGAAATGATACATGATGAACATCTACCTATGATTTTATGGGAAGAAGCATCCATGACAACAATATATGGTCAGAACAAGATTCCTCACCAGATTTTGAAGAACATGAATCCCGAAGAAGACTTCATCGGAGTGAAGCCCGAGGTAGGACACTTTAGGATATTTGGGTGTCCAATATATCTTCATGTACCCAAAGAAAAGAGATCCAAGCTAGAACCATCAGGAAGAAAGGGTACATTTGTGGGATACAATGAATCTTCAAAGGCTTACTGAATCTACATCCCTGGTGAGAGACAGATTGAGGTAAGAAGAGATGTCATCTTTGAAGAAGAGATAGCCTTTCGAAGATCCAGAGAATATCATATGGAGATTGATAGTTAGACAACGCCTTCTCCCCTTCAGCAGTTCATAGGGAGACAACCATTGTTCCAGTTGATCTGGTTTCTCCTGTTGATGTTCCCAGAGACATTGTAGTAGGCTATAAAATACCTGCCTAGGATCGAAAAACTATGTAGGAGGTAGAGGGACATGCAACTCCTCAAGGAACATTTCGAGAGAAAGATACCAAAGAGATTTTCAAGATGTTTTTTCAGCCATGGGCCACATCATTGATATTGAGCCTTCTTGTCATGGAGAAGCGATAGGTCAGCATGTATGGCAAGATTCCATGGAAGAAGAGTATCAGTCCATCTTGAAGAATGATGTGTGGGATATTGTTCCAAGACCAGAAGGGAAGTCTGTAGTAACTTTCAAGTGGATATATAAAATCAAGCATGCAACTATTGGAAGTGTCGAGAAATACAAAGTGAGATTTGTAGCCAGAGGATTCTCACAGGTGGAGGGAATTGATTATGATGAGACATTTTCTCTAGTAGCCTGATACACCTCCATCCGTACTATTATTTCTCTAGCTGAATCCATGGGTTGGAAACTACATCAGATGGATGTAAAGACAATATTTCTTAATGGTGAGATTGAGAAAGAAGTTTACATTGAGCATCTAGAAGGATTCGTGATACACGATGAGAAATCTCATGTGTGCAGGTTGAAGAAAACCCTGTATGGACTAAAGCAAGAACCTCATGCTTGGTATGAGAAGATGGATGGATTATTGATAAGTTTGGGCTTCAAAAAAAGTGTTGCTGATCCAAACCTATATTATCACATTGTTGGTAATGAGTTCCTGATCTTGGTCCTTTATGTGGATGACTTATTCCTCACCGGTTCAGAAAGTCTTTTTTCTGAATGCAAACGAGCATTGAATTTTGAATTCAATATGAAGGACCTGGGTATGATGAACTACTTCTTGGGACTAGAAGTATGGCAGAGGACTAATGAGATTTTCCCGAGTCAAGGAAAATATACAGTGGAGATATAGAATATGTTCGGTATGACAGACTGCAAATCCATGCCTACACCGATGGTGATGGATTTGAAGAAAATGAACGATGCTTCTACTAATTCAGGAGATATTGATCCATATTTATACCGAAAACTGATTGGATCATTGATGTATTTAGTTAACACCAGATCCGATCTATGCTATGCAGTGAATGTACTTAGTCAGTTCATGAGTGAGCCGAGACAGACTCACTAGATAACAACAAAACATGTATTGATATATCTACGAGGCACGGTTGGATATGGCCTAAGATATGCCTCTAGTGTAGACATGAGTTTGCAGGGATATGCCGATGCATATTGGGCATGGAGTGCAGTGGAATGGAGGAGAACATCCAGTTGTTGTTTTAACTTGGGGTCTGCCATGATTTCTTGGTGCAGTAGAAAATAAAGCTCTGTGGCCTTGAGTACTGTAGAATCAGAGTATATAGAATTGAGTGTGGAAGTCCGTGAAGAAGTGTGGCTTCACAAGCTCCTGATAGATTTATTTGATCATGAGATGGATCCTACCATTATTCATTGTGATAACTAGAGCTGTGTGAAGCTCTCTGAGAATCCTGTGTTTCACGATGAATCAAAACACATTGAGATAAAATATCATTATATCATAGGCATGGTGCAGAGGAAAGCAGTACACGTGCAATACCTTCCTTCACATGAGCATATTGCATATATCTTCACCAAACCACTTGCCAAGACAAAGTTCGAGTACTTCTGTGAGACACTTGGCTTGGTGGAGAATGCCTCCCTAGATGAGAGGGAGTGTTGATGATTACATCTTCATGAGACATCCTCCAGGACACATTCTCCTCTGATATTGAGTTGAGTGGACTTGTGAGAGAGCCCAAGTGTTGGGTGTGCCCATGAGATGGGTCTGTCGTTCCTCTCTGGACTGAGATGAAATGATGTGTGCCCCTATGTGGGGTGAGGATGCCCATGTTATGGGTCTATCATTCTCCTCTGTATGAGAGACGAGACGATGTGGTACTCTAGATGATTCTGTTGAGTATGACGTCCCTTTGGCTGAGCACAGGTGAATGTGTCCCTTGTGGCTGAGCACAAGTGGACATGTGGATCCCTTGCTATATTTTCTAAGTGTAATATTTTCTTGTAACCCTAATTGTGATGTAAAGGGCACAAGTCGGACCCACCATATGTGAAAGATAATTAAGGTTTATTGTAAAAATTAATTATTTTATGAGTTATTGAGGTCGACCCTATTGTGCCAATAGACACCACTTTTGATGTGTCCAGTCTAGTATAAATAAAGGTGATTTCCCTGTTGAGGAAATACACAAGTGACTTGTCATTTGGAAATTTCAGAAAGTAAATCTTCTAGGGCTGAATTGCACACCTCTCTTGGGCACAAGTTTCAAGGTAGTAGAGCACCCTCTTGTGTCCATTAGGGTTTCATGGTTGGAGGATATTATCTTCAGAATATAACAAAGGATTGCTGGGTTTTTATCCCTTGTTGAGAAGGGTTTTCCTAGGACATTTATTGTGTTCTTGTGCATGGTTATTCTTCTTGTGATCTTGGTTATTGCAACACTTGTAAATTGTGTAGCTGCATTTTCTTATGGTTCAGGCACATGCTAAATGAAATAAACCTCATGCTTGAACTTAGCATAGTGAAAATTCAACAATGGTACATGCTTAAGGCTACATAACAGTGAGGTTTGACACATGGTCTTGTGTAAGGGTTTATAGTATTTAGTTTATGGAGAGTATGGTGTATTGCTAGAGGTATCTTGTTGGTTAACTTGGTGATATTGTGCATATGGTTGAGAGTTGAATTGATGATTGATATTTATGAGTAGATCAGATTTGGATGATGAGATTGATGAGATAGGTTGAGGTGACAGGTTGTTGTGAGAGGTTGTGTTGTGCATACTTTGATGCACTTGTCTTGGTATATACTGTTGGTACAGTTTGACATATTTATTTTTGTCTACAAGATCGGTCTTGTACTTAAGGATTGGATTCGTCTTCTCAGTTGGTGCTGATATTTGCAGGCTAGGTATTGCATTAAGTGTTGGTGCTCTCTTTGAGTTGGTGCTGATAAACCCCAATGTTATAGCCCTAAAATTCCCTATCCATGCATACATGGCCTTGGCACTCTTACTTGCTTTTTTTTCCAAAGCACTGCCGAGAAGCTCTTCTTAAAAAACCATTATTTAGAAAATGTACACACCTTGCACCATTACAACCCACGTACATATGCCTACTGCACCACTACAACCCACGTACATATGCTTGCTGCACACTAAACAACCCACGTATGCTTGCAAAAGTTGCAAAAATTAAAAAGTTGTAAGGGTTTCGGTGAAATTCACGGGCTATTGGAGGTTTCCAAACCAATTCACCTGTTATAGCCCGTCACCCAATTGAATAACCATCCTTTTTTCATATAAAAGGAGGTGTTGGGGTCTCATTTCACATCCAAGCATAAGAATAGTGAAACTCTATCCAATTTCACTTCCCCTCCTTGCCCAAGATTTTGCTACCTTTTGTGAGATATTTCCTCAACATTCCCTCTTCAACCCCTTCTCCTTCCATTCAATCCATTCCATTCCCTTGAGGTGATCAAAATATTGAGAGAAGAGGCCTATTGAAGGTGCACTTGGAACATTGTAAAGAGGATCTCGGACCAGGTTCACGGAATGGTGGCTGATACAGATTGTAAGTTTCAGTCTTTGTTTGATGAATAAAATAATCTCTTTTCCTTGTCCCAAATGATGATGTTTTGTGTATTTTCATTGATTTATACTTAGAATTTGATATCTAATCCTAACTCATGAATATAATAGCATGCTTGTAGTCCTTGTTTTCCTAGTTTTTGATGCATATAAACCTTGGGAGGAGATGTGTAGTTGTTGGAACTACAGATCTTGAGGAGATCATCACTAGACGTGGGATAAAAGGTACAATTACCTATATTCTCTCTTCTTTCTTTCTTTTCATTTATTTTGGTATATTTGGGGTAGAGTAGAAAATAGATTGAATTTTAGACGATCATTCACTCTATCTACATCTTAAACCTTGGTGTATTTAAAGGGGGATTTTTCACGCTAGAATAATTGGCGACCATACTGAGGATCTCTCTAGGGTTTTTTAGGGGATTTTGGGTTGATTGATTGGTTTTTGTTTTCCTTTCGAGTTTCAGTCAAGTTTGTTGAGTCTGTAAAGGGGTTCTGGTCACCTCCAAGGTCCATACCAGTTGTCCCTACCCTGCAAGTTTGCCTTGTCCTTTTATTTTTTAAAAGACTGAAAGGTGTACACACCTTGTTTTGGGTCAGCCCGTGTGCATACGCGCTCTGCTCAGTAAAAAACCTGCATACATACGTAGGTTGTTGATGCAACAACCCACGTATTTGTTTCATGAATTGTTTTTGAAAAAGAGTGAGTTTTCCTCTTTCCTGATTGAAGTTCACACTTTTCAGGGATTTCTTGAATCAGCTAGAGTCTCTGTTTGTGGCCATAGCTTGGGTATAGGTTCCAGTTTACTTGTTTCCTTAGTTTTCTTGTGTTTTCCTTAAAATATTTTAAGCAAGTTGTTGAGTCTTAGATCTGCCTTCTTGGATGAATCCCCATGATCTGCAGTGGGCTGAAGGTCTTTATCGGTCTTGTTTCAGTTTTCTTTTTATCCTTTTTTACTTGCTTTGAAAAAAGAAAAATTTTGCTTCGGTTTTCCTCTTTAAAGTGGTTAAAAAAAAAACAATAATTCCATTTTCTTGCATTTCAGTTTGGCAGAGTTGTTAAAGTTGTTATTTGAAAAAAGGAAAAAGAGTCTTTATTTTCAAGTTCTTATTGATTTCTTGAAACATAAGTAGTTTGTAGTCAAGTGAAAGAAATTTTTAGGATTTATTTATAAGATCTTGAAATATCATTTAGAAAATTTGACTTTACAAAGAGTTAGTTACAATCTTTGCTTTTCAATTCGAAGTAATTTTTCTTTCAAGTGTTTTAATTCTCTCCTCCTTATTCATCTCTTTATAACACCATTAGTTTCACTACCATACCTTGTGAGTAAATCAAGCCTTAAAAAATAACGCCTAATCTAAAATACATTAGAATTTTCTGTTTGTAGGGTTCACAAATTAGTTTAGGGTTTTAGGGCCTTGAATTAGGTTTGGAGAGGAAACTCTTCAAGGCCACCTTAAATCAAACATTAGAGTCTGATTTAGGGAGTTCTTTAAGTCCAGTGTCGTAAGAGTTAGCCGGGACCCCCCTCTAACATAGGAGATAAACACGAGGTCGCGTGAGGAAAGGAAACGGAGATAACCCCTCCAAAGCTGGAGTGAATGTAGTGGGGATTGTATATTGAGGGTCTTTCTTGGGAAAAATACCGACTGCATTTTCCTACGAAGCTTCATGGACCTTGAATACATTCGAGATGCTCTGTTGTCTTCCAGACCATTCTCTTTCGATACCCTTGAAGGGATTTAGACTTGTTATCTTGCTCATTATGATCTTCCTGACTGTCAAGCCTTACTGTGTCATTTGATCATTTCACAAAGTGGAAGATCAACATCTCTGCCGATCGCGAAGGATTCATGGCCTTTCACCGGTTACATTGAAGCCACCTTTGAGACCTTTGAGGTGAAGACTTGACCAAGAAGGTTCATTCGAAGTGACTGGGCCGCAGGAAACTATGCCCGAGCCTGCTTCACAAGGACACTTTCTGAATCAAGAGGAACCTACCATTTCTTAACTTGAGGCAGAGGCTCTCAGGCCAGCTAACCCTTCAATTACTAAATTGTCGGTGCCGATATTCATTTAGATTGTCCCTCCTGAGGTGATACCTTCTAAGTGCTATCTATTCCTACAAGAAGCAATGGAAGAGAATGATGCTACTTCGTATGGGAGTCCTCATACTCCTGTTACAACTACTACTACCTCCTCTCCCACCTTCTCCAGTCAGGACCATAGTGGTCTCGACTCCCTCAACTTTGGGCAATGGTCTGATACCGTTATCGAAAAAGACCACTATCTCGTTTACTCAGAGTGCGACGATCCCTCCCTTTTCATATGGGATGCCCAACTTTGATTCAAACTCATTTCTTACTTATTATACCATACAAACCATGGGTCTGGGGGTAGGGAGCTCAAACACTCCCATGCAATTTTCAACTGGGGTCTCTTTTGCCCCTTTCAATGCTATACCTTATGGTGGGGATCATATACCTCCTCCATCCCCTTTTCTCGATGGTGCTATTCAACAACCAATTGGGCCAAACGCTAATTATAGCTTGTTTGGTGGAGGAAGTTTAAGAACTTCATCTTATACAATGCCGATGAGATCTATGTTGTTCTCTTTGTTCGACATGTTTGGGAACAATTATTTTTCTTCAGCTGCTGTCTCGGCTGGGGGCAACCCTAGTTTTGGTCAACAAAAACTGGTGCAGGGTACTATTCCTTCACAGGGAGCGACGACTGGAGTTTTCTCCACACAGGGTCTTTGGAATCCTTAGAAGGGATCAATTACCTCACAAAGGATGTCGGTAGGGGGAAACCCATTCCATACTCAATGGAACCTTGGGCAGGGCTCCATACCCATGCCCGTTGGATTAGTTTGGGGCATCCCCTTCCAAGGTCCTTAGAACATAATGCAGGGAGAAATCCTCGCACAAGCTATATCATCCGATTTCGGGAGTCAACTGATGATACCCCAACATACGTAGTTTCCCTATGCTGGTCAAGGCCATGGTTTTTACCAAAACCCTGGACAACAATCCAACTTTTCCTGACAACCTGGTGTTAATCAAACTCCAAAACCCTCTTTTCCTGTAAATAGTTCACAACTGAAACTACCGTTTCTGGAATCTCTACATCTTCCAGACTTGTTGAGATTACTGAACGACCCAATTTGTCACGATCTGCGTTGGCCCCCCATGCCAAATAAGTTTCCCTCAGATATTCCAAAATTTGAAGGCAATTTTGGTGAAGATCCAGGTAATCATGTGACGACTTTTCATTTATGGTGCCCATCAAAATCGCTGAGGGATGACTCTGTCCAGTTGTGCCTTTTTCAACACACTCTTATAGGGGGTGCGTTGAATCATATATTAAGATCGACCGCTCGAGGTACTCTTACTTCAATAAATCGACAATGGTATTTTTGAACCATTTCCAGTTACATGTGAGATAGGATGTTGGCACCGAATTGGTGCCCAACTTTGAGAAAACTAAGGCCGACCACATCTCTGATCATATACGAGAATGGAGGTGTAGAAAGAGATTAATTAAGGTCAAGTTCCCTCCTTCTTTCTTGATGGAGTAGTTCTTGAAGTATTTGGTTCCCTGCATATCGAAGGACGTAGCGAATTCCAAAATGTTTTTAGAGGAGGAGGCGATTATGAGAGTGCAACAGCTTGAACTGATCTACTCTCAGTACGACATGCTCTACAATATTTTTCTAGATGCACCATGGTTTACTTTCGATAAGGCCAAAAAAAAGTATGGACCCCATGCTGACGGTATTATGGGCTCAACACAAGGAAAGTCCACAGACTCCTTGACGAATTAGTTGCAACAATTATCGATAAAATAGACTGTGGCCAACCAAACTTGGAGTTCGGATGTTCCCCCTACCTAGACGTCGAACGTACATAGTGTGCAGTCAATGGATCCCAAGGCCAACTAGCAGCCCGAGGGAAAGAAGAAACAATGAAATAAGAAGGGTAAAGGGGATAAAATGGATACTAATAATGATAGCAGGGGAAAAACAGAGAAGAAGAAGAAGTCAAAGTATCCATGTAATATTTGCATGGAAGACCACCTGACTCATCTGTGCCCTCGACTTGCAGAGGCCCAGAAGCTATTAGTGCAGAAACAACCTGTTGTGCTGACGAACCATTTTCCACCAGGGAAAAATATGGCTCAGGCTTCCACATCCATGAGCACGACAGGGGGAAGTCAGGGATCCCCCGCGCCTACTAATAATAACCCGACCATGAATATTTACATGATGAATGTCAAAGATTAATATAGTGACCAGGGCTCGAGACTACAAAATGCCAGAAGCTGTCGAGAAGGGAAAGGAAGCCACTGATCCATTGAATCCTGTCCAAATTGAGAAGGCGACGGGTGAAATGATTATTCGCATCCCAAAATGTGTGTTTAATAAGGATTCTCATAATCCAAACATAAGGGCCGCCAAAAAATACTCTGTTGTAAAAGATTTGGCATAGACCCCTTGTGCGATGTCTTCTTTGGAAGTCCTCCAGAGTTGCCCCTCGCAGAGAAAATATCTGTTTTCCGCCTTGGGATTGGTGAGACTTGTAACTCGAGAGAGATCGTTTTTGATCTAACCAACTTAAAACCCAGTATTCCTTACCATGTTTCTTTTCAGATAGTAGTGGCTTACACCAAAAAATATTTTATGAAAAACATTTTCCGTACAGTGGTCGATGAGGATGCCTCGAATTGCATGATGTCATTGGCATGTTGGAAGGCCATTGACCAGCCTGGGTTGTCTCCGCCGCCTACGTTTCTTATGACGTTTGACAGTCGGTCATTTAGACCACATGAAATTATTCCTTCCTTCCCCGTGCAATTGGGAGGTAAAACTATGTGTGTCGAAGTTGAAGTGGTCGATGCACCTCTCGACTACAACCTATTGTTAAGAAGGAGTTGGACTTATGTGATGCATGGTTGCTATGGTTTTTCGGGTCTTTTTTTTTCCACATGAGGGCCGAATTTTCACCATTGGCCAATTGTCCTTATCCCATCCTGAACCTTCATCGGGGGCTTCCACAGTCCTGATGATTGATAGTCCGCAACCTATCACTTTCAACTTAGGTGATGGTTTGTTTCCGTCATTGATGGGAACTATTGATTACCCGCTGCCTTCGGGTGATGCAACTATTATATCGGTTGTTCCTAACCAGCCGAGGGCTAAAATGTTACAAGTGTCATAATTTTGAATGAGCTACTTTAATGATCCGTGGAATTTACCTTCCCCATTGGCCTTGATGGAAGGGACAGGGAGTCCTAGCATGGGCATGACTTTATCTGCGATTGAGGTTGCGTACAACATTATCTAGTAGAATTTGACCAACCCCGATCCATCTGCCCCACAAGAGTTAGATCCAGTTCTCGAGCCTATTTGGGCTCAGGGTTCTCTTGCCACTCAATATCCTTTAGACTTGGTCTTTCCCTCTGATGAGGCGATTATTGAGGCAATGACCGGTCCCGACAGACCTTGGGATGATCTACATCATAGATCTTACTTCCTTCCCGAGTTAAGGAGAATAGAGGTGAGAGCATTTGTTTTGACCGTGAATGGAGATAATCCTTGTCCTATAAATCCTATGGCTACGCATGGAGTTTATGCCGAGGGTGACATGGAAAGAATTGCTACAACGATTCCAATCAATATCTCCAAAACCCTTGGTGTTGTGGAGAATGTTTTTGTCGGAGCAGATTTCTCCCCTAAAGAGATTCAAACTTGCACTGAGTTATTCAAGGAATTTTGTGACGTTTTTTCCTAGTATTATGAGGAAATTCCAGGCATTGACCCATGAATTATAGAGCATGAAATTACAACTTATCCTGATGCCAAGCCAGTACGACATAAGCTTCTTCCGATAAATCCTCGAAAAGTGGCAACAATCAAGGCAAAAGTAGAAAAACTGCTCAAAGTCAGTTTTATCTAACCTGTACAGTTGACAGAATGGGTGTCAAACTCGGTTCCAGTTAACAAAAAACAGGGCATGATTCACGTGTGTATGGACTTCTTTGATTTGAATAAGGCCTTTCCGAAAGATAATTTTCCTACATCGCTCATCGATCATATTGTCGATGAATTCACAGGCTGCGAGGTATTTTCATTCATGGATGGTTTCTCGGGATACAATCAGATCCAAATCAAACCCGAGGACCAACATAAAACAACTTTTATTTATCCGTGGGGGACATTCGCGTATCGAAAGATGCCTTTTGGCCTGAAAAATGTTAGAGCCATCTTTCAGTGGGCAATGTTGTTTGCGTTTCACAACCTTAGACATATAGTTGAGGCGTATCTTGATGATCTAGCTTCATGCTCTCGCAAGAGATTTGATCATCCCGCCCATCTTCGACTAATATTTGAACGATGCCGCTACTATCAGATTCGCTTGAATCCTAACAAGGGTAGTTATTTCATGATGTCAGGTCATCTTTTAGGTTTTATTGTATTGACAATAGGGATCATGGTCGATCCTCTCAAGGTTGAGGTGATAGTTCAATTTCCTCCCCTGTGCATGATACCCCATCTTCAGATCTTATAGGGGAAAGTGAATTTTCTTCGGGATTTTGTCACGAATCACACTGAGATCACTAAAGGGTTTATGCATCTCTTGAAAAATGGGTCCCATTATATTAGGATGAAGCTTCTCAGTGCTCCTTTGAAGCATTGAAATGTGCCCCAACATCTTCCTCTCTGCATCGACCACTTGATTATAACATAGATTTCTTGTTGTATTTGGTTGCTGCGGAGTCGACCATCGACATGGTATTGGTTCAAGAGGATGATATACTTGAGGAGAAATTATACATTACCTTAGACGAGGCTTGGTTGGGCCAAAACTCAACTATTCTCACATTGAGAAACTTTCTTTGGCATTTGTTCATGCTGTCCAACAATTCTGTCACTATATTTTTCTTCACAAGACCACTGTCATTGCCATCGTGAACCCTTCCCAATACGTGTTAACATGACGGGTCATTAGTAGAAAAATTAGTAGATGGATAGTCTTCTTACATGAGTTTCACTTGGATTTTGTTTTTGCGAAATGCAAAAAGTCATTGGCATTTGCCGAACTCATTTCAGAACTTCCAGTAGAGTGTAGTGATATCATGCTAGAAGAGTCGCCTATTAAGGGAGACATTTTTCTAATTGCATATTCAGACCCCTGGTATGGAGATACAATGGTCTATCTTTATACTTTGAAGTGCCCCATTTCTACTTCCTGTGATGAGCGTCGACGAATTCAACATCAGGCACAAAACTATCTTATCCTCGATGACACTTTGTATTGTCGAGGCATAGATTGCATTCTTCGTCGATGCCTTATCCATGAAGAAGGAGAGCTCATTTTGAACGACTGTCACACTGGAGCACATGGATTTCATTTTTCTAGGTTGGAAATAACCCAAAATATTCTACGTGCAGGTTACTTCTGGCCCTTGTTAATCAAGGATTGTGTTGAGGTGGTCAAGAAGTGCCACCCGTGCTAGATCTTTTGTTAGAAGATGCAGGCACATCTTGCTCCTATGTTTCCTATAATTGTTGTTGGTCCTTTCACCAAGTGGGGGATTTAATTTAATACATGCCACCCGGTCTCAGCCAGGGGACATCATTACATCATCGTAGTAGTAGACTACTTCATAAAGTGGGTCAAAGATATGCCAAAGTTTAGTAATGATGGAGAAACTGCGGCTCTTTTCATCTTTAATTAGATAGTAGCAAGGTTCAGTATCCCAAAGGAGATTGTCACTGACCATGGAATTCACTTCCAAAACAAAATTATGACCGATTTAATGTCAAATCTCAAGTTCATGAAAGAAAATTCGCCACCATATTACCCGCAAGCGAATGGCCAATTTGAAGCTGTGAATAAGTCTCTCAAGACTATTCTTCAGCGAACGATCAATTCTGCCAAGTCAAATTGGCATTTTATGTTGTACTCAACGTTGTGGGCCTATCGAACGTCTGTGAAGATTGCCACCGTTTTTTCACCTTTTCAACTCGTATACGCATTGGAAGCAGTCTTACCTATTGAGTGTAATATTCCTTCTTTAAAGTTGGTAGTGGAATTACTTCTGGACACTTCACTGCTTGAGGAACTCCTACTATATCTCGAGCAACTTGATGAGAAACGTTGTGATGCAACCTCAACCAATGAGGCTCATAAGAAATGAGTCAAGTGTCAGTACGATCGATCCGTCTATCCTCATATTTTATCTGAAGGCGATCTTGTCCTATTTTATGATCAAGACAAAGATCCTCTGGGGATAGGCAAGTTCAAACCCATGTGGTTCAGACCGTTCATTGTGAAAAAGGTCTTGAAGAAGGGAGCTGATCGTCTGGTTTATTTTGAAGGAAATTCCTTGGCGGTGCCTAGAAATGGGCTCTACCTCAAGAAGTACTACTCTTAGGTTGGTCACCTGGGTGACTTCTTGTACATATGTATAGCTTCTTATACATTTTTTGTCTTCTTTGTTTTGTGGATTTGTAGTTATTTATGTCTTCTTTTTCATTGTGGCAAATGTCAAGTGAATCAGAGGTGTATTTTGGGTTCACGAATGGTGCTAGATGACACACTCGGAGGATTTCTTCCGCATCTTGGGTGATTTTCACACCTGGAGGACAATTTCTATCTTCCATAGGTATTTGTCTAGGCGATGCTACAAACAATGTTGCCGAATACAGTGCAATGATAGAATTACTTCGTGATGCTTTGTCACATGGTATTTCTCACCTCCGGGTCTACCTATATGCTCAGCTGGTTGTGTCCTAGTTAAATGTGGTTTACCGCATTTATGATCCCACTCTGCACCGACGATTCCTTAGGGTACGTCTCTTAGAATGTTCTTTCGATTACATTATGTATATCCATGTTACTAGGAGATTTAATCATCTAAAAAATACTCTATCTAATCAAATATTAGATTGGCATATTGCAAACATATAAAATAAAAGCACACACATACACATGTAAATACATTTGTAAAAAATGTCATCCATAAGACAAAAAAAATGTATATATATCCAAAAAGTGTCATGAGTACATAGGTGGTTGCGAACTCCTCAAAAAGTGTTCAGTATACATCGTTGGGATTATTCCCTCAAAAAATACATATACAAAAAGTGCCCTCAACACATCAATGGTCTATACTATCTAAGAACAAGGCCTATTGGCCTTGCCATAATGTACAACGATGTTGGCCACATGCTGGAATAGCTAGACCCAAGTCCGAGACACCCCTACTACATGAGGTTGCATAGAAGGTGGGATATCCTCGATCTCAGTGATAGGTACAGTACTAGTGAGTGCAGTGAGGTTACGCTCCACTCATCTCAGAACTCTGTCAGCCTCTCTCGCTAGGGGTCTCCTTGCATCTGCTGGTCCTCCGACTGCTCTATCACCTTTTTTAGGCCTTGGAGATTACTCATGAAAAAGGAACCCCCATGGAGTCCATATTTAAGCTCTTTTCAGGCTCCCTAAAATTGAAAAGATCACCTAGTGACCTTGTTCCTTCATACTCGTTAAATTGGTCTAGAAGAACATCTATTGGCATGAGTTTAACCCTTTTTCCAGTCTGTAGATTATAATGAAAAAAGGTACGCCTCAGGAGATTCGTCTCGCCGGGATATTTATCCTCAATAACTTTTATACTTTTTTGGGCTAAGGAGACTAAACTCATAAAAAGGATGTGAGTCCATAGTTAAGCTTTTTTTTGTCTCTTTAAAATTGAAAAGATTGCTGAGTGATCTTGTCTTTGTCACACTTGTTAAAATGGTTTTTAATAGACATCTTTTCGGTGCAATTTTAACCCTTTTTCGAATCGACTAGACTATCTCCAAAAAAGGTACTCCCTGGAGTCTTCTTTTACGTTTTTTTAGACTCTATAAATGTGAAAAAACTACCGAGCTTACCTTCTCCGGGATCGTAAAAATTACATAGAATGGGTCTCATAATGTCTTTCTTGATCGCATTTACAGGTCTCATCTTTGTGTCTTTTTCCTAATGCCGACTCCATGTTTCTCTCAACTGAACCTTTGAAGCATTCCTTATAAACAAGCCTTGTAACACTTCTTGCCTCTGTGACCTGACACCTTGACCCATGGAGAAATTTTCCCTGAGTGTCCTTTTCTTGCACTTGTCTCCTTGTTCTGAGCATTAGTATGTTCCATGTGCTTGGAACTAGTATGCTTTCTTGTGGCACTCATTCCTCCTTTGTAACGTAGAATTCTTTTATTCTTTTTCAATCTCTTAAAAAATTGAAAAGACAAAAAAA
>ML802671.1:0-29737 GCA_009831015.1 Picea engelmannii | reverse complement strand
TAAGATTGTAACGGGCCCATACATGCCCACATGTCACAAAGATAGGATAGTGCTTGAAATTTACTTTCTTAGATCAAATCACTAGGGAAGTTTAAAGGTTTTGTAACAGGCCCATACATGCCCACATGATCACAATCTAGGATAGTTTCAAAGCTTTTCTTAGATTACATCACAATAGGGAGTTAAAGAAATAGTAACGAACCCACATGTCCACATGCTAGCTTCCTAGGGACTTTTGAATTACACAAGGTTGTACCAAAGGCACTTAGTTAATTAGGTAATCAACACTTGTAAGGACCAAACGAAGTCCACATGTAGCAAGGTGACACCTAATTCATTAAAAATTGGCACACTTTCACTCATTCACACACAAAAGTCACTTATCACTCATATAGCTTTTTCTTGAAACGTGGAGGTCAAAGTAAGTTTCCTCCAAATGAATTTTGAAACACCCCACCCTTTTCTTGATGAAACTATCCACTCCCATTTAAATTCAACGAGGTTGGTTCACACCCCCAACCTCTCAAAACAACTACATCTAATTTTTTTCTAAAAACTCACTAAGTTTTCCTCCAAAGGAGGTGCCAAAAGATTTTTTTTTAGTCTAGGTAGGATTTCGGGGATAGGCATCCAAATAACTCCCCGTTATCTGGTTCTCACATTGTCAAAACCATAGAAGTTGTCAAATAGGGAACTGAAAATCCTCCAAGTCAAGTGTTCCTAACACCATAAGGCAGGGAGATACCCATGAAGGGTTGAAGGCCGAAGTCTGGTTTTTTTGTGTGTCCCCCCTTGAGGCACCCACCTCTTGGACGGGATCCAGCCCGTGACCCATTTCCAAGGCCAAAAATCTAAATGCTGCACTTTGACCGAGGTATCTAGTGACCAAATTTTAGGACATCTACCCAGGTGGCAATTGTGGGCTACAATTGCACCTTGATCATATTTTGTGTGGCTATTGGGAAATATCACCATCTCTTTCAGGGTATGCCCCCTTTACCCCTCATTATAACCGATTGTTTCATCCTTCACTAGTTTCTCTTCCGGTGACTTCATACCCCACTGTTGAGTACTATTGGAAGGTCTAGTGCTATTTGAGAGGAAGGACGTTACATATTTTAGGACACGAGCATTTGTTTTCTTTGATTCCCCATGTGGACAACACTCACTTATCCACAAATATGCTTCTTTCTCAAACCACTTTATGTATGATACACTCCTGAATACATTTTGATTTGGAAATATATATTGTGTAAAGTTCAAAATTTGCAACAAAGGCTCATGTTTCTTTATTACTCTCACCACCATTTGCACACATTCACTCAGCTAGTTGGACATCATAGGGGACCCACATAATCCCCGTCGTTCCCGACGCTTGCTAAACCTCCCTCCTATATTAGGGGGAGTGTCTAGTCTTGCCCACTCATCGTCACCACTATCTCACACTCTTGTGAGTGCTACTGTCTTAGGATCAACCTTGCTTGGTTCCACATTACTTGGGTCCACTTCCCAAGTCCCGTCGTCCACTCGCTCTCCTTTACACGGAAGCAGAGGACCAACTTCCTCTCAAGGGGGAAGTACCAACCCACCTAGCCCCCCTCAAGGGTCATGTTCACAACACACTTACACCATGGCTGGAGCTAATCCTCCCCCCCTACAGATGCCATATTTGGCCTCTCTTAACATACCAGATCTAAGAAAACTCACCAACGATCCTATATTGCATGACCCCACATGGCCTGCAATGCCCACCAAACTACCTTCAGACATCCCCAAGTTTGAAGGAAAGGCAGGATATGACCCTGCCAACCATGTCATGACTTTTCACCTATGGTGCTCTTCCAACAACATTATGGATGATTCCATCAGACTGCAATTATTTCAAGCCACACTCATTGGACCATCAGCCAAATGGTATGTAGATGAAAAATTAGGGTCCCATGCGACTTTCGAGTCCTTGTCCAAATCATTTTTGACGTTCTTCCAATTACCAATCCGCCATGACAATGGTCTGGAACTACTCTCTAATTTCAAACAAACCTCAGCCACACATATCACTGATCACATTCACAAGTGGCATATGCGACGTAGTTTGTGCAAAGTAGAAACCACCAAACAACAATGTCTTAACTGGTTTCTTAGATCACTTATCTCTCTCCTCAGTAAGGATGTAGCTTCCACCTTCCCTCAATCAGAAGAAGAAGCCACCAGTAAGGCTCAACAATACGACCTCATCTATTCACAATCAGGGTACTTATACACTGTACTTCCTGATCTCCCAAAACCTGTGCCGTTTGGCCAAGACAAACCTGGGATGTCTCACTCAGTAGACAGACTGATTGGTAATACCACTCACCACAGTCCACAACCCCAACAACCACCAATGTATGGAACACCTCAATACACACCGACATACGGGGGCACCTCTTATTACCCCCCACCCCCTTATACACAACCATACCCTATTTCTATGCCTCCACCCATCAGTGGGCCACCACTGGCACCCCCCATACACCCACCTATTCAAACAAGTTTTGGTACCCCCTCTACCTCAACTTATAGTACTAGCAAAAGCACCAAGCCTTCCTATGTACCCTACGGATCGTTACCCCCACAGAATCCATACTTTCCATTTCCTAGTCCCCCACAACCCATCGCTCCCCCACATCCTCATGATGGGGTGAATTTTGTTCAACCCTCTCCCATTCAGTAATATCAAAATTTCAAACAGATGAATACGGAAAATCTGACCCACCCGTCGAATAATCCCAAAAAGAAAGGAAGAAACAGGAACAAAAATAACCCAGGTCAAGGTGGGAATCAACCCCAACAGAACCAACCTACTGGGGGCAACCAGAACCAAGGAAATCAGAACCCCCAGGGGGGAAATAATAATATGCGTCAAGGGAGAAATAACAATACTATTAAAACCAACTTCCCTTGTGCCCTTTGTGGTGAGTTCGGTCATTATACTCATCATTGCCCCCAAATTGCTGATTTCAAACGGCTGAAAGACTCAGGCAATCTACCCCATCCTCCAACACTGCCTGCCCCTCAGCAGGCCCCACAACAATATGTGAAACAAACCCCCCTGCCGTACTGCAGAATACTATTCCACACCAAGGTGTGATAAACACCCAACAGGACATGTAGCCTCCCCCACCTCAGGTGGGACAGTACCTCAACCCAAACAATCCAGCAGATCGCACGATCCTCCTCACTAGTGAAGAAGAAATCCTTCTACAAACACACAATCGTCAGTATCATGCACCTGTTGAGTCTCCTCCCATCCCTCTAGAGACAAACCCCACACTGACGGGACCCCCGTTGGTGATCCCTCTCCCTAACACAGAGCCACCTCTTCCCATCCCTCGCATCCCATTACGCAGGAATGTCCACAACCCACAAGCTAGGGCCGCTCATAATTACAGTTTGGTTGATGACTTAGCACAATCCCCGACTGCCATGTGAGTCTTAGAAGTCCTTCAGACTTGTCCCACTCAGTGGAAATCATTACTTTCCTCCTTGGGGGCAGTCGACCCTACAAATAATCAACTCATTACCTTTGATCTCGACAATGGAGAACCTCGCCTTCCCGCTTTGATCGCTTTTCAAATCCTAGTGAAAATACAGAACATCACAGTTCATCAGTGTATCATCGATGAAGGTGCATCTACATGCATTATGTCCAAATATGTATGGAAGAAACTTGGTTCCCCTGAACTCATACCCTCTACCATTACCTTACGAGCTTATGATGGACAACCATCATCTCATGAAGGGCTCTTCCAAAATGTCCCCGTAGAACTCGAGGGCAAGACTATTCTCATCAACATTGAAGTTATCGATGCCCCACTCGATTATAATATCCTATTCGGTCATAGCTACATGTATGCTATGAAGGCAGTTGCCTCGTTCGTCTTTCGAACAATGATGTTCCCCCATAACGGGAAGATCGTTACCATTGACCAGGTCTCACATTACGAGCCCAAACCTTTTGCCAACATCGATAACATTCTCCTTCTCATCCACACGAGTCATGACGCCTACCCACTCATCGAAATGGGTCCCAAAATTTTCAAAGATCCATCATTGTTAGGAACTTACCATGGAGCACCACCGCTCCTTCATCCTTCCAATCAAGTATGCGCCATATCATCTAACAAAACTGACATAGAGGATACCCTTCCTCCTAGGGAGGCTTCTATCATATATGACGTCCCACTAGTCATAGAAATCCCCCCTCACGAGCCTCCTGCGAACTTGTCGACCCCACCAGTCCATGATTTCCCCTCTCCCCAAGGCCATATCCCAGTTTGGGAGACAGTTCCCAAGCCATTACTCAAATCCCATTCTTTTACCCTCCACCTGGTGTCAAAGCTTTCCAAGTAGAGGAAACGCTTACCCTCCCTAATATGGTGTTAGCAGTTCCAGTTTGGTATTTACATCCACCCGAGATGGTCCCTCGCCCATCCCTTCCCCCCCAAATGGAAGGAATCCCAATGACGATTCCCATACTCACTCCCACCATACCCTCTACACCCCCACTCACTACCCCCCCTGCCACAGCTGGGGGCGGGAGAAAGAAGAAGAAGCCCACAACTCCACTTCCCCCATGCATCCAACCCCCTTGCGCGCTATGTGATAAAGATGGACACCAAACCAACAACTTCCCATCTCTACCAGAGTTACAAAATTTTATTCCACTCAATAAAACTCCCTCAACACTTGCCATTGTAGCCATTATTTCCGCTACCACCCCTCATTCAAGTAATAAAGGGTTGCGAACCAAATTCGCTTGCGCTATATGTTCAGAATATGGCCATTATACCCACCATTGCCCAACACTGCCATGCTTTCAACAGACATTAGCCATAGTACACCAAAAATTCCAGAGTGAACCCAGTCCAGCTATGTCATCCCTACCAAAAATCACTAACATCCATTATGTCACAACTTCAGTCAATGAACGTATGAGATGCCCGTGCTCTCTATGTGAATCCTTAGATCATTTTACATACCAGTGTCCTATGATCATTGAATACATGCAACACCAATTGACCCTGCTTCAAAGACCCACAGAATCGATGGTTGACCTTACCTTGTTACTAGATATTCTTCATGTCATTTCTCCCGAACCCGAAGCCCTTCCAATGCCTCCATGGTTCTTGGATGACTTATCCGATTATTCACCCCCAAATCCCCCCAATTCTCCCGCTTATTTCCCTACGGAAATTTCACATCCCATTACTATGGGTACTCATCAGTACTTCGATATTTGGTTCATGTTGAGAGAACCATCACAATTTCCTTGCATCATTCCCCCTGCTTCTTCCTCACCAGGGGGTAGCCACACAACAACCGTCACCGATATCACTCTTCATGACCCCTTGTATTCCCGCCAATTCCACTGTGACGAGGAAATACTAGAAGAGTTAAAAAACCCTGACTACCCATGGGATGCACTACACCACCGAGCACTCTTCTTTCCACAGGAAGCCTCCATGCCTCCTAACCAACACCCCATATACGCGGTCAAAACCAAGGATTTTATCCCATCAGGTCATATCGACTGGTTCAACAACCCCATTCCTACCCTGGATGCCTTTGAAGAAGGCAACATGACCAACATTTCCCCGACCATCAAAATCGACATTTCCATCAAAAATGGCGTCGTCGAGGAAATCACCATTGGAGCCGCTTGCACTCCTCAAGAAATCACCGCTTATAAAACCCTCTTCCAGGAATATCGATATATTTTTGCGTGGTCATACATAGAAATTCCTGGCCTTGATCCCTCTATCGTCGAACATCGCATCGACACCTGGCCCGACATTACACCCATTCGTCAAAAACAACGACCACTACACACTTCCAAAGCAACGACCATCAAAGATGAGATTGACAAATTACATGCTGCCAGGTTCATCTACGCCATCGCCTATACATTATGGGTTTCCAACCCTATACCCGTTAACAAAAAATAGGGCACTATCCACATCTGCATAGACTTTCGTGATCTCAATCACGCATGTCCCAAAGACAACTTTCTAATGCCTTTCATCGATCAAATTATCAATGACTGTGCAGGCCACGAGGCTCTATCCTTCATGGACGGTTTCTCTGGTTATAATCAAATTCACCCAGCCGATCAGTACAAAACCACATTCACTACCCCTTGGGGTACTTTTGCATATCGTGTCATGCCTTTTGGCTTAAAGAATGCTGGTGCAACTTTCCAACAGGCTATGACATACATTTTTCACGATCTATCCCATATCATCCTCGCATACTTGGACAACCTCACAGCTCGATCCAAGAAACACACCCAACATCTTGATGATTTACGGATCATCTTCCAATGGTGTCATCAATACAACATCCGCTTGAATCCCCTCAAGTGCGTGTTCTGCGTCACCGCAGGGCGCCTCCTCAGATTCATCATTTCCCAAAGCAGTATTACCGTGGACCCCCTCAAATTCCAAGCCATCACTGAAATTCCACCTCCCTGAAATTTACGTCAACTCCAGAGCCTACAAGGCAAGGCTAACTTTCTACGATGATTTGTCCTAGACTATGCCATTCGTGCACACAGTTTCCTTCGCTTACTACGTCATGACATCCCATTTCACTAGGATGAACATGCCCAACAGTCATTTGACAATCTTAAAACAACGCTCTCCAATGCCCCTTTAATTAGTGCACTTGACTACAATCGTGACTATATCCTCTACATATCAGCATCAGTTGTTTCAGTAGCAGGAGTTCTCATTCAGCTAGGTGATGAAAATCGCGAGCATGTCATTTATTACGTTAGTAAAAACCTCTCAGGGCCACCCTTGAAGTATAAACATGAAGATAAATTATCTCTTGCAGTCGTCCTCGCAGTCCAGAAACCGCGTCACTACATCCTGCTTCGCACAACTAAGGTTGTAGAAGATTCCAACCCTATGCAATACTTGCTTAGTCGTCGGCAAATTAACAACAAATTTGCCCGATGGATCGTTATCCTTCAGGAGTATGATCTTGAATTATCAACACCCAAGAGCAAGAAATCCCTCGTTCTCACTGAAATTGTCATGGCCCTCCCCTCTGACACAACCAACACCCCCGTCAATACCGACTTTCCCGACAAACACCTCTTTTACATCACTTCGGATGATCCTTGGTACGGTGAACTCCTCGTCTACCTCCGAACTCAAAAATTTGGTAACCACCTTTCATGAGATGATCGCCATCGTATTCGCCACCAAGACCCCTGCTACCTCCTCATCGGAGACATCTTATACCAGCGTGGGGTCTAAACCATTCTTCGTCGATGCCTGACCATTGATGAGGCCGATAGAGTCTTGAACGACTGCTATAGTGGCGCATGTAGGGGCCATATTTTGGGAATATCCACTGCTCAGAAGATTATCCGAGAAGGTTACTTTTGGCCTACCTTGTTTCACGATTACATTCACGCCATGAAACGATGTGAGAAGTGTCAGCTTTACACCAACAAAGCCCGAGCACCACCTACTCTTCTTCATCCAGTCATCACTGTCGGCCCTTTTTGTAAATGGGGCATCGACTTCATGACTTGTAATCCCCCCTCCAGCAATGGACACAAATACATTGTTGTCGCAGTCGATTACTTCACCAAATGGGCTGAAGCTACGCCCACCTTCAACAATACCGCTGGCACGACAGTGCGTTTTTTCTTTAACCACGTCATATCTCGCTTTGGAGTACCACTCCAACTAGTTTCCGATCACGGGAAACACTTCAAGAATGAGATCTTTGTCGAACTCTCATCTTGGTTGGGATTCTCCCATGAGTTTGCCTCACCATATTACCCTCAGTCTAACGGACAGGTCGAATCAGTTAACAAGGTCCTCAAGACCATGCTATAGTGTACAGTTAATAAACATAAGACCAATTGGCATCATATGTTATTTTTTGTGCTATGGGCTTACCATACGACTGTGAAAACAACTACTGGTTTCACAACATTTCATCTAGTCGATGGGGTGGAGGCCACTCTTCCCATTGAGTGCAAAATTCCCACCTTACACACTGCAATTGAGCTATTACCCGACACTGCTCCAATGGAGCAGCGCTTGCTAAACTTAGAGTCCCTAGATGAAGATCGTCGATCTTCATTACGGAACAATAAGGCAGCCAAAAAATGATCAAAGGCCACCTTTGATCGACATGTCAACCTTCGCTCATTTCATGAAGGTGACCTCATCCTTGCTTAGGATATCGCTCACGATACCTTTGGTCATGGAAAATTCAAGTCACTATGGCATGGCCCCTACATCATCCAACATTGCCTCACCAAAGGCGCATACATCCTGGCCTCTCCTGAAGGCCTCTCTCTTAAAGAACCCGTCAACAAGTTATACTTAAATAAATTTTATGCTTAAACGTAGTCATTCTACTTTAGGTTATTTATTTTATAGTGTTTTTTAAATCTTTTTTCCACCCCTCACGTGGAAAAGAAAAATGGTCGACCACTGCTTTAGTCATGGCTCTTGCACCCCAGGCGCACCCAATAAAATCCTAGGGCACAACATAGGCACCCTCTCCAAAAACTAGGCCACTAGGATGGACCCAAAGGCAAAATCTCCTCTATCCGTGGATCAACAGTGGTCCAACTACCCTACCATCCTGGCATGCAGCATAAGCCCCCAGGCGAAGTGCTCACCAGCCAGTACCCTCTCCATCACACATAGCTGATCGCCACTGATCCGCTGTGTCACAAGGGACCCATACACTCTCACAATCATCACTACTATACAACGATGCGCTAGAGCATCCATCGCCCCAATGCTCACAACAGTGCCCGACATAAAGTTCGCTCTCGAATAGTACCTCCGGCCCACTGTCACTAGCGCCACATCCATCGGTAGCACCAGCTCCGCTGGTAGGGGCGTTCCCCGAAATAGGAGCCCAGTCAAAAAATATATGTCCTCCACCGCAGTGAAAGCAATCTACTCTCCCTGCACTAAGAAACAATGCAGGTCCGGACTCCACATCCGGATAAGGAACTGCAGGAGATACTCCTGCGCTCATATCAACGGGCACTCAAAGAACTTCAACAACCCAAAGGCTACCAAAGTAGCACATACACCCGGATCCTCAATCGCCACAACATCCCTCAGTTGGGACCAATATGGCTCTCGCCAACCAACTGGCATCGTGAAAAATGATCACCTGCAGCCATATAAAACTGTCCTAAGTCAACTGAATGGACCATAAACAACATTAAAAAGATAATTTTTACACCCGTCAACCTTGCCTCCAAGGCATAGCTGTTTAACCCATAGGCGCACACACATGTTCACATGTTCACTCCACAGGCACACACGTATGCACGCCTGTCCACTCCATAGGCGCGCACTTAGGCATGCCTATCCATCCTTCAGGCGCACATGGATGCGTGCTTGCTCAACATACAGGGGCACCTTCATGCGGCCCTGTCACAAACACAGGTGCACATTAAAGCGCGCCTATCCAATACACAGCTGCACACACATGCGCAACTGTGCAGCCAACAGGTGCTCACATAGTGTGCACCTTTATCCCCCTTACAGGTGCCCCCATGCACGCCTATCCAGTGGGCAGGCGTGCACTTTTGCATGCATAATTCTAGATCACCCGCGCACGTGGGGGTCCACACCCATAAAACCCCCTGTACAGTCCTCCGTACACCCCTTGCCCAAAAATGGAAACCCTAGTTCTATGCAGGATAATCAGACCACTAACCTGAAGCTCGCTGGTCCTCGATCGGATGCCTCGTCCTCCTAGAATCTCCAAATCTCCTCTCAATACTTCTCGTCCAGTCACTATAGCAACAAGTACAAATGAGGTGGCAATGTGGGCCCTACAACTATATATAGGCCTTTTCGCCAAACTTCCACTCACCATTCCGGGAGCTCCGGGTGTCCATTTCTCGATCCGTCTTCAGCCACAGGATCAACATCCTGTCATCTACATCATGATAGTCCTTGGGCCTATTTTCATCCTGAGCCCCTGGGATGCCATTTTTTTTTCATAGCCCGACCAGGTATGCATGCGCATATTCAAAATTATCAAATAAATTCTTGTATGTTCGATTCTCTTCAGATATTGTTCACGTCGGGTATTTGGTTTTCAGGTGTATAGGTACTTGGTCATCATACATCAATGCAACCCCTTTAGGTATATACTCAGCACTGGAATGTAGTCATTCCCTCTGAATCTCACTTGCATCTCCAGTCACACCCTTTGACATTTGCCTTGAGGATCCCCATCTCCGGCTCTGCAGTACCAACACCTCCATTTGCATCTTCGGTACTGTCACCCAGTAGCACTCTTACCCACATGAGTTGTCCCATTCATAGCACCCTTTTTGCACATTGACACTCATGCTGTTTTTCAAACCTTTAGGGATGGGAGTCCCGATAGTCTTACATCATGTCACGAATCAGCCACATACTCCTTCTCCTCATTTTGCTAGCTTTCCTAATGGGCTCCCAGATTATCTCTTCAAGGTTCTATTTTTGCCTGCACCTCTGCAGTATCATGAACCCTACATTTCATCCACAATTAGTTTGCCCATATGGAAATTTCCCTTCATTTCACCTACCTCATACAGAAACCCACCCATGCCCCCCCCCACCCTACACCAGTTCTCCAAGCAAATTGTGCCCTCCCAGGCCAACCATGTTACATTGGGGTACCTATTTCTGTATTTGTACACTTATCCCAAAAGTATTCTTTATTTATTGTACAAACGCCTTTGTTTCCATCATTCACATTACCCTTTTTGTCGTCACCTTTGGCGACCTTCTTCCCTTTTTTTTGGCAAACGCAACCCATGTCACCCTTGGTTGGGGCACTCTTTATCATATACCCTTATTGACATCGTCCATATCCTCTGAGTATCCCACAGGCCACTTACCTCTGCCCTCTGATTTTTTTCACTTTGTCTCACCTCTGGCACAACTTCGCCCACGTCTTGTTGTCCCCCTGACACTCAACTTAGTTTAATGGTTGTGGCCACTTATACTTCGCATATACCCCCAACCAAGGGCAGTCTTGAGTCTCCATACATCTTGAATTCGGCCATGTACCTCTTCCAAATTCCTAAGATCATCTAGTAGATTTCACGAAGCCCTTTGCTTCTGGGAGTCGCGTCCCCCTTTTTGTCGACATCAACACAGTTTTCCAGAAGGGCGACAGTATCTTGATTCTCATTACCTATCCAATGAGAGATCTCGGATGGCACAGGGAGAACCAAAATTTCTCCCTACTGTCATTGACCCCCATAAAATTCGATGTCAACACTTTCTCATGTTACAGTGGGTCTTACTTTGCGACTATTGCAGTTATTTCTTATATTTGCTGAAGACCTCTGAACCTGGCTGGGCTATCAATGCCTACAGAATCCGTGATACTTCTTACAGATATCGCTGCCTACTGTTCAGAGTAAGTTCCTCCGTAGAATTGTCTTCTACCTTTATCACGACCGCCCCTAAGGGCACTGCAGTTGTCTACATCAACACTTCATTCCTCTTTTTTGAGTTACATGACACGAGCATGGGGCATGCCCACCTCGTTTGTACACAGTTTATTCTTACACACCTTATAAAATGTTGGGTTCTACAACTTCCTTTTTCCCTCCAACAAATAGCTCTAGACAATCCCACTACCGCTCTCTCTTACAACCACACTCTCAGTAGAAGAAACATTTATGGATTTCGGCTATACGTATGCTCCTAACCTCATCCCTCAGGGGGCATCTGTTATCACTGAAATTTCATCCGCAAATGGTTACAGGAATTCAGCATCGCCAAATAGTTATGAGGTCACCCATGGATGAAAAATATCACAAAAGAATTCCCAAAGGGTAAAAAACTATACAAATAGTGCAAAAATTAAAGGGCGCTATGAAGACACAGGGCACACGTGCACATGCACGAAACATAAACACAAGATTCGCGCACATGCACACGATGCGCAACTGTTGTCGCAAAAATCCGTGCACCTGAGAAATAGTGCATTTATGAGAGTGGTCGGCCTCTCACCCACTTCTGGTTCAACTTCCAAGTTGATTTGACACTCAAATATGGACTGGATTTGACTGGGTGGCTGGTCAAAGACCTAGAAATGCCCTAATTAGCCTCTTTACACACTACAAACTAGTTGAACAATACCTCAAAGGAATGCTATATAAAGGCCATGGATACACTTCATTTTTCAAGGAATTCATAGCAAAGTTACGCTGCCATTATTCTCTTGAGGAATTTTCTATCCTTGCCAAGAGTATACTTGCATCATTACATTGGGCAATCCATCTCACCCCTTGAGTGGATTAGCAAAGAATTATTTCACCATTTCATTTTCATTTTGAAGAGTTGTAAGAAGAGCTTATTTGTGGGGGTCCAAGAGCCCTCCCTTGGAGGAAGAAAGGACTCATAGTCCTCTTGCTTCTCGGTGTTTTCTTTCACTAATGTCAGCCTTATCATTGGTGACATGGGTCTCATTGTTTCTTTTTTCCTTATGTCCCTATGTTTATCAATTTAGTTGTTGTTTTATTTCTTAGTTTAATTCTTAGTTATTGTTTTATATTTCTTTCTCTAACCCTTTTCCTTGCAGCTGTCCTACTTAGCAAACCCAACTAAGCTTGCAAGCACCTCTATTTTTCTCACTAAGGTGACGAAAGAGGCACAACAATGGGGTTACTTTTTTATATCATCTGAGGTTATTATTACATTTTGAAGACGGTTTGCAAATTAATTTTCCATATTTTCTATGTATGAGATTGGGTAAAATGGCTAGAGGAGTGAGATCCACCTCCAAGAAGTCTAAAACAAGTCCGTATCATCATGGAATAATTAAACTGCTAGGCAAGAATGAGTTAATAAATAAAAATACTAGTTGGAAGCGGTTTTTGACTCATGTTTTTTCCAAAGAAGTGCGACAGAGAAAAGGGGGGAAACCCTGGCCACGACCGAACTTCATAAGATAAATATGGGAAATAACTCAATGTATGAATAAAATTATGTGGGAGGAGAACTTAGTAAGAAGCCAAATAATAGTGAAAGGAAATAGAAGAAGTATGACAGTGAAATAGGGGAAGCTACGACCAGTTTTCCAAAAATGGTTGATGAGTCACACGAGGAGGAGAATGCATAACTGGAGAATACCCCTGAATTGAGGGTTAAATATAATAATAATAATATAACTATTGAAGTAAGTATCACAGGAAAATATATCAAGATCAAAGTAAAAATGGTAAAGGAGAAACAAAGTTCGGTACCTGCACCTCAGCCTATGGTGAAACAAATGAAAAATAAGAACCAACGATTATTTGAGGATGAAACTAATGTGTCTCTACTAGAAAACCCTATCAATAAGACCATAAGAGAATCTAAAAAAAGTGTGCCTCTAATCAAGAGGTTATTCCAAAAACTACTCACTGAATCACCAGAAGTATGGCTAAGAAATATAAGGCTCCTAGACTCGAGTCTCAACCAGAGGAGCTGATTGATATTTCCACTTCACAAGAGGTGGAGGATGAACATATTTAGGAGATAAGTGGGACAAAATAACTCACTAAAGAGACTTTGAAAAAGTTGGTGGTGAAATGTAAACGTGAGAAATAAGTCAAGAAACAAGAATAACCCATCCCCCTTGGTACTCTGGCGAAGCAACAAATGATAATTAGAATAAAACGACTTCAAAAGTGGAATGAGAAATTGAAACATGAAGTTGAGGAATACAATATTATTGACAACCATATGAAAAAGGAAAACGAGTTGTTGAAAGCTCGAAATAAAAAATTGTAGAGTAAGAAAGAAAACCTTTCTGCAAAGCTTAAAAAGGCCTTCCACCTGGGTAAGAAGTGGGAAAATGAAGCTAAAAAACATATAGTTTACAATAGGGTGATTAAAAATGAGCTTAAGAAGAAGAACAAAGGAGAAGCCTCAGGGCTTGATATTTTATCCCAGACTATATGTGCTAGATCAAGGAAGGAATAATACCAATTTTGAAATTTTGAAGACTATTGCTTGCACGAGGACATGCAATGGATCAGAAATGGGAGAAATGTTGGGCCTCCTTTTTGTCACCTTTAGCCACTAAATTTTTCCTCTTCTATTGATCATTTTTCCTAGTATGCACATTAATCCATTCATAATACTCATCTTTACACTCTTTTAATCACATCCTTGTGTGTATAAAGGTAAAGAGCATACAATTATGATTTTGATGGTTTATTAATGGTTTGAAACGTACAATTAACACTCTAATCCCTCTAACTAACCTATTTTGAATCTCATCTTTAATATAGGACTCCAACTCAGAAAAGGTGGACTACATAGACATTCGATACTTTTGATACTGAACTATTCTACAACCATACAATACCAGAACATCCTATAGGTGTCTGATACATGTTCCTAACTATCCAGATTTTGTCAGCTGAGTGGAATATTTTTGATGGGTTCAAGAAATAAGTTGAGGATAGACATCAACCATTCTATATTTGCATGATACTAATGCCTTCTTCCTCATGCACTTCGTGTCATGAGGATGAAGGCATCTCAATGAAAGAAACATAGTATCAACTATTTTGAGTGGTGAATATATATTTGGCTAAGAATGATGTATTTGTTTGAATCTGAACTATCTTTAGTTTCTATTGTACCAGGTCATTTCTCTTTTATAAATAGGGCCTATAGGTAGCCAGATATATATAGAGAGATGATATGTAATGTTATGTTGTCAAATAAATACTATGAATCTGCTGTAAACTATTACTCATTTGCTAGAAATTAATAAACGTTTGATTCAATGATTTTCTGTGTCCCTTAGTCTTATATCCTGTGAGTTTTAAACGATTCCTTGTTGGTGTCGGCAAGGGCCCACTGATATATCTTGGTAAGCTTATTGTAAATTGTTAATGTAAGTTTTTGATTCTTGTATTTGTTTATTGTTCATCCGGTACCTGCTGTTAATTCGATTTCCAAATCAAATCTATATCGAGTGAATATCGTAGTGATTTTGTGTCATGGTCATATCTTCATAGATACAAGAAATGAATAGGATGTAGAATTAATCGTTTTGTTGTGAGTTTGATAAGTGTATGGTGCACCATATATTTTAGTGATTTTATTTGGTTTTATAACCAATAATGTGTGTTAGAGTAAGCTACAGGGATTTATGAAGTTTCTCTTATTGCATTCTGAAAAGTCATGTCTACTTTACAAGATTTACTTTTGGGTTGTAAGTGCGTTAATACAGGAGAAAACTAGGACGCCATATTTTGTATTATGTGAACCAGTAAATGGAAGGTCTTGATAATATTTCTTCTTCTTTTGTAGGAACATAGTAGTTTTCCAGAATTGCAAGTTATGTATTAAATTTCCTTTTGTGCTTAGTATTAGTCGATTTTGAAGAGTGTGAAGAATCAAATAGAGATTGTTTGAGACTTAATATTCAAGTGTGTCATTACAGGGATAAGTCAGGACTCCACATTTCATATTCCATGAGCCATTAAATGGAAATCCTTGACACAATTGATGTTTCCTGTACTAGTTACTTGCAGAGACATAATAGTTTTCAAATTGCATGTTATTTGCTAGATTTCCTTCTTTAAGTAACGTTCTTTAAATCCTGTAGAGTGTGTGAAGAATAGGATAGGAAGATCTCAGTTTCATTGTGATTGAAGTATTATTTTTAAGTCTTGCAGATTGTAATCAGTGTTTGATTAAAATTTATGCAGGAGAATCACCATCATCATTCAATGAGGCGCGGTGGAAGACAACTCAGTACCCAACACAACACACTTAAACTAGTTTGGATTCCAAGGAGGGAACATCACGTTAATTTTGAAAACCTTTGTAATTAAAGTTCCCAAAAGATCTTGAAGATAGAGCCATTATATGTGCTCTAGGAGATTGTAATTTCTTTTAATTCTTGTAGGATTGTACAGATTTTGAACACCTACTCATATCTATATTGTGAATGTTCATTTATTGTAATAAGCTTAGTGGTAGGATGATTTAATTATGATATGAAAGAACTATAATAATCCAGAGGGAAGGATTGAGAAGCCCCTTCATGTATAAATGTATGTAATCTATGCTGAAAAGAGATGCTGAAGAGAGTTGTAGGCTGTTGTTGTAGTTTCTGAAAAAAGAGTCTGAAAGAAGCTGAAGGCCGTTGAAATCTTTGTAAATATTTGTTGAAGGAATATAGAAGAGGATAATTGCTTCCAATTTCCGAGTTTTCTTATCTCTGAGTAATTGGGTAATGTTATTTTATTTATATCTGTGTTTGTATGTGTGTGCATCTTATTGTTGATTGAATGAATCCTTAATGTTACTGTAAGTTTCAATTGTTTCTCTTCTAAAATATTGGTGCAAGGAGTGCACAGTGCCCATGCTAGGACTGCAAAGGCATAACTATTTACAGGTTCAATAGCTTAGGGGAGATAGCGTGAGTTCATGCAGGGCGAGTGCAAGGAGTGCACATATACTCGCAGGAGTATAAACGATCAAAGAAGAGACTGTGCAAAGTGTGCACTATGTCGAAACTTAGTTAAGTGTTGAAAAATATTAGAAGAGAAAGCACAAAGAGTGCGCATGAGAATTTTATAAGTCCTTAAGCTCAGAGGAGAGATAAAGCACAAGGAGTGCGCATGTGAATTTTCTAAGTCCTGAGATTAGGAGAGAGGTGCAAGGTGTGTGCAAAGATCCGAGTCCTTTGAGTTGATAAAGCTCAAGAAGGATAGTGAGAGTAATTATTTGGAGAAAGAATCCTTTTTGTTTGTAGGGTGAGCATACAAGATCTATTTGGAGTTAATGAAATCTCTCACAGCTGTTGGATCAAAGAAAGGAACACAACTGTTAGTTTCCTAAGTCCTTCAGACTTCGTTGCTCCAACAATTTTTAAGTTGTCGTCGTAAGGGAGGAAAAAGTCCCGAAGACCAGAGTAGATCCTGACTGTTGGTTGTTGGGTACACTTGTCCATAGATCCCCGAGTGTTCAGAGTTTGACAATCCAAGAGATTATGTGTAAAATTTGGTTTGGTACGGGATTCCCCGAAGTCCCGAAGCTCGTAGTCAACCTTGATCGTTCATCGATTGGTAAACGAGGACCGAAGATCCTAAGGTATTTGAAATTTGGCAGTTCAGGGGGAAAGCGTTGGTTAAGGTGAGAAAAGTCCCAAATCCCAGAGTTATTTCTAGCCATAGATTGTGGAGTGGAGTGTGGAACGTTGATCCCTTAACTATTCTAGAGTCTGCTAATTCATATATTTGTGAGATTGAAGTGTTGTGTTGTTAAAACCTCCGAAGACCAAAATTCCAGAGCGTCGGAGTTCCCATCTTTAAACGTTAACCTAAGGTTCGAGGCTTGAGGTCATGTGAACGACTTCGCTGTTCAAGAATACCCTCACGAATATGAATTTTCAGATAATTGAGGGAAGGAAAAGGAATGTGGTAAGAATCTAAGGGTTCTGTGAGGACCCGAGAGCCGCTTCGACTCCTGAGAAATACAATCCTTAGACTGGGAGGTCGCATGATCCCCAGGAGAAGGTGGAGGTTTGCATCAAGTGGTATCAAAGCTTGATTTTGTCTGCAGATAGCAGAAAAATAAGGATATTTTTCTGACACCATCAAGTGGTATTAGAACAGGGAATAAGCTCCTTAAGAATAAATATTTGGAGTCATGCTGCCAAGAAGACGTAGAGAGAGATCTGTAGTCAATGCAACTATGGAAGAATAAATGAGACAATTTTGTGCAAGGATGGACGCCAAAGAAACAAAAAAAAGGAGAGCACGAGAGGCTGGTGATGTCAGTGAAGATGAAAGTGAAGATATAGGAGAAGAAGAAGTTGTATGAGAACAAGCAACAAAGGAGTGATTGTTGAGAACTATTGTCAAGCTAGGAAGCAGAGAAAAGATGGAAGTCCTGATATACAAAGGTAATTTGAATGTAGAAGAATTGCTTGACTGGATAAGTGCTTTAGAAAAGTACTTTGACTATGAGGAGATTGATGATGGAAATAAAGTAAAGAATGTAGTGACCAAGTTGCAAGATGACATAAGGAGAAAATGTAAGTCCGATATTAAGAGTTGGGATAGAATGGTAGCTAAGATTAAGGATAAATTCATACCCAAGGATTATCAGTTAAATCTATTCAGAAAGTTGCAGAATAGGAGACATAAAGGTTTGTCAGTGAAATAGTATACCGGATAATTTTATAAGCTGAATATAAGAGCAGGACACATGGAGAATAATGAAGAAAAAGTTGCTAGGTATATTAATGGATTGAGGTATGAAATCCATGATGAGATTAGTATGATAGCGATGAGAACTGTAGAAAATGCTTAGCAAGTAGCCTTGAAGGCAGAAGAAAAATTGGCAAGGAAGTAGAGTCATAGGAACATGGGAAAGAGTCCTAACAGAGGAAGAGGAACCACCAGAGAGAAGTTCTAGAAATATAAGGGAGAAGCTGGAGGATTTAACAGTCAAACAGAAAGAGGAGGAATTTCTAGAGGAGGATACTCTAGAGGAAGGAATAATTTTCCACTAGGTAGAGGAAGAGGCAGAGGAGGAGAAGTGAAGTGTTATGATTGCGGGAAACCATGAAACATGTCTTGGGAATGTTCTGAAAAGAAGAATACAAGACTTGGAGAAGCTCACATTTCTGAGGCACAAAAGAGGAATGTGGAGAAAGAGATGAACGAATAAGAAATTGAAGAAGGAAGATCACTCATGATGAGGAAATCTCTCGTAAATCCAGAAAAAGAGGTATGAGAACCAGTCCAGAGAAACAGTTTGTTCAGAACTACTTGCAAGACTAGAGACAAAGAATGAAAGGTAATCATAGACAGTGGGAGAACTAACAACTTAGTATCCACGAAGATGGTGGAAAAGCTAAAGTTGGAGACAAAAACACATCTGAATCCATATAGGGTGTTGTGGCTGCAGAAAGGACATCAAGTCATGGTGAGTAGACAATGTAAAGTTGAATTTAAAATTGGTGGTTATAAAGATGAAGTTTTATGTGATGTCATACCCATGGATGTTTGTCATTTTTTGTTGGGGAGACCTTGGAAATATGACAAGAATGACATACATGATGGGAGGAAGAATACTTATACCCTTGAGAAAAATGGGTGTAAACATATGTTGTTTCCAATAGAAGATAAGGGAGTCAAAGAAGAGGCTAGTACTAGTATACTTCTCATGAGTGGGAAGGAGCTCTTGAAAGAAGTCAAGAAAGACCAGGAAATGTAGTTTTTCGTTGTAGGTAATCCAAGAGTCATCCTTACAAACACTTCTATGAATTATTTTCTTATGGAAATTCAGGAGTTATTGGATGAGTTTGTTGACATTGTGGTGAATGAATTACCTCATACTTTACCACCCATCAAGATTATTAGTAACCATGTTGACCTTATTCTAGGAGCAAGTTTTCCGAACAAAGCAGCATACAGATTAACCCCTCAAGAGAATCAAGAATTCAAGGAGCATGTCCAAGAGTTGTTGGATAAAGGTTCGATAAAAGAAAGTTTGAGCCCATGTGCATTACCAACTATGTTGAGTCCGAAGAAGGATGGAGGTTGGAGAATGTGCACAGATTCTAGATCCATCAACAAGATAACCATCAGGTATAGATTTCCTTTACCTAGAATGGATGATTTGATGGATTTTTTGAGTGGAGCTAGTTATTTTTCCAAGATATACTTGAAGAGTGGTTATCATCAGATAAGAATGAGAGAGGGAGATGAATGGAAAACAACGTTCAAAAAGAATGAAGGACTGTATGAGTGGCTTGTTATGTTGTTTGGATTAACGAATGATCCAAGTACATTCATGAGATTAATGAATGAAGTTCTCAAAGATTTTATTGGTAACTTTTTGATTGCTTATTTAGATGATATTCTAGTTTTCAATAAGATTGAAGAGGATCATTTAAGACACTTGAAGATGGTGTTGAGGAGATTGCAGCAGGAGAAGTTATTGGTGATTTTGAAGAAATATTATTTTATGAAGACAAAACTCATGTATTTGGGATTTGTAATCTCTTCAAATGAGTTGAAGATGGATCCAGAAAAGGTGAGGGCTATAAGAGAGTGGCCTTCTCCAAGAAATGTGTTTGAAGTAAGAAGTTTCCATGGGTTAGCAAGATTTTACAGGAAATTCATTAGGAATTTTAACAGTATTTGCGCACCCATACTAGATACTATAAAGACGGAACATGGATATTTTGATTGGACAGAAGAATTCGAGAAAGGATTTAGAGTATTAAAATAAAAGATAACATAACAACCTATTTTAATTCTGCCATATTTTAAGAAGACTTTCCAGGTCAAATGTGATGCAAGTGGAGTGGTCATTGGCATAGTTTTAAGTCAAGATGATAAGCCTATTGCTTATTTTAGTGAGAAGGTGAATGATGTTAAGAAGAAATATTCAACCTATGACAAGGAATTTTATGCTGTAATACAAGCTTTGAAAAAGTGGAGTCATTATCTAATCTTGAAGGAGTTTATTTTGTATACTGATGATCATGCTTTGCAGTTCATAACTAAACAAGAGAAATTGAACTAGAGACATGCCAAATGGGTAGAATTCATGCAGAATTTTAATTTTGTCATTAAGCATATTAGTGGAAGTGCTAAGAAAGTTGTATATGCTTTGAGAAGGAGATGTTTAATCTTCCAGGAATTCCAAGTGAAGACTTTAGGATTTGAACACCTCAAAGAGATGTACCAAGAAGACCCATATTTCAAGGAGGCTTACGAAGCATGTGAAAATCCTTTTCTAAGGTATAGAAACCAATGGATGGGGTATATGATCCAAGATGGAATATTATTCAAAGGAAGCCGATTGTGTATCCCAAAATGCTCAATGAGAGACAATTTGATGAAGGAGAAACATAGTGGAGGATTGGTTGGATATTTTGGCCATGATAAAAGATATGCGCAATTGAGTTATCCATACTATTGGATAGGAACAAGGTCCGATGTGAAGAAGTTCATGGATAGATGTAGAATTTGCCAATATGCTAAAGGAAAGGAGCATAAAACTGGATTGTATCAACCATTTCCTATTCTAGACAGGCCGTGGGATGCTATTAATATGGATTTTTTTTCTGGGATGGCCAATAATACAGAGGGGAAATGATTCAATATTTGTGGTGGTTGACAGATTTTCAAATATGGCACACTTTATACCATGTCACAAAAGCAATGATGCTACCCACATAGAGAATTTTTTTTCAAAGAGATTGTGAGATTGCATGGGTTACCCAAGAGTATAGTTTCATATATAGACATTAAATTTGTGGGACACATTTGGAGGACCTTGTGGAAGAAGTTGGGGACAAATTTTTCTTTCAGTTCATCGTATCACCTTCAGACATATGGACAGACTGAGGTAGTGAATCAAAGCTTAGGGAATCAGCTAAAGATTTTGGTAACTAAACATAGCAATCAGTGGGATAATTCTACCTCAAGCAGAATTTGCATATAACAACTCGCCAACAAGGAGTATTGGTAAGAGCCCATTATAGATAGTATATGGGATGCATCTAAGAGGAATTTAAGATTTGAGAGATTTAGTCACATAGTAATTTCAAAGTGAAGGAGTAGAGAATTTTGATGCAGAAATGCAGAAGTTGCATGATCAAATCAAAAGACAACTACATGATAGCAACCAAAGATACAAAATCAAAGTAGATCAGAGAAGAAGAGAGGTGAATTTTGAGGTTGGAGATAAAGTATTAGCACACTTGAGGAAGGAAAGATTTCTGAAAGGGAAATATAATAAGCTGAAGATGAAGAAGATAAGACCTTGTAAGATCCTCATAAAATTTGCTACAAATGCTTATGAGATTGAACTGCGAGAGGACATTGGAATTTCATCAATATTCAATGTAGTAGACTTATACCCTTACAAGATGGATGAAATAGAAAGGGGAATATGGTCAATAGGATATTCAGTGAAAGAAACATATGTCCATAGCAAAGAGGCCACAGATAGAAAAGATTTTAGATCAGATAATTGTTAAGAAAATCAGGAGAAAATTTTACTATGAATATCTGGTAAAATGGAAGGATCATCCAGCAAAAGATGCTAATTGGATAACTGTAGCAGACATCCATAAGCATGGAAAAAGAGTGGAGGAGCTCATGGACAAGAGTCCATGAATATTTTGACCAGAGGAGTATGATGCAGGAGCATCACCATTATCATTCAATGAGGCGCGGTGGAAGACAACTCAGTACCCAGTGCAATGCACTTAAACTGGTTTGGATTCCAAGGAGGGCATGTCACATTAATTTTGAAAACCTTTGTAATTAAAGTTCCCAAAATATCTTGAAGCTAGAGCCATTGTACTTGCTTTAGGAGATTGTAATTTCTTTTAATGCCTATAGGATTGTACATATTTTGAGCACCGAATCATATCTATATTGTAAATGTTCATTTATTGTAATAATATTAGTGGTACGATGGTTTACTTATGATATGAAAGAACTAAAATAATCCATAGGGAAGGATCGAGAAGCCACTTCATGTATAAATGTATGTAATCTATGCTGAAAAGAGATGTTGAAGAGAGTTTTTGGTTGTTGTTGTAGCTGCTAAAAAGAGAGGCTGAAAAGAGATGCTGAAAGAAGCTGAAGGATGTTGAAATCTTTGTAAATATTTGTTGAAGGAACATAGAAGAGGCGAATTTCTTCCAATTTCTAAGTTTGCTTAACTTTGAGTAATTAGGTAATGTTATGTTATTTGTCTCTGTGTTTGTATGTGTGTGCGTATTATGGTTGGTTGAATGAATCCTTAATGTTGCTGTGAGTTTCAATTGTTTCTTTTCTGAAATCCTAGTGCAAGGAGTGCAGAGACATAACTGTTTACAAGTTCAATAGATTAGGAGAGATAGCACGAGTTCATGTAGGGCGAGTGAAAGGAGTGCACATATATTCGTAGGAGTATAAAATATCAAAGAAGAGACCAGTGAAAAGTGTGCACAGTGTCGACACTTAGTTAAGTGTTGAAAAAGATTAGAAGAGAAAGTGGAAAGAGTACACATGAGAATTTTATAAGTCCTTAAGCTCAAAGGAGAGAGCGAGCGCAAGGAGTGTGCATGTGAATTTTATAAGTACCAAGCTCAGGAGAGAAGCGCAAGGTGTGCGCAAAGATCCAAGTCCTTTGTGTTGATAAAGCTCAGGAAGGATAGCGAGAGTAAGTCTTTGGAGAAAGAAGCCCTTTTGTTTGGAGGGTGAGTGGACGGGATCTGTTTGGAGTTAACATAATCTCTCAAAGTCGTTGGATCAAGGAAAGGAGCATGACTGTGAGTTTCCTAAGTCCTTTGAACTTCACTACTCTGGAAGTTTTTAAGTTGTCATCATAAGGGAGGAAAAAGTCCTGAAGACCAGAGTAGATCTTGACCATTGGTTGTTGGGTACATGAGTCCACATATCCCCAAGTTTTCAGAGTTTGGTAGTATGGGAGATTGTGTGTAAATGTTGGTTTGGTGTGGGATTCTTTGAATTCCCGAATCTCGAAGTCAACCTTGACCGTTCATCGATGGGTAAACAAGGACCGTAGATCTCGAGGTATTTTCCTTTCGACAGTTCGAGGGGAAAGCGTTGGTTAAGGTGAGAAAATTCCCGAATCCTGGAGCCCCGAAGTTCTTTCTAGATGTAGATCACAACGTGGAGTGTGGACCGTTGATCCCTTAACTATTTGGGAGTCCGCTAATTCGGCTATTCGGGAGATTGAAGTGTTTTGTTGTTAAAACCTCCAAATCCCAAAATTACGGAGTGCCCAAGTTCCCGTCTTTAAACGTTAGCCCATGGTTCAAAGCTTGAGGTCACATGAACAACTTCAATGTTCAAGAAGACCCTCAAGAATGCAAATTTTCATGTAGTTGAGGGAAGGAAAAGGCCGGTGGTAAGAAGATAAGGGTTCTATGAGGAGCCAAGAGCTACTTCGGCTCCTGAGAAATACAATCCTTAGACTGGGAGGTTGTCCGAGTCCCAGGAGAAGGTGGGGGTTTGCATCAAAAATAGAGTTTGAGTTTAGTATTGGTTTAATTCCCACTATACCAATTGACCATATTTAGAACACATGTTCTGGCACATATAGTGTAAAAACTCTATTGATTAAGAATTTTGGTCGATAAATTAATGCTTGGTTATATATATTAAACATATAATTGCACCAACATTGAGTAATTTGCGTAAAGTGAAATAAATGGAGGGTTAAAATCAGTATATGCAGTCATCCTTTTATTTTTCTTCATTTTCCACCGAATGAAAACTAACAACCAAATACATTCTTATTGAATGATATCCATATGTAATTTCAATTATCCCAATCATGCATGTGCAAGGATTCAACAACAAGTCTTAAAATTCATAAAGAATATTGATTGAAACTTATATCCATTGTTCAATACCATTATAACATTTATCTCATCATTCTCTATTCACAATTTCATAATATCCTTCAAACAACCATTCATAAATATCAAATGTGAGTGATATCAATGGTTATGAAAATCAAAGCAAGTTCAACCACATCATTGTTTTACCCAAAATAAGACACGTTGATCAAAACCTCAATAGTCTGCAAACAACCAAAAGAATAACTTGAGATCGATTGTATCACATCATATGTTTATAATTTTGAAAAAATAGGGTTCAAAACTTGTAACCATATAAATCAGATCTTGAAACCTATAGTTTCGATGAGTAAATTCAAGCATAAAGTAAAATCATCAAACATCCTCAAAATAAATCGCAACCATATGCCATAAGAGATGGAAATCAGATAATAAAAAGAATAAGTTTGAGTGGTTCCTACAGTCTGAATTATGGAGTTCAATATTAGGTTAGGGTTTCAAAACTTGACACTTTTCAAAAATTCAATGAATGCAGAAGCGCGGTGGAGCATCGAAATGAATGGTTATATATTAAATCTACAACTCCCAAAACCAATCATCGAATATGATTTTTGAAAAAGATAATCATGCCCAATGAAAAATATAAGACCTGGTGTGAGTGATATTTCGTTAGTGGGTGGTCTAGTTTCATACTTGGCCTTTCATAGAAAAGAAGAATCATGAATGTATACCTAACAGTTGAAGTCCTGTACAATTCCAGGGCAAAGATAACGTTTTGTGTTTGACCCATTATAAAAATATAGAACCGTCTTTACAATAGGATTCAAACACAAATCTAATCAACACCAAAACCCCATAACCATATGGGTATCTCCTAGATTGACCAAAATAAATAAATAGATACAGTGACCTCAAGTTCAAATATCCACTGTAGGTAAACATGAAATATAAAGAAACTTCTTTTTTCATTGTAAATTGAAATGGAAAGTGAAAGAAGAAAACATGAATGCTATTAATCTTCTGTAAGGAAATGCATTTTTCATTTTCTTTCTCATGGAACAGTAAACAAGGGAGAGAGAAAAAATTCATGCACACAGGTGTAAAACTAGATACACCATTAATCATTCAATGACAAACTTTGTTGTAGAAAATATAAACCAACTGAAATCTCATACCTTTGCAACAAAAAGCCTTTATACCAGTGATGAATGACCAAGTTTTTTACCAAATTTCTAGCTGTGAGGGTTTACACCAACATAGATTGGAGATTATTTCTCCCACTTCCAAAAAAACAATTGACCAGAATCCAAGGTAATGTGAGAGTAATGGAACACAGGACTATGGAGTAATTACCCACGTCTCATCGATTTGAATGCATGGTCAACTCATAATGTAGCCAATTCATAAAGTGATGCATAATATGCCAAGTCACCGATGATAAAACCCTCATATAAAATCAAATGTGCCTTGAGCCCACTACTAATAAATATGAATCAATCCAAACCATAGACTTATACCAACAAGTATAATATACCTCATATCTACAACATGTATCAAATTCTTTTCAATGTGAAATATTATGTGATTCAAATCATAACCCAAATTATTTAACACCATATAACAAATGAGATTAGTATATGGGTAAGAACCATATATTTCCATACAAGGTGTTATTTCTAATGGTTATTCGATTTGTAAGACCCAAAATTTTTATAGCTGTGCCACCAAAATTTTTCTAGACATAATGATACATATCAAATTTGAACTCATAACATTAAACATATTTCTTGCAATATGTAAATATGATAATCATGATGTGTAATGCTCAATGCATGTGCCACTCTTATGCAATTATTATTTGAATAAGAACACTTCTGAAAACCATCAAACTATCATGATTTTAAATCTTGTTTTCCTTCAAAATATCATGCAAGTGAACCCTTTAAAACATCAACCATATGGAGGATTGAATTAGACATGAACCAATGATTTCAAAACATAAAGTATTATGATGAGGAAAATCTTTTAGAGGTCAATATTTTGCACTTTCTCTTTGGGGACCCACCTAATAGATATATATCATATATAATCATATGCTTGAAATGTTGATTCAGTGGAAAAGTTGGATGGCCACTGTGATCCACCTGGATCATTCCTCCCCCCTTAGCAAGTAATGGTCCCCATTGCATCAATTTCCCTCGGGAGATGCAGAAACTTTTGCTCAATCTGAACCTTGGTGAGCCGCTTTCCTTGTTGAAGTAGATGTAATACTTGTACTTTGTCTATGGAAGGATGTCATGAACATGTTGGAGGTGTTGGACCAATTCAATAGATCCAGCTGCATGATATGCCTTGGTTTGAGTGTGGGAGGACTCTATCGATGAAGATGAAACAAGAAGAGCTATATCAGTATTGGAGGCTAATGGTTGGGATCCCAAGAACACCTAGAAAGGGTCATGGCCAATAGAGCTATGATGAACATATTGAAGAATCTCATTCTCTTTATGCTCCTCTACAATCTTGTTGATATTCTTTTTCTGGATAGAAATGTCTTGGGATGAGGCTGTAGTGGTCGTAGTGACCTTTTGTTCACCTTCTGACTGGATCGTGAAGAGGGAAAACATTGTGGTCTGAGAGATTACTTTGCGACATTGTTTTTCTGAGATCAATGAAGTGGCAGTGGTTTGAGCTACCTCTGGTACCCTATAGAGTTGACATCCTAGAATAAAAATGACACTGTAGGGCCAATACTCATAGATAGCGTGATGTTTCCACATATGTGGTTTTCCTAAAATAACATCACATACTTCAAGTGGGGAAAAATCACACACTACCTCATCCTTGAAGGGCTTGATGTCATAGGAAAAACAAAACTGTTGGCTAACACATATGTCTCATCTTTGACTCAACCATGTGATGATGTATGGTTGGGGGTGTGGAATCATTGGTAACTTCAATCTCTTGACAACCTAGAATGAGATCAGGTTCTTCTGACTCTCACTGTCAACAATGAAATATAATGGGGTCCCCTTTACCCACATCTATTAGTGGAAGAGGCGCTTCCCCTCCTTAAGATCCTCTGGTTCTTCTGGTTGTATTGTTGTGGCTGTGACGGTAGAAGTGTGTTCTAGATCGATGATATGTTTCCCTTTATTGTGATTTGAATCCGAGTCCAAGTTAGGTTCCAATTGTTTTTATTTGAGCTTTTCCACCAATTACTGTTTCGAGCTACATTCATTTTATTGGTGTTGTGCCAGGGGATGTTGTAGAACTCACACCACTTTTTGGTGTCTTTCTTAGACTTCCTATTACCCTTCTTTTCCTGCATCTTGGACTGGCTCTCCTAAGGTTGAAATTCCTTACTCTATCCTTCATTTTGTGAGTTAGGGTTATCTTTTCCATGATTATGTTGTGTCGTATTTTCAACCCTGAACTCCCGCTTACTCTGCTGCTTGAATTTATGCTCAATTTTGACTGCATATCAATAAACAACTCTGAATGAGGAGATTTCCAAGAAATCCATCTCTTTTTGGATGTACTTATGCAGACCACTACAATACTTCAAAACCAAGTGACACTCAAAGTCTTTGATACCCATCTTTGAGCTCAAGATATGAAATATGTTAGCGTACTTCGAAACCATCTGATCTCATTTTTGACGCAGAGTCGTCCATCTCATGTACTGGTCATCATAGTTTCTGATAGGGTAGAACTCCTCCTTTAGGGAATCTATAAAGGCTACCCAAGTGGGTTCTCTCCTGAATGGTGTAGATTCATATGTGATGTACCTCTCCCAACAACCTTCCCACCAAGCTCTAACATGGGAAAGGGATTTAAGGAGTGTGAAGGTGATGTTTTCACTGTCGGAGAAATTTTGGATGGAGTAATAACCTTATTGCAGATTCGACCATTTTTCTAGAGCATCTGCATCTATCTAGCCTTCAAATAATGGGATATCAAATTTGAATTGTACCTTGAAGGGTGTCGCACCTACGAAATGGTTTCTTGTCGAAGATGCCTTGACCATCTCCATCAGTAGTCTTCAAAGGATCTGAGCGAAGTTTTCCATCATCTCATTCTTCTGTTGCATGAGGGCTTCCTCGAGAAATTTCTTGAAAGATCTCCTTCTTTGTCATCTTTCTTTTCTTATACCATGGAATGTCTCTTGGCTAGCGAGAGAGGTTGTCCTCAAGAAAAACTAGCTCGAGACCCAAATATCTATACCTTGATCTCGTAGGGGACCTTCTCTGAGAAATGACAAGGAGAGGACTGCTTTGATACCATTAATCTAGATTATGCTAAGAACGAAATGAGACAAAAACAAAAATATATCAGAGAACACAAAAATACAGTGAAACCTAATTTCTATTAATGAATAAGATAGAAAAACACTGTAGAACACAAACTGGAAGACTTGGGTAGATTATCTCTTAAAATAAAGAGATGTTGGCTACGCTTTATTCACAACAAGCTTTACATCACACTCCATTGCATGCTTAAAGGGCCTCCTTCACCTCAATTATATATGAGAGAGTGGGAGGAGAACAATTCCCATGATGCATGTGGGATAAATTAGTCTAAGTTTATAAAATTACATAGGCATGTAAAATACTATGATTTCTCAAGCGATCACCCATCCCAGTACTACTCTAGCCCGAGCGTGCTTAACTACAGAGTCCTAATGGGATCTGGTGCATTAACGCTATGTTGTAAGCATGTACATAATACCACTAGGAAATAATTACATGATGTCCGTAATTAACAAATGAAGACGGCATTAAATTCTATTCCCCATCAAAAGGGTGAATATCATGGTTTATCAAAACCATATTCTTGAAATGTTGATTCAGTGGAAAAGGTGGATGGCCACCATGATCCACCTGGATCATTAAAACTACACCCTAAACAAATTAGCGAAATAAATATTTGTAGCCTGCATATATAGTGTATGGTATCTCACAAGTTAAATTAAAACCCTAGGTTGACAAATTTAATGTACAAACTCGTTATTTACCTTGCTATGAATTAAAAAGGTGATTAAATGGTTCGTCATTTTGGCATCTTTTTTGGGGAGTTTGTTGGTTAAGGTTGGTTGTCATTGATGTCAACCCTTGAAGAAAGCCCCGTAGCACAAAGGTTGGGTAATGGACCCAAGATTGTTTGATGTAAATATGACTTGTTATTTTCTTTTCATGGTTGATAATAACTAAAAATGGATGAACTCCAAAGTGGTCCCCTTATGATGAAAGCCCTCATAGGAAGACACTTTGCGGATTGAGTTATCCTAGAAGTATGGTTAGAGAACCCATTCTTATTTGTGGAATAATGAGATGAAGGT